>JAVJGI010000001.1:89461854-89501710 GCA_035590275.1 Ibycter americanus
TGCCCCGGCGGTGCCGGAGCCGCCGCGCCCGGTGCCCGCCGCGGCAGGCAGGAGCGGCTGCGGGAGCAGACACCCGCCCCGGCGCCCTGCCACCTCCCCGACTCCCGCCCGGCGAGGGACACCTGGGCATCCCGATGGCTGGAGGCAGGGGGAGAGGGGCTGGGAGGAGGGCTGTGCTGCACGCTGGACAAGGGATGTGCAAGCCTCAGCTGTCCCCCATCCACACCCCTCCATGCCAGCCCCTGGCTGTGCTGAGGACCGATGCCCCCCGAGAGAAAAGCCACTGCATCCCACTGCCACCACATCCCATTATGCCCACCCAGCCGGGCTGGCCAAGATCTGTCTTTGGGAGAATGCAAAATGGTTTTGGAGAGGACCTCTGGGACAGTCTAGGCTGAGAGGAGAGGTAAAGGGGTCAGTGTATAAGTGGGAGCTTGTTTCTGTCTGCCGCCATTCAGGAACAGAAAAGCCAGTGTGCAGACAGCATGGTGCCAAACTGATGCTGAGGACAGAGCCCTGCTGCTGGAACAGAGCCATCTCCTCCATCGCTCAGTGCTACCATCACTTTCCAGGCAAACTCAGCTCCCCCAGACTGCAGGCAACTCTGCCATCAGTAGCACAGGGGACAAATACTCCCTCTGATTTGGACACAAGACACTATTCGTTCTTAGCTTATCTTGTTGCTTCATTAGGTAATGACCTACTTCATCTTGGGAACATACTGAATTTCTCGCCATAGTGGTAACTAACCTTTGGGTGTGAGTGTGTTGAAGCGGGGACTGGCTTGCTGGGATGCCTGTACAGCCATAGTACCAGCCGCAGGGAGGTGTATCAACAGCCCTGTCTCTGCCCTGAATGTCCTGGGTTTTACAGCACTTGCAACAGTGGTGGTCAGTACCCTGGGCTACCAGCAAATTGCATACTCATGAGTAAGAATTTACAGGACCAAAAATTACATCTGTACTTTTTCTGTCCACTGCCTTAGTGTTCGTGTGAGGATTGTTACCAGCACCACAAACGCTCTTTTTGCCATGCGTGTAGACAGATAAACCCTCATCAGAAAGGCTGTATATGTGCACTGGTATGGCAGACAAGGCTTGAATAAGGCTTGAATAAGATTTCAAAGGCAGTATTGGAAAGGCACCATTATAAGAAGCTTGTGAAGAAAAAGAAGCAACCACTCACTTCATGAATGTGGCAGTATAACACGAACAGACTTTTGTAGGGTATGCCAGAGGCCAGAAATACAGAATGTCATTTTCTATAGTGCTCAGCACCTATCCTTGAGACTGAAGCACTGAAATCCTCCACAGACTTTGGAGGTCTCCAGAAGGTCCATCTGTGAACAGCCAGGGTTTGAATGCTAAGTCACAGAGCCATCTGGAATGGAGGGTCGTTTCTAAGCCCTCCTTTCAATGCAGTATGCCAGCTCCTTTCAGGATCAGTCAAACACCCAGCTCCCCCACATCTGTGCTGAGAATTACCATGTCCTGAACACTCACGTTCTGTCCACTGCCTTTGCAGTTCCCCATCTCTGCCCGTCCATGTTGAAACAGTTCATGTGCTCACAACAGAGCACTGGTGCATGCATCCTGTAGTCACAACATAGCCTTCCTTCGCCAAGGAAGACAGGAACCCATCCAACACCACCCGAAACCCTCCAGTTCATTGTGTGCTCCGAGATTTCAGAGACAGCGGGCTACACCAGTAACGCGTACCACACCCTTCAACAACTAAACACAACTGTCAGCCAGTCCTGAGGTCATGCATGCAATCAAAACCAGTCCTCCGCACATGTCCAATGTCTGCTTCAAAGAGTACTATGATCAGCCTTTTTTCTCATTTACAAATTTTCCTCACTCCTCAACTAAATCCAGCTCGTAGCTTGGTCCTCAGCACATCCTTCCTTACACAGTCTGGCTTACCTTTGCAGTAACACGCTCTCAGGAGTCACGGATTAACGTGTCCCAGTTGAGGGTCTGTTTGTTACCTGTAAAAAGAGAGATACCTTGTTCACTGTAGTGCACAGTGAGGATATTTAACACCATACCTCATCACTGTGCCTTGGGCCAGGGTGCAAACACCCAGGGAAGGCAGAGCAGTGGTGGGACTGGAATCGCAGCCTCCTCAAGTGAGCAGACACACTCAGCCAGACCAGAGGACACGGGCTGCAGATGCATGCCTCCTGCTGCAAGGCAGCCTGCTGCTCCCAGCAGAAACAGACCTTGTCCAGCCCTGCAGATGTACCCTGCAGGATGTAATTGTATCTGCCAGTATTTTTTGACCTGTCGTCTGCAGACTCCGAAGAGCTGTGGACGGCTCCTAGGATGTTGAGAGGGTGTAATAAAGTAAAGCAAGCAAGGCAGGCAGAAGCAGATCCAGTAACAGAGATTCAAGATCCCAGCATATTAGAAGACTGCACAGAGAAAAACCAAATCACAGGTGTACACTCAGGTACGCTTGCTTTGTACAGAAACACTTGGACAGCTCATTGCACATCATCTTACCAGTCCTACCTGCAAAAGACAGACCAGCTTTCCTGCTGGTCTAAGTGGGCATCGCACAGCTGAAGCCAGGGGAGATATTAGACTTACACCAGCAAAAAGTCTGGTACAATCTGATTTCCCTGTGCCGAGACAATGGCCAAGTGTCATTTTTCAGATAACAGCACTAAGCCAACTGAACTGGCAAGACTTAGCATATTCTGCTGTCTGCAGCCACCCTTTAGGTGGTACACAATTTTCCAAGAAATGAGAGAGAGAGAGAGAAAGAGAGAGGGAGGGAAAAAAGTAAGATTAACCAGAATATGCCCCTGGGCTAAGAATTTATGGGCTATCAACATGAAGTGAATATTTACAGCTATATTATTTATAAAACCCTTGCAGGCAGGATTTATAATGGGAATGCAGATTCATCTTAATGGTATAGCTCCAATTGGGGGAGTTTAATTACTGCTTTGACATCCACTGCTGCATGCCCAGCCATGCCATCCTCTCGGCAGCTTACTTCATCTGTGCATATTATACTTGGCGTAGGAGGCTCCATTTCCCTGAAGCCTTATGGTTAAGGGAGACATTGGCGTGATGCCTTGGTACCTTTCTGGCCTACATCCAGCTGTGTCTGTCTGTCTGTCCTTCAGGACTGACCCACTGCTTGGGTTCCTTGACTGCTTATGGGTATCATCTGTGTACACACAGTGATGGGGCTGTAAAGCATTTGATTTATTCTCCCTTTCTCCACCAGATCTGTAGCCAGGGTCTCTTTGTTATTGTGCTCTCTGCTCAATCCAAGCATATCCAGAGCAGGAGAGAGTGGATACAGCACTGGCTTTGATTGCTGCTCAGGGTTAAGATCCCACACCTCTGCCAGCATGGCTCCATCCCTGCTGGTGATGTATGTGCATATATCCAGCTTCCCCCTACCCCCCTTTTTTTTTTTGAGCTCTCAGTGCATCTTTCACTGGGTGGTGCCTGAAGCACGCGTTCAGTGGAGCAGCGCGAACATATGGGGCACCCATTTGCTTATTCATTTCTCCTGGCAGCAGCATACAGAATGGGCATAGGACTTGTTTCCTCCCTCAGCTGAGCCCTCCTTGTCAACTGAATCAAACCCAGCACTATCCCCATTAGGGAGCTTTTTTGTTCTACATTTCTGCTCCTGGGGTATTTCTTTCTGCCCTCAGGGTATTTTCATGTATGTGATCTCTTTTTCCCAGATGCTTATTTTTTTCACAGCTCTGTGGTACCTCCTGATTGTAATAACAACTGTGTCATATATTAGATCTTAGCTTTCCTCTTAGCAAGAAACAGCTTAGGTCTTTGCAGCATCACCCATCTGATCCCTGGGGAGACTTTTTGTTCCCGAGGATGATGAGATTTCTTCCAGCATGTCCAAAGGTGCCCCATACCCTGGTCCATGCAGGTAAGTTGCATGGACCACATATGTTCCCCTAGGTCACACTGTGGAAGATGGGAAGAGGACTCCCCATGACTGTTGTGCAGAGCTACCTGTACATTTACCATTACACACAAAAGATAATACTGACAGTGCTTAACAATTACTAAGAAATTCAAAGCACAGCTAAACTCATACTGGTGGGCCAGACATTTGCTCAGCCAGCCACCACCAGGGCATATGGCAGTACCTAAATACTTGAGAAAGGTTTGTTTCTTCCAGAACAGCTGAGATTGGAGAAGCAGGTTTAGAGCCAGCGTTCCTGCTTGGCTTCTTCAGCAGATTCACACACAGAGGCTGACAAAACCGTGAGTTTCTCTGGAGCTAATTTTCTCTGGGCTCCAGCGAGCCTGGAAATGATACTGCTCTCACCTTCCTGTGATAGGTGGAAACAAGAAGGTCAGTCCCTAAGCTGACTAGCTCAACACTGCATCTCATTCAGTGCTCTGGCTGCTCACATCCCTCATCACAGTGATGCTGGGTCAGACACAGCTGCTTCACCTTTGTTAGATGGTTTCCTGTATTAAGCAACCAGCTGGCACCTCATCAGATTTACTTTCTGGTTTCAAAGCACCTCATGGTTATACCTCCAAGGAAGCCCGTGTATCTGACTGACTGTTTTTCTTGTAGGACCTGGGACTGGAAGGAACATTCCTCAATGAAGTGCTCTACAAAAATGCAACTTTCCTCAACTTGGTGGATCCCATCTCTCATGACTTGCTGATGAGCCTCGCTAGAGATCTGCAGTGTCCCAAAAAGGTGAACCCTTCCCTCAGCGCAATGAATACTTTGCGACAGCACTAATGCAGAGAGAGCCCTAATGGGGTGGCTGGTGCTCTGCAACCCTTCAGAACCAGCCAGTGTATGCCCTTGGAGTGGTAGCACATAGATGGTTGTGCATATTTCTGTAGAAATCAGTAAAAAATACCTCAGAAAATGAATGAAACTGAAGGAGGGGGCAGTTATAGGCACATAAATCAGGAATTTACTTTTATTGGCAGGCTGAGTGCCAATAGTAAACTTGATGAGAGGGTACATGCCAGATAAAAATATATGGGGTGGCTGGTGGTGCCACATTCCCTGCGATGCCCCAGAGGTTCAAAGCAGCTAGCTTATGGTGGCTTATGGGGCTGCAGCGGGGAACAGAGATCTCTGCACCTCTGCCCAGGCTGGTTGCCTCTGTAGGAGAAGAACCTCTTTCTTCCCAGGCCCTTTGCCATATGTAACTACCCTAACACAACATTACATCCCCCATATAACCTCCCAGATCTCTGAGTAAAGAACGGTGCTGTAGGAATATATTGCAACTCAGGGTTCAAGAAACAAATGTATTAACATGCACAGTATCCCTGCACTGCTCTGACACTTTCCTTCAGAGAATGAAGAGAGCAGAGACAAAGAAAGGCAAGGCTGAGTGCAGACAAACATCACAGATACACCGCCCCACTGCAACACCAGCATCTCCTTCTGTTGCCCTTTGTCACCACAAACACTTGGATTTGCAATACATCCATTTGCTCATCAGGCTTGGCAAGTGTCATGTCTGCTTTATAAGGAGAGCAGTAAAGTGAATTTCTTTATTCCGAGAGAGATATTAAGTACACACAGCTCAGAGCAAACAGCAGCGCCCTAGGGAACACACTGAATGCCTGGTGTAGATTGGAGGCATTTCTAACCTTGTTCTGCCATCTCCTGAGGCTTTCTGATAACAATTAACCAGTCAGGTCTCAACAGACAAACTACATTTAGCCAAAGTTTAATCATCATCATTGGGCTGAAAGGCAGGGTGAAAAAATCTTTTTAAGCGTAATTTTTGTGCAAATTTTATAAGCATCTAAACAGGAAGGGGCTGGGTTGCAGCAGTAGTACCTCTTAACTGTACTTCACTTGACCTCTCCAGCTGTTCTACCAGACCATCTCCAGCCTCTTGCTGTCCAGTGCCCTCCAGGCGAGGCAGCACAAGGGGACATTACACTATTATACTACTCCAGTACCCTGGTGCCTAGCAGACAACACACTACAATTTTCATATACCTGCATATACCCCGCCTCCTCTGTTTTCATGTCTTATAGATGCACATGCTTATCTGCACTGACACATGAACCATTACATAGACAAGATTTTCCCCCTTCCTAAGAAAGATGTTGAGCACCTGAGCTGCCCCTCAAAGCCAACAGGAAAGTAATTAAGGGGTTGGAGAGACTCAGTACCCTACAGCACCAGCACTCTTCCCAGCACAAACACCCTGCAGACCACATCCCCTCTCTGACCCTGGCTGAGCATCTGGTGGGTGTAACTGTGTTACAGGCAAGCAGGCTGAGTGCAATTCCCAGTCTGTCAGTGGAAATTAAATCAGTGAGGACACGGGAAAGAACAGGAGGGTAGTTCTCAGTTGTGAGCCAACAAATGCTCGCAGAGCATTGTGCCAGCTTCTGTGTTGAAGCCTGGTGTGCACGTGCACCCACTTGGAAAGGTTTGCTGTTGTAGGTGACTGCAGGGTGCCAGTTGCAGCCTTGCCACCACAGCAGTAGTCTAGAACAAGGCACCTAACCCAGAGGCACAGGCCAGTCCCTGTGGGGTTCCTAGGGGAGCTGGGACAGGGATCAGGGGGTGCTTGGCTGACCACTGATGCTAGGATCCCCCTCCATTTGGCACAGCAGAACAGCCAATGCTGGCAGCGCATCCCTGGGGAGTTCAGCTGATTCAGTGACTGCTTAGGAAAGTCACAGTGCAGCTGTTGGGCCACACCGTACAGCACTTTAACCGCTTGCAATAAAGAATAAATTAGCATATTCCCTGACAGCTTTACTATGTGTTTACCTATCAAATCCCTAAATGCACATGTTGCACCACAGCTGGAGGGCTGAGGAATGGAAATGCAGGTGTCTCAGCATTTGGAAAATACAGAGGGGGCAGAAATCCCAGCCTTCAGCAGCTGCCATTTGCCATTCTGCTTCACCAGAGAAGAGAGGTGCTGTTCAAAGTCATGGTGATAAAGAACACATGCAAAAATAAACCCACAAAGGCAGCAACCATCTTGGTGCCATCTTTTCCTGGTGAATTATTGCGGGGGCTGGAGGGAACTACTGGCATTGGGAAGCTCCCAAACTCAAACTTCCAGAAGCAGAACAGACTGCAAGGAAGTAAGATGGAGTATGGGAAACTCACTGGTTCCCTGTCCCAGCATCTCCCAGCTGGAGCACGGGAGGGAGCAGAATCAGGGTGCTGCTGCAGGAGGAGCTGCTGCAGGAGGGATGTCCCAGGGCACATCTCTCCCAGCAAGAAGCACCTTGGAGATGGGGCAGAGGTGCTGGCTGCTGAACTTTCCACATCAGGGTAACAGGTAGTCAGTCCAAAGACACTATGCAGTTAGAGTTTGGGAAGCATGGCAACAAGGTAATTGATAGAAATTTAGCATAGTCCTGTAACACAATGAGTTGGCAGCTTGTCTGCATGGCTGGGGACAGGTGCTGCTGAGGATACAGCAGTGAGGAGCTGAGACACCATGCTGTCCCTACACTGGGCTTTTTTGAAAGTGGAGATCTTTTGAATAAAAGGGCATAGGGAGTCCCTGCACAGAGCCCTTCTCATGATGTCGGCCACCCCTGCCTTCCTGGATGTTGCCTGGCCTAGAGTCAGACTGCTCTAGAGCCCCTGCCACAGCTCTAGAAAATAACCCCCTCTTCTGAGCTCCACTCGCTCCTGGGTAGGGTGTGAGATCGTAGCCCCACTCTGGGCAGAAACATGCTGGCTGAGCTGGGGTCCTTTCTGGCAGTGCAGAGCTCCTACTGCTCCTTCTCTACCCTAGAAGGAGCTGGCATGTGGCAGAGGCATCTCAGGCCTTCCCACCATTCCTCTTTCATCCTCTCTTCCTCTTCTCTTCATCGCCTCCCTTATACACATGCCCCTGCTCACTACCACCTCTGTTCCTTTCCCATCTTCCTCTGTCCTTCACCTTGCTTCCTGTTCTGCTGTGATGCAGGCACATCTAAGCTGTCCCTCTGCTTTCAGGAATATGACCCCTGGAAATCCTCGGACAGGATCTGCAGGCAGCTGATTTACCACCTAACCCCCCACTCAAAATGGCACCGGCACGGCATGCCCCGGAGGAAGTCCCAAGTGTGGTAAGCAGCCTGACAGGGATGGTGTGGATGGGCACAGAGGGGGATCTACTGGGAGAAATTGTGCTGCAGTCAAGCACCATCCCAGTCTGCCACTACTGCTCTTCTCAGAGAAGGGCAGGACTGAAAACCTGCATGGCAGCCGCTGCTCAGTCTCTTAGAAAACCTCAGCCAAATGGCACAGGGTCAGTACCAACACCCCTCTCCTTGATCTGGTTTGCTATTGACTCCTTTGTATATAGCCTTACAGTTCCTCAGCCTCTCCCAGGTGCACTGAAATCAATCCCACTGATTGCACAGTGCAGACAACCCTTCCGACAGGGCTTGCAGGGTATCTGGCCTTAGGAGCATGGCCAAAGCAGGCAGTCTTGCAGATACACACACCCATCTGCCGAGCTGAGCTGGCCCCTGGCTCTGCATCCCACTTTGTCCTTGTTTATCCCAGTAAAACTTACGTGTCTGCGAGGCGCAACCACAAGCTAATCACCCCATTCAGCAGTAACCACTTTGGAGTGACTAGCAAAGAGGTGACCATCCTTACTCCTACTTCTCCTGCTTGGACCAGGAGAGGGACCTGAGATGGTGCAGAGCCTCACGCACAGGGAACCCAGCTCAGAGCACATTGGCCACTGACAGCTACTGGATGGCAGTTGCTTTCCACTACTACAAACGTATTCAGACACCCACACTTGTTCTCTCCTTGACACTTGCGGTTTTTTCTAACCAGATAAAGAGCAATCCCTACTTCTTTTAAAACCACCCCTTCTTTCCTCATTTTCTTCGAGCAAAGCCTGTTCCTGTGGCACAGATCACCACTGCTGAAGAAGACAGAGAAGTGACTAAGAAAAAAGCTCATGTCAGCCCCATTAGCTTCACAGGAATAAATGCAGGATTGGCTAAAAAGAAATGCAAAATTGGCAGCACTCTGAGAATGGCCTCGGGCTTTTCTGAGACTTTCAGTCTTTGATGCGTGTGCCAGCAACTTAAAAATCCCCCACGGGAATTGACATTTCCATTGTACCTTTCATTCTGACTCAGAGGCACATCCCCAGTGCATCTTAAGGAATAAAATCCCTAATGCCATAATTTCCAGGCCATCTGCCTCTCATACCTGTAGCCCCACTTTACCACTGAATCCAGTAGCTCTATGAGTTTTAATGCTGTCATCTCCAGCACCCCACAGGGCAGGACTGTTTGTGCTGGTTTGCAGGTGGGAACCACAGCATAGAACAAGACCAAGGGACCACAGCTGAGTGAGTCCTTTTCCAGACCCACTCAGCTGACATTTTCCCTATGGGATCCTGCAGAGTGCTGGAGATGCAGGAAACAGAGCAGGTCTGACCTCATCCCCATCCCCATCCCCTCCCAAGATAGAAAAGCTTAAAGATAAGAAGTGCTGGAGACAGGGAGAACTTGATAGAGGGTGACTGTGTCCATTCCTTTTCAAGCTTCCTTTTCCTGAAACTCAGCCTCGTTCTGGTTTTCCAAGTGAAAAATCCCTCCCTGCTGCTACTAACTCAGCCCTCTGCCTCCGTACTCCTGTTTGCAGGCAGAACAAACCTCTTCTCTAGCTGGACTCCAGGCTGGAGAGTCAAACTGGAGGTATTCCCTCTCAGTTCACAGCCTGGGGAGAACAGAACAGAGGACTGCCTGCTGCGAACTCATCACTTACTAACAACACAGAGAGGAGATCTATGGCCAGAGGAAGAGCTCTGGGCCCTGTGAGCCCAAATCCCACACAGAGGGGTCAGGCCCAAAGTGTTGGCCAGGTACAGAGCATCTGTGAGCACAAGCAGGGACGGCGTAGCAAGGCAATGTGTGATGGAGGGAAATATAGGTCTAAAATGGGTGACCCTGCCTGGCAGCCAGGCGCAGCTGCAAGGTGTTACATAAGGCACAAAATAATTTTGATTAAATATTAAACAGCAGAGCTTCCTCTTTTAAGACTGGAGAGGAACTGGTTTACAGTTTGCGGCAAAAGATGCCTGCAGAGTTGGCATCTGAGGCTGCTGCAAGAAAGTGGATGTTGTCAGTAGCAGAAAGGCAAGAAATAGCTCCTTCTTTTGGAGATACCAGGGCCTAATTTTGTCCAGCCAGGCTGTTTTTATCTGATACGAATTCTGATACGAATTCTCCACTTCCCTCTCTCTGCTAGTGGGAGTATTTTACTGTAATCTCTGTCTCTGAACCTGTGCCCTTAGCTTGTATCCTTCTCGCTGTCAAGGCCCTCCAAAAGGCACAGGTGCAGCAGCAATACTTTGAAGGCACTTCTAAAATCTAGTGGGGATTAGGGACAGCAGAGAGGAATCGGTGCACGGAGACCACATTCAGGAACTGAATTATCCTTTTGTTTTTGTGGTTTCCTGGGCTTTGGCTTTTGGCTTTCACAAAGCTGATGCAGGACCCCCTTGTTCTTTTCTCAAATGCAATTTCCGCTTTCTGGCAGCATGTTAGATGGGTCCAGGAGATAATTAACAAGCCCAGCCATACAGAGAGCTTAAAGCATCTGCCAGGTTTTAATTACATTTGCGCTGTTATGGACATGTGGTATGGGAGATCGAAAGGACCTGCAATACTGAAGCTGGATCTCACATTAGGTGTTCCTCCCCACCACCAAATAGCAAACCAGCGGGTCAGAAACAAACTAACTGTAGTTACGTCCCCATCTACTCTCAGTGGGACCTGAAACATCCAGCAAGTACAAGCCTGAGCCACCCGTGAACTGATAAAGCAGAAAGGATAAGATACATTTCTTCAAGCGCTCCTCCTTTGATACACAGGTCAGAAGTGGAGTCCATACAGAAATGTGGAAGGAGAACACCTATTGCAGCACAGTGGACTCGATGCAACAGCAGCTGAAACAAGTAGGAGAGATGCAGCCCGGGCTGTGTCTAGTTTCTCTGCTTGACTAAACTATCAAAGGTGATGCTGAGAGGCAGTTTGCCCTCTGCATCCATGCCTGTGGGTGCTTGACAGTGGCTGTCTCCCTTGTACAATAAAGGGTTAGCAGCGTCCCAGCTGTGTAGTCCCCCAAATACACTATTTCTGCTGCCCAGGTGATACTCAGACAGGTTGGCCACACTGAAAGCAAGGGGTTCTATGCTCCTTCCCTGCAAAATCCCGTCTCACATCTGCAGTTTCCAGCCAACAGCCAGCACCCCACTTGCAGCTGACCCTGCTTGGGTTGGTTGTCTAACCAAACAGGGAAGCTGAGCTCTTGGGGGATTTACTCTGGGGATTTTAAAATTAAAACCTCAAAAGCTGGACGACGAGGTTTCTGGTGAAAGGATGTCAATAGCATCCTGGCTTGTATCAGAAATAGTGTGGCCAGCAGAACTAGGGAAGTGATTGTCCCCCTGTACTCGGCACTGGTGAAACCACACCTCAAATACAGTGTTCAGTTTTGGGCACCTCACAGCAAGAAAGACATTGAGGTGCTGGAGCGTGTCCAGAAAAGGGCAACAAAGCTGGTGAAGGGTCTAGAGCACAAGTCTTACGAGGAGCAGCTGAGGGAACTGGGGTTGTTCAGCCTGGAGAAAAGGAGGTTCAGGGGAGATGTTATTGCTCTCTACAGCTGCCTGAAAGGTGTCAGTCTCTTCTCCAAAGTAACAAGCGATAGGACAGGAGGAAATGGCCTCAAGTTGTGCCAGGGGAGGTTTAGATTGAATATTAGGAACAATTTCTTCATTGAAAGGGTTCTTACGGACTGGAACAGGCTGCCCGGGGAAGTAGTTGAGTCATCATCCCTGGAGGTACTTAAAAAGACATTTAGATGTGGTGCTTCAGGACATGGTTTAGTGGTGGACTTGGCAGTCCTGGGTTAATGGCTGGACTTGATGATCTCAAAGGTCTTTTCCAACCTAAATGATTCGACGACTTTACTGCACAATTTTCAGTCTGCTATATCCTAATGGGAATTCAGTTTTAGCACCATTTTACAGCTGTATAGATCACTCACGCATAATGAGCAGAATACATCCCAGAGTGCTGTATAACTCCAGCTTTGCTTTCTCATTAAATTGACATTTATAGTGTAAAGCATAATAGATTAAGAAATGCTCGTCTACACAGACGTAGGCTTTTAAAGTTATCAACACCACTTCGCTGGAATTTTGACAGGTGCAGAATTTCTGGATATTACTAATTCTTGTCTTCAGAAGTTTTGAGGCCTCCTGCAAGCTGAATTAAGGAAAACTGCATGTGCTAGTGCAAGTGCCTCCATGTGCCTACAGAACAGGGATGAACCCAGGGGGTGTATTACTTTTTGAGGGCAAGACACACTGGACTGCAATTCAGAGTGGAGAGGGAAAAGCGTATCAGGTAAAGACAGCCTTTGTCTGGAGAGCTGGATTGCAACCTAGTACCGCAGTCAAGAAGCTGTGGATTACAACCGACCTGTCTTAGCGAAGTCATGTCAGGGAACCTTACATATCTTCCACTTGCATTATCCCCAGAGCTGGCTACTTCAGCGTAACTACTTCCTTTCTCAAGCGCAAAGGATCAAACCTGAATCCACAAAACACAAAGGCAGTAAACTCAGGATGCTCTTTACAATCAGGGTGTTCCTGGCACAGAAAAAAACTCCAATTTCTCACACAGTGACTGGTTCTGGAAGAGCAAATGCAGGTGTGTGTGGAATTAGTAACTCCCAAATTGCATGCATCTGGGCTTTCCTTTTCACAAGTCTCACCATAGTTTTACTTCGCTCATCTGAGTGAATTTCATCTTGGCTAATCCAAAACTGGGTGGAGAATAGAGTATCCCTTCTGGGCTCACTGCTCCATTTCTCAGTTATTGATGTGCACTGCTCAGATGATGTGGCATTAGATGCACTTTTAAAATGCAGTGAAAGCACTTGTGTCTAGAAGATTGCAAGGAAAAAGCTCTAAAGAGCTTTGGATCTTTTTTTTTCCTTCTTTTTTTAAAAACATCACTCAGGGCTGCAGATGACAGCTCTGGCAGATTAGATCCTGCCTTCACATGGCATGAGGTGAATATTAATGACAGCTTCATGTCACCCTTATGCAACAGGGTAAATAGGCACCATCATTCCTGCTTTAGAGACAGGAAGTCAGGTTAGAGAATACCAGTCAGTTAACTAAAGACACATGACAATAATCATATGGGCGTACAGAAACTGCCCCTTGCAATGCTTTCAAGAAGCTGCTGCTCACAGAGATGTCAGCTGGACAGACATGAGCTGGTCAATAAGTTGTAGAGAGAGGCAGGAACTGTCCCCTCGCTCTTACAGTGCAGGGAGTCCCAAACACTGCCCATGATCAGGGTTCCCAGAAGCATCAAGAGGAAGGTACATCTGCAAAGACTGTTGGAGATGGTAGAAAGAGTCATCCACCAGCTTGACCCTGCCCTGTCACAAATAAGAAGTCCAAGACTGGCAGGCAGGAGAAGCAGGACATTTTGATAGAGAGATAGACAGTAAGTGAAATAATGGAGGTTGGGTGGCAGATGGTAGTTAAAGGAATCAGCAGAGACCTTTTTGCCTTCATGACTCTTACACAGTTGAAGGTCTGACAAGGACATAGGCTGATACATGACATTTACAGTGAGGAGGTAGCATTATTCCCTGCTTTGCTAGGATAGACCTAAATAATGAGGGGAAACAACCAGAGATCACAGATCAAGTGGCATCAGGAGGAAGGCCAGCGGTTCACAGCTCACTTGAACACACCTTCAAGGACAGAGCAAAGATGACAGCAGAGCCAGGAGGAGAGGCACTCAGCTGCATCAACACCTACAGATATCCATGCCCCACCCCAGCTGCAGAGGGAAGGTGGTAGGAGAAAGGCTACCTTTGCACTCCCTTCTCTCCACAGTGAGGGATCTCCCCACAGTTGATCAAAAGAGCTTGGGCTCAAGGACGGAGATGTGACTGAGAGAATTCTCATGGAAGTAGCCTGTTTGTGCACATGCACCATCTTTGCAGAGGTGCTGGGCCCAGCCTCAGAACAGCTTGGGCTGGGTTAGTCTAGGTCAGTGCTTTTGAGGCTTCTCTTTCCTTTTTCCTGTCTCACTAGAGTCAGCTAAAGCCAGCCCTCCATGGCAGCACCCTGTGCCACAGGGAAGCAGGCAAGCAGATTATGCTAAGTAGGTGATTAAAAAGCCCAGAGTCAATCCCCTAAATCACTGCTTAAAGCAGAGAAGCCATCCAGACATGCCTGTCACTAGGTTCTGTGCAAGGAAGAGCAGCCGATAGATACCTTACTCTTAGCTAACTAGCCACTACTGGCAGTGCCTGGTAATGGAGGGGGTGCACAGTGATGGGAGTCTCTGGCATCAGGAATATTTTACATTTGGAGGCAAATTAAATGTAACAATAAAAGGAGGAGGGGGAGAAAGCTGGTAATTCCCCAGAGAGACAGGCAAGAAGTAGTGGGCATCCCTCATTATTGAAACCCTATCTGACTCGTACTGTCTCCTCCCAGCCTCTCTTGATAGCAGGGAGACAAGGAAATGAGAGACTCCAGGAACCTGAACATTCTTGGGCTGAACAAGCTCCTCCAAACCCCATAAAGCTAACAAGAGGCCAAGCACCACTGTGGCTGCTGCAAGTCCCACCAGAGCAACAGTCAGGAGCTATTACACCCCTTCTCTGCAGCCACCAAAGAGTTTAGCTGATGAGCAAGAAATTGAATGGATTCAGTGCTAATAAAATAAATGTGCACAGTCCTCACCTTCATGGACTCAAAAAGAAGGACCTGGAAGAGGGCCTAAGGGTTAGGTCCCTTGGGAGAGCTCCTGGAGACAAACAACTAGCAATTAATTTCAAGTCTCCTAACTGTTTCATCTCAAGACAGCTCTGAATTTGCTTATGTTAGCTGAGTTCCCAGGAGGCAGGAACAGTGACTGTGCCTTACATGGGGAGAAGATTATTTTTATCCCAGAAAAAAGCCAAGGGAGGCACAAGATGGTTTCATCCCTTTCTCAGTCCACATTTCTGACTGACAGCTTTCTTCTGACACCTGCAGGTCCCTCAGACCCCTGTGATGTCTGGACTGATCCTGGGTGGATCACATGGCCAGGCTCATGGTGCAGCCTGGGTACCGCTGGCTGATGCCTGCTGAAGAGCAGAGTTGGCACCTAGGGAAGGGATAATTGGCAGTGAGGGTAGAAGGAAGGCTGCCTGCATGTCTGTGGGAGAAAGACCAGACCCCAAGGAGGGAGTTGGGAACAATGCAAGGAAAAATTTGTTTCACCTGAGGGTACCTAGAAGAGGTTTCATTCCTCAGCAGGGCTGAACAAGGGTTGCAAGCAGGGCGCTGATCCTTTATAAACAGGAGGGTGGGCAGGCACCGTTCCTCACTAGATGCTGCATCTAGCTCCGGGCAGGCAAGTAGGGGACAGGTTGCTGATTGCCCTTGCTTCTTGCTCAAAGTTTCACAGAATTTCTCACTTGCAGCCATTTCTGCAGTGTATGAGGGAGTAGGGGGTTTGTTTCCTCTCTAAGCTTGCTGCAGATAATACAAACGCAGTCTGCTTCCCTGCATCCAGGGTTCACATCCTCGTTAGATGCAAATCCTCACAATTATAAATCTGCACACAGCACTAGTTGCAGTAGCATTAGGTTAATCCAGCCTCCAGTGCTTTGCAGTCTTCTGCCCACAAGTCCCATGGGCATCAAGAGCCATGTCGCTAAGTAGCTGTTTTGTCTCACACAAAGAAAACAAAAAAAGCTTCTGCAGCTGAAGCAATCTTTAAGCCTATTTTACTTGCAGAAATTAGGGGATAATAGATGACCCATTTCCCTGGAAATAAACCTGGCATTTTCTCAGCTGCTGCACAAGTGTCTGAGAGCTTGCTGTCCTGTGTATTGTGCCCGCCCCCTCCAAGAGAAATTGAGCTTAGCAGAGCTCCAAAAAAATACCAAGTGTCAGATAATTCAAAGTAAAGCATCTACCCACATCTCCCTGTCCTTTTTCTGACAGCAGATATATTTACCTCTAAAGCAATAGAGGAGGACTAGACAGCTGTTCTGTGCCCTGACCTAGAGATGGTATTTAGCTGCACCTCTTGGAGCTGCACAGAAGCACCAAGGAGGCAAGGAGAAGAGCTGCCAGGGTTCACAGCATGCGTGGGGTGTCAGATCTCATGGTTCAGCACTTACCAGAGAGCAGGGGGGCTGGCTGCAGCATGAGGTGCTACGTCCACCAGGGCGAGGCTTCTACAGACACATCCCTACAAAAGGCATTTTTATAGGCAAGACAACAACTTAAACACAGGAGGAGCCCAGAGTGCTGAGACAGGAAGCCCAGAGTCACCCTGGCAGGTATAGCAATGAGGGCAAAAGGAAGCAGCAAAAACACAGGAAAGGAAAGAAAAACAAGCCAGCGAAGGAGGGAGGGAGGGCTCTGGCACAGGACAGGAGGCAGGAGGTTTTAAGCACATTCAGCCAGGAGCAGTCCAGTCTGGAGAATCAATTATGGGAAGATAATTTGTCTGCCTGATTAAAGCCTCCTTGGGGTATTGGCTTGTTGCTGGGGAGAGCAGCAGAAGGTACCTGCTCTGGTCAGAGCGGATCCATGACTTATTACTGCAGTCCCTGCATAACAGTCAACAGGAGGGGAGGCTTAACGGGCAGACAAGCACACTGCTTTTGTCCTTCTGACATTTCCCCTCACCTATCACTGTCTGCGCGCAGAGCCAAGTCACTCAAAAGGGGACCCGAAGAGCCATTCAGACTTGTCCCCTGTTAAGAAAGCTGCCGTTGCAGACGCAGCAGTAAAAACGGCACCTGAATGCTGAGGCCCGGCAGAGGGAGCGGTGCCGGCTCAGACATGCCCTCCAGTGGTCCCCACTCCAGCCTGGTTCCCATCCCCATACCAAACTGGGAGCACTAAGCCTTGTTCCTTGTAGCTTTACAATAGGGAAGATAGAGGAGGCTTTGCACAGACTCAAACAAGGCTTGGGGCTGGGGGTGTGTCCCTACATTTAGGTCTCCTTTCTGTGCTCCCGCCCCTCAGGATGCGCCATGGGCTGACAGCAATGGGGAAGAGAATTTCCAGGAGCCACAGGCTGCATTTACAAAGAACAGGCACTGAAGTGATTACAAGCTTGCTTCTATGCTTGTTTATCCTGTATTCCCCCACACCTCCAACAAAGTCTTACTCTAAACTAATACAGACCAGAGAAGGCTTCTGCATCATCTCTTATGCCAGCCCCTATGGGATATAGGGGACTATTTCCCCTATGCAGTCAGGTTTACACTCAAGATTCATTTCGCCCTGCTTAATCTGACCAATATGAATGCACACCTCCACTGTGCATTTGATGCTTAATTTTGCTAGAACAAGTACTCCATATCAAACACCCAGATAAAACATCTAGCACAGCTAAAGTGGTAACGTTGTGCCAGGGGAGACTCAGACGCTTCCAGATTTGAGGCCAGTCCCTGACAGATTTTATACAAGTTGCATCCTCTTTTGTGGTAAGTTTTCTATACCACTGCCAGTGGTTGGTGACAAACTATAACAAAAAAGTGCATACATTGTTTTTCCAGGAGAGTTGAAGAAATACAGCTCCCACACAGCCTGGGCTGATACCAAGCACCCCTTGTATTAGCAGGAAAAGGGAGAGTAACCCCATGCCATCCAGACTGCAGCATGCACAGTTCACAACAACTACTGCTATTGCAGCAGCTAAGAGAACTGCACTGCTGCTACAAGCAATGTGGTTGATTAATTCTTCACAATCCTGTCTCTGGGGCCCTGATATTGGAGAGATATCAAGTACCATCTTCAAGTGAAGGCCCTTTGGAGAACTCACTTGAATGCTTTCGGACCAATTATAATCCAGTACCTCAGTCTCTGCTGCTTGACAGTACAAACACTGCTCCCCTTGCCCCTCCTGTGATCCACTGCAGAGTAGTCTGGGTCATGTAAAGTGTAAACATTTAGTAAGTAACGCATAAGGCTCTTCTAAACCTTTAGGTCTGAATATAAGTTATTCTATACTGTTATTACCCATCATCAGAGCTCATTAGCTCAAAGGTATGCTTGCAGATACAGCCTCAGCCTTCCACAGTGAATTCCCATGGGAAGCACAAGGACACACAGAAGCAGCCTGAACAAAGTGCCGCTAAATCCAGAGCAGGGATTTGTGGGCTTGAGAATTGACAGGACAGGCCACAAGGTCTTTCCACCTCACGCTCCTGCAAAGAATCACAGCTACAGGTTTGCCAGTGTTGAATGTGTCCATGATGCACATTTATTCACTTATCACATGCTCATAGGGGATTATTATGAACTGAAATTTCCAGGATGCCATGAACTGCGTATGTAAAGCAAAGCTATAGAGGCAGCGTCACATCCTTTGCACAGCTACAGAAGGGCCTGGCAACACTAAGGCTCGTAGGGACATTCTCACCTGCCATGGGAGCTCCTGCGGTGCTGCAGCCTCCTCCGAGGAAATTGCATGTCCCCATGTACCCATTGTTTCAGGGACTGGCTGTGCCACAGGTGTGCAGGACACTACAGAGAGCCAGATAGGAAGAGTGGGGACCTTCAAACTGGTGGTTAATTATTAACCCACCCTGCTCCTCCCAAGCTCAACAAGGCACTTATAGACCCACTGACCACATGATTAATGACACTACTGGGGGTCCTACTAGGGCTCCCATATCCTTAAAGCTAGATGTGTCTGAAAGGACAGCAAGGCTAATCATTTACACTAAAGGATTAGGTTCTCCTGTGTTACAGCAACACACATTTCTACTCAGTCTTGCAACATATCCCCAACAGCTCCTATAGCCCCATAGCTCCTACTTCTCACAGCACTCTCACAAACCCACAGTCCATCATAAAACTCCACACCCCGCTCCGTTTGCATACCCAACAGCCCCGTAGCACAGCTTTGCCTGCTGCACAGGTTGCCTACCTCATCCTCACTCCACTTGCCAGGCAGACAGCAAAGAAAAATGGCTGAAACCATCTCTCTAGATTTCTTTTAGCACCCCTATGCCCTCCCTGCCTCCTCACAGCTGCAGCAGATCCCAGATGATCTGCTGACCACAGAGACCACATAGGCGGTCACTGATGCTGCTTACTGACTAAGTGCTGCTTGGGAAGGCTTTTAAAGAGACATGCAGTAAATCCATTCCTGGAGTGCAGTTTGCCTATAGATTGTTTTCCTGATAAAATACCCATTTCTCAGCCTTTTAACACTGCTCTCCTCTGCAGTAACCCTGCAGCACAGTCTGTTTGCAGCAGACTTTGGCATTCACCTGGAGAGGTAGCACACAAACAGCCCACACACAGCACAAACCAGTGCACTTGGAAAGTCTGCTTGCCTTGGTTATTTTTGCTTTCTATACATGAGCATCTGTACATGTACATACAGACAAACCCTTTGAAATGCGCTAGCGGAAGACACTTTAGCATCCTATGTTTAGCCAGTTCTGGCAAAATTTATGTGTAAGTGCTGAGAATATACAGGAAAGCCCCAGGACACAGTCTGCTGTGGGGCATGGTGCAAACCTTGTGCTTTGTTTCCCCAGTGAGCTCCATTAACCCTTTGCTCAACGTTCTAGCCCATGTTCTTAATGATTTTGCCCCCGTCCCAAGTGCTCTCTCACTTGGGTGAGACATGGATGACCTGTCCCCGTAATGATATCTCTCTCTCCCCACCTTTCCATCATTAGCCTGAAGACCAGTCTGCAGAAGAAGGTGAGTCAGGACTCCGTGGATTTGTCAGGGATCCCCCTGACCATGCGGGATGTCCACCGCATGGCCTACTACCTGCAGAACAACGGGGACCACCTCACCTCTGTGGACCTGAGCTTCACCGAGCTGAATGATGACATGGTGCGCCTGCTGCTGCCCTTCCTCTGGGCACTACCCAAGCTCACTCACCTTTCCCTCAATGGCAACCGACTGACGCGGGCAACCATGAAGGAGCTGACTGACACCATGAAGGACATGAACAAGTTTCCTTGCCTGGCCTGGGTTGACCTCGGCAACAACGTGGATGTCTCCTCCATGCCACAGCCACTGCTTGTGGGCCTGCGCAAGCGCCTCAGCCAGCAGACCACGCTGCCTACCATCTATGAGGCGCTTGACTGCGACTCGGAGATCTCCAGTGGGCATGAGGGCAGCCAGCCAGAGGATGAAGCAGCAGGAAGCACCCCACCACGTGCTCTTTCTCAGCAGGGCTGCAAGAGGTGACTGGACAACAGGCCAGCGCTGGCACACTGAAGCCGCCCCAAGGAGAAGTCTTGAGTACAAACATCAAGCAGAGGGCCAGCTTTACCGGCTTCCTTTGGCTCTTTTCTTTCGCCTTCCCTGACATCTCCCCCCAACTTGCTGTGAGACAAAAGCCTGTCATCCCCCCACAACGTGCTCCACTCCCTCCCCTCACTGCCAAACCCATCGCCCACGTTCCAGAGAGGAACCAGTGACTTACAGTGAACCTGGTCCCCAGGCAGGGTCTCACTGGAAGACGGGAAAAGACCTGTCGGAGTCAAGAATATCCTCCAGCAGCCATTGGGTTGAGGGAAAGGGATGGGGGGGAACCTAAAACAGAAACAGGCTTGTAGTTTACTTCCTTTCTTCCTTTTCCTATGCACCTTGGAAACCTTGGGACCTGCAGCCTTGAGTGTGAAAGGAGGTACCCCAAGAGCCTAGCTGCTGTGGAGCTTAGCTGAAGGGCTCAGAGGCCAGAGCTGGAGCCCGGCAGTGTGTCTCCCTCTTGTGTCTGGCTCCTTTTGTTTTGTTTTTTTCCTATTGTGTGTTTTGTATTAACGTCTGAACAAAGGGACTTGGTCAGAGACCATTGGATCGCATAGGCTGGGGCGGACACATGGCTTGGAACTGCAGCATCAGGATATTTGCTGTGTGACCCGGGTGAGAGGGAGGGGAAGGAGGTATGTGTTGGTGGGAGCATGGGGGATGGGATGAGTTGGGATGGGATGGGAGGAGGGGGGAGGATAGGGAGGGGGAACAATCTTGTGGATTAGCAGGATTGGTTTCGAAAACTGTGCTTTTGTACTAAAATTACAAGTTCCAAGTGAAATTGAAGAAAAGCAGACAGCTAAGCGCGTAACTGCGGCACTAGAGGAGCAAGCAGTGAACGTGCCAGAGGTGGGCACTTCCCAAACGAAAGCGCAAAGCTTTGGCTCCTCATGGCATACTGCATACCTCGTAATACAGACATGATGTGAGCAGCTGCATTGCCATTTCCAATGCTGTCCAAAAACCAAACCACTGATGCAATATATATTTCTAGTGTTTTCCACATTGCTCATGCTCTATGTAAACATAATAAACAGTTCTCTTGGACATGAGCGTGAAGCACTACAGAGTCTTGAGTACCTGGGTTGTTCACAAATCGAGCCAGCAGCCCAGACACTGCAAGAATATGGACCAGGAGTCCTCACGCAGTGCCTGAGCAGTGTGGGAGAGGATCAGCAGGTACCATACACATTGGTGAGCGTGGTTCATTTGTCTAAGGAAAGTGAAACATGGCTGTTCCTTTGTGGTAGGCTGCCACCCTTTGTGTTGCAAGGTGCTGATACAAATAAACTGATCAGACTGATAAGTCAAGTCCTCTCAATTATCTGTCCCCACAGGAATTCTGAGAGCAGATATTTTTTTGACAGAGTTAAAGAAGTCAGACATATTAAAAAAAACATATAAATCCTGGTCCCCTTAAATTAACAGTTGTAACTTTACCTTCCTCTGCTGATTCTCTCTAGGA
The DNA here is from genome assembly GCA_035590275.1 of Ibycter americanus. Lineage (NCBI taxonomy): Eukaryota > Metazoa > Chordata > Aves > Falconiformes > Falconidae > Ibycter > Ibycter americanus. Next base: position 89,483,638 of record JAVJGI010000001.1, read on the forward strand.
GTCTCAACACATATAAGCAACTCACATATACTAAGCCACACAAATCCACATGAAATAGATATGTCTTTCATGCTCCTTGCTGATTTTACACGACATTGCAAGGAGCAAATTGGTGATATTTTTAAAGTGATTTATCCCCTTTGGACCAAGAGTGTGAGGGCACTGGAAGGTATTGGTGTCTGTGATCAACTGCCAAAAGCCGCAAATAAATACAGTCCCCTGAGGAAGTAAGCTGGGTCTAGAGACACTGTGCTCAGTATTACAACCTGACACTGTAAATACTGGACCCAGTCCTGTTTGCATTCTGGAGCAGGACCTCATAACCTTCATGTTGTTAACCTGCAAACGAAAGTGTTTTAAAGTCTCTGTCCTGCTGACCAGAGCAAAGGAACGCAAATATAGCTAAGGCCAGGTGCTAGGTGCCCCATCCCAGCAGAGGTGGAAGAGAAAAGGCCCCAAGATAGCCAGTATATGATGTCTGGCCAGGAGGATGGGGCACAGGGCATACAAATGTAGCCAAGATGCCAGCACAACCCAAGGTGGAAAGGGAGCATGTGCTCCCCTGCACAGTTGTGACTCAAACGGATTTTTTAGCCCTTTGTCATGGTTTAACCTCAGCCCGCAACCAAGCACCATGCAGCTACTTGCTCACTCCCTCCACAGTGGGATGGGGGAGAGAATCGTAAAAGTGAGAAAACTCATGGGTTGAGATAGTTTAATAGGTAAAGCAAAAGCTTCGCACACAACAACAACTAAAAACTTCAGTGTTACCAACATTGTTCTCACAATCCAAAACACAGCACTGCACCAGCTATTAAGAAGAAAATTAACTCTATCCCAGCTGAAACCAGGATACATGCTAGTGAATCTGGAGAAGTGGAGTATTTTCTATGGCAAGGAATGTTATTTGAGGAACATGAGATTGTTTTGCAAAAGGCAAAACAGCTGCTCAAGTGGCCATCCCCATTACTGGCGGAAGGGCCATCCTGCTTCAAGGGGTCACCACCTGCCTCTCTTCTCACAACCCATTTTCCCTTCTCAGTGTGGTATCTTATAAGAATCGTAGAATCATTTAGGTTGAAAAGATGAGTCCAACTGTTAGCATTGCCAAGTCCACCACTAAACCATGTCCCAAAGCACTTCATCTACATGTCTTTTAAAAACCTCCAGGGCTGACAACACAACCACTTCCCCAGGCAGCCTGTTCCAGTGCTTGACCACCCTTTCAGTTAAGCAATTTTTCTTAATATCCAATCTACATCTCCCCTGGAACAACTTAAGGCCATTTCCTCCTATCCTGTCACTTGTTACTTTGGAGAAGAGACCGACACCTTTCAGGCAGCTGTAGAGAGCAGTAACATCTCCCCTGAACCTCCTTTTCTCCAGGCTGAACAACCCCAGTTCCCTCAGCTGCTCCTCATCAGATTTTTTCTCTAGACCCTTCACCAGGTTCATTGCCCGTCTCTGGACACACTCCAGCACCTCTACGTCCCTCTTGCAGCCAGTGGCCCAAAACTGAACACAGGATTCAAGGTGTGGCCTCGCCAGTGCTGAGTACAGGGGGACAATCACTTCCCTAGTCCTGCTGGCCACACTGTTTCAGATACAAGCCAGGATGCTGTTGGCCGCCTTGGCCACCTGGGCACACTGCTGGCTCACGCTCAGCAGGCTGTCAACCAGCACCCCCAGATCCTTTTCCACCAGGCAGCTTTCCAGCTGCTCTTCCCCAAGCCTGTAGCGCTGCGTGGGGTTGTTGTGACCCAAGTGCAGGACCCAGCACTGAGCCTTGTTGAACCTCATACAATTGGCCTCGGCCCATCAGTCCAGCCTGTCCAGATCCCTCTGCAGAGCCTTCTACCCCCAAGCAGATCAGCGCTCCTGCCCAACTTGGTGTCATCTGCAAACTTACTGAGGGTGCACTCGACCCCCTTATCCAGATCATTGATACAGATTTTAAAACGGACTGGCCACTAACTGGATTTAACTGCATTCACCAGCACTCTTTGGGCTCAGCCCTTGGTTTCTTCCCCTGCCATGGAAGAGATGGCATTAATTTGTTCTTTTTCTTCTTTTCCTTCCAAAATACCTTTCAGCAAAAATGAGAAGCATTTCAGACATCAGCAAGATCTGCTTGAACTCTTACAGTCTAAGCAGAGCAGCACTCTGTGCCAAGAAGAAAACTGGGGCACGAAGCATTTAAATGAAGGCCTGGAGCCACCTGGTGAGTCAGTAACATATCTAGAAAGAGGGAGCAGGGGTGCTGAGCATTCAGTCTTTGGCTCTGAGTACTGTCTCTGTAAGGCTCTGCATCAAGGCATCTTCACAGCTTTTCCATAACAGTGGCACCCCCGCGAAATGAGGCAAGACCCCCAGCACGCAGCCCACCACTGACGCAGCTCTCCCCTGCAGAGCCCCAGGCCCAGCCCCAGGGAAGATCTGTGCAGCCTGTTTCCAGCCCTGCTGAAAGTCCTGCTTTTGGTCTGAGCTGTACTGATCAGCAGAATGGAGATGAGACATTCAGCCCCTTGCAAGGGAATTCTGTGCTGATCACTGGCCATGCCTGACTCCCAGCTGGCAACTCCAGGAGCTAGAGATAAAGCATGGCTTGTAACAGACTGGTTCAGATGAGCAGCTGTGGGATCTCTGTTTATTCCTCCATATGCACTTGGTTGCTTTGCCATAGAAATCTCCCCATGGAGAACTGGTTGTGAATAAATACATGCAAATGCAAGTTATGAGGTCCTGGCCTAGGAAAATGCCACTGCTTCTTGGATGAACTCCGATGGGCTGCAACTTAGCTGTGGAGAAACTATCACAGCACGCCCAGCTGTTCCCTGCCAGCTCCTGACTGCACTGACAGGTGGGGGGCTCTGTGAGAGCACAGTGGTGTGCATCCAGCTCCAGAGCTGTGAAGTGCCCCAGTGCCCCCCTACAGATGAGATGCATGCTCAAGGAGCAGGCCTGGTGGCCCCAAATCCAAAGGAAGCCATTTTCATAAAAGCTGAGTTCACAAACCAGAGAGGATGACACAACCCAAATGAGCCTTTCCTTGCACTGAATGAGAAAGCTCAGGGCTCTCAAAGGGGATTAAAGGGATGAGCTGCTAATTCAGGTCTCCTCACCCATACCCAGAGGGACCAGCTTAGTTAAGCTCCTAAATGAGGGGATGCCTGCCCTGCAGTGAGCCTGTCTCCTGCTAGAGATCACAGCAGTAGAGACAGATCCGTGTCATACTGAATACTCTCCTCAGTACTGTACTTGCTGGTGCAGGCCTGTAACCTCAGCTACTTAAAGCAGCACACACACCTCAGTATCAAGGCTCATACACCAGGCTATCTCCATTATTTGCAGTTTCCCAGGCTCTCTCTCCATGCAGGGTGCAGATGGTCAGCCTGTGATGGGACCTACGTTGTGTAGCAGGGAGGAAGCTGCAGCCACACAGGGTAGTATCACAGCCTCTTCCCCACCCCTGACCTCCCACTAGGTGATCAATCTCACAATAGAGCTCAAAGTGAGATATTTAGGCACAACTTTCAAAGCAGTCCTCTGGAAGGAGACAGAAGTCATTGGGTGCAAAGCCATGCCACACCTCCCCACCATCTTATTTTTCCCAGGCTTTATAAAATACATCCAGAAAACCTTCCTCCTCCTGCTGGCGTTGCTTGGTCCCTTTTGAGATATACAAGCAGAGAGTGGCAGGGCATGAGACAGTGAACTCCCGTCTTCACCAATCTGTGCTGACAGCAGCCTCCTACTCAGCACCCCTCAGAGCAGGCAGTTTCCTACCTGGTACAGCACACCTCTTGCATGCTCCCAGGGCCACCTGCAGCATTTCACTTGAAAATGCTGGTGAGCACTGTCAGCTGAGGCTCTGCGTGGGGTCAAGTTAGCAGCAGAGCCCTAGCAGAGCCAGCCTGCAAAGCCCAGACACAGAGAGGTGCACATATGTGGGGATGCTGAGCAGCACTGCAGGTAACGAGGGAAGAAGGAACAGTCCAGATCTTTTCAGTTACTCAAACAGAAATGCACTTGTTCCCTCCCTACCTCAGTGGACACCACCTTCCTCGTTCCTCCGTCCTGTATTTTACCCCAGCCTCTGACTACAAAACCCAGGGTAACCATCTTAGCATGCTCCAGGTAGCATATGCATAATGCCGAGGCTGCCATGAGCCTCCCTCATTTCTGTGACTCTTGTCTAAATAACTGGTAATCATTTTGTTGAGGCAAGGATGCAAAAAGCAGCTGGAAGCACAGGCTTGTCTGATCTATTTTTATTTCACAGGCTTCAAAACCTGTCAAGGTCCTTCTCTTCTGCACTGCCAAGGCTCTTTTTTCAACATACTCCTCATCACAAGCACTTGGAAGATAAAGGAGTTTGCACTGTTTGAGGCAGGCTGACAGGCTCATTAGTGGACAGCTGCCTACAAAGATGCCAAAATATAAATTGTTTCATCTTAAGAAAGCAAACAAGAGGATTAAACATTTGTCTTTAGAGATCACCCTGTCCGCCACCAGATCACATTCGTTTCACAGGTCAGAAGAGGCAATGGTGTGTCTCAATACAAACTCTTATCACTACTCTATCTCGACAGTGCAGCAGGCCTAACTGCCTTCAGGGGCAGCTGGCAGAAAGCCCAGCCACCCCAGCTCTGAGCAGTTGGGGACGATTATCAATTGACAAGAGAATCTGTTTTGCAGTTTACTGGCATTAAACAAGTGCTCTTGAAATAGATGCAATAGCTGGTTTAAGGCTGCCAAGAGGTAGTTCACAAAACAGAATAGACCGGAACATTCTTAGCTGAGGCCAGCGCTCCAGGAAGCCATGACTGCATCTTGATCTACTTTTGAGACACTAAGTACTCAATTATGAATCTCTTCTGTTCCTCTCTGACTTGATAGTATTCCAGTTCAGTGATGCTGATTCAAAACCAGAATAGCCACAAAACACAATAACCACACAGTAACTCTTCCCCCCAGGAGAAAAGTGAAGAGGAAAGTCAGCTTTTCTCCCACATGCACTGACTACTTTTCCCAAAGCCGGCACTCCCCCTGCTGCATCCAAACTGGCCTCAATAGCAAGTGAACCACAAAACCACTCACGTTTCTCTCTACAGCATCAGGTTTATTCGGCTTGCATGCAGGGCGTGCCGCAGGGCGTGCCACAAGGCTGGAAGATGGATACTCTGCTGCTTACTGATCAGCCATATGCCTCTCAGTCCGTTTTTGAGGCAATCTGTCCCAGGTTGGACACAATGATAGGAAGCATTTGGAAAGCTATCGAGTAACTACATGGGCCTTATTTAACCTGTGTAATTCCCCTGAAACACATGGGGTCTCATCAAGTGCAAACACAGCACAGAAAACTGGAAAAAGGCGCTTTCCCGGGCTAGCAGCAGCTGCGTTTGGGTCTCCATGTCAGACTTCTGAGTGGAGCTTTGTTCTTGATCCCCTGAAATCTTTTGGTTTGCAGAGCCAACAGTTTGATGTCTGCACCTTTGTCTGAACTCTGCTGCAACTGAATAACTGAGAACCAAATTCCTCATTTTACCAACAGTTTTTTGGGGTTTTATTTTTCAGAAAGTGCAATTGAAAGAGCACAAAATGGGAAGACACTAAAGGCACAGCTTTGACATGCAACCCAATACTCTGAGGCAACAGCCTGGAGGGTTTCCAGCTGTAAGGTCCCCTTGCTGGAGCCTCAGCCCTGGGCTGGCCCATCCCTCATCTCCAGTATGAACATGAGTATTTTAGAGAGGACTGCCCTGTGCCTGTGCAAGCCTGTCACTGGCAGCCCCTGAACCTCCTGCCTCCCCACTGCTAACAGCACAGGGACAACAGGAGCCATCGGCCATTTTGTCACCTTCTGAACTGAAAGGTCAGCAGCAGAAAAGACAGATGCATCGCCTCAGTTTTGCTAATGCCTGTGCTATTTCTGTCCTTTAGCAATATTATCAGCTCACAGAGTTGCCACCAAATCAGCAGCGCTCACTGACTTTCCAGACTTTGGCTGTTTTCAGAAGACAGTAATAGACTCCCCTGTGGTAACACGCAGAAAGACGCTGCTTAGAGCAGGAGGAAGGCTCTGGCCTGCCGCTCCTGCTGGCCCTCACCAAGCAGAGATAAAGCCGAGCCAGAAAAATACAATCCCTAACCACTAACCTCAGCTGTCCCACATGAGAGCAGACATTTTGCCATCCTGGGACAGGAGCTTTGGAGCTGGGTGGTCACTGGTCTCCTCCGAGCAGGGGCAGGAGGACGCACCCCCCAGCAGGCCGCTGATGGGGGTTCCGTGAGGAGAGGTGGGGGCTGTGCCGGTTCCCGCCGGTTCCGCCACGGCCCCGCGCAGCCCCGCTCCAAAGCTGGTGGGGGCTCCTCTGGAAAAATGTATTTAAGAGAGGGCAGCGAGGGGAAAAAAGTGTGAGAAACATCCCTGCAAGCCCAAGGCCTGAGGAGGAGGATGCGCGGCAGGCCAGCGCCCCGCAGCCGTGAGGTGACCAGGGTGGGGCAGGGCCGGGCCCTGCAGCAGCCGCGGCCCATCATGGCGCCGCCAGCAGCAGCCTGAGGGGGAAGGCGCGGCACAGCGCCCCCTTACGGACCCGCCGTGGCCCCCACCCCTGTGCCTCCTGCGAGGGGGGGCAGAGGAGTCAGGGGTGGGGGAGTGAAACCGAGCCTGGGAGGAAGGCAGGGGTGGGAAGGCGGCGCTTTAATCTGCCTTTGTTTCTCGCTATCCAAACCTATTTTAACGGACAATAAATTAATTTTCCCCAAGTCAAGTCTGTTTTGTCCGTGAGATTAACTGGTAAGTGATCTCCCTGCCGTGGCTCACGAGTATTTTCATCTTATTTTCTCTCCTTGGGCTGTTGAGGGGGAGTGAGAGAGTGGGTGGCTGGGTGCCCTGCGCCTGGCTGGGGACACCCCCGCTAGATACAACAACTGGAGCCATCACCAGAGCTGGGGTTCAGTGAGAGAGAGACAAGATGTAAAGCAGGACTGCGGATCAGGGTGCTAAAATAAAGCTAAAGCCGCTGCTAGAGTCATCCCCAGTGTAACCCTTAGGCTGGGGGAATTGGTGTGTCCCATAGGATTACCTTCAGCCTAAGGATAGGATCACGTTCCAAAAAGAGGGAGTTGAAACACACACTACAAGCAAGGCTCAAATGGGGATGCAGAGGTAAAGTGAGAGATGCTACTTGGACCCTCCCAACAGGGTCTAGCCCGAGGCTTCAGCATGTCTCATGGTATAAATCTCTACCTAGGTTTAAGATTAGACTTCATGTATTTGGAGTCAAATTCTGACATGAAAAACCTCTAATGAGTTCCCTAGAGCTTCACCCACTTTCTCCATGTCAAATTTGGTTCATTAACCGGGAAAAAAAGGGCATAGGGAAAAGACAAAACAAAGAGAGGACATCCTCCCAGAGAAAAGGAAGAAGCAACATTTCCTCTGTGTACATCCACTTCTCCTTTTCCCAAACCACAGCACTCCCTACTGCTGTAGCCGAACGGCCCTGGAAAGCAAGAGGTGAACAGGACTGCAGGCAAAGTGATGTCTGGTTCTGAAGAGGTCTCGGATGTGCACTTTTATATAGCGTTCTTCAAAGAGGAACAACATCGGCTAACAACTGAGCTTTGCAAAAAAAAAAAAAAAAAAAAAGGCTTGTTGTGGAGCTCTTCCACAGACACGTGAGATTTATGCAGAAAGGAGCTTATTCGATGGTGAAGCCACAAACAGCAACAGGTTTTGTAATAGAAGAGTAAAAATCTCCACACTTCAGTTCTGTTTCTCAGCTAGATATCGTGTCGGGGGAAAAAACCAAACTGCAGTTTTCTTGAAATTTTAGAAAACTGCAAACTTATCAATAAACAACCTAAAATGCCACCACCACATGGGTCTATGCATTAGCACATTCTGAGCTTCACAGCTTGCCTGCTAAGGCCCATCAGCAGCAGTACTCCAAACCTCTTTGAGGCTGTGGGCTCATAGCAATTGTGGCCTGACTTGTGTCTCTAATGCAGGCAAAATCTCCCACCCTCCCAAAAAACTCACTCCCTCTCCCCAAAAAGCCCAAACACAACCACCCCGAAAGCTCCTACTTTCAGACAACAAATACCTTCTTTGTTATTAATAGACTCACTGCACTCAACACATTCAAAATTGGAATACAAAGCCAACGCACATCTGCGTTGCAGAGGTCTGTTTCCTTCTACCAAGTGGGGTGGAGAGGCTTCTACCCTGAAAACAGAACCAAGCCTCCTGAAAGGAGAATTATAAATAAGCCTAATCCTCTAATCATCATCTTTAGTTGCACCTGGGCAGAGTGATTTGCAAGGTGTTCTTACCACAGTAACCAAGATAATTTGATCAGTGGATCAAACCCCTGACCTTGCAAGGAAAGTAGTATGACTATCTTGTCAAGCAACTTACCTATAAACCTCCAGAACACAGGCAGACACTGTAGCCTCTTCTCCAGATTCAGAGCCTCAGGTCTTTCCCTGAAAGCACTTCTCCATATAGACATTTTTCAGTTTTACCTATAGTGAGTAAACATGTTTGCCAGAAGCACAGGAATCCACAGCAGGATTGCAGCTGTTATAAACTTACAGGTAACATTCTCTTATTCTCCAGAAGGGAACGCCAGTCTGTGTCCTTTAAGGATTAAATTAAGGGAGAAATTAAGGAAGGACGATGAAAATAAATCAAGACAGCACAGATTCAGCAGTCCTTATTGGAACTGCCTAACAAGGAGGATTGATGTTTGTTGCAGGAGAGCAGAGAAATCAGAAAAGAGGGTACAAAACAGCTGTAACAGAAACACAAAGCTGCACTTTTCCAGATGCTACTGGGGAACTTCCAGCAAAGCAGCCTGAATATCTTAAGAAGTATCCACTCTAATAAGTCACCACAAAGCAGCTTACTGTTCAACAGGAAACTGATGCAGGAGGTAACGCTCAGGCTCAGAGCCCGTCACTTCTGGGATGATCCGGCAGTTAAAAGCACTCACAGGGACTCTGTCCCCGAGCTCCAGCGATACTGTTAGGCCAGTCAGTTAAGGATAAGTATTGAAAATTACTTAGGTGCCCAGTGTGGTTTCAGCTGGAGTTGTGGGCCCAAATCTGTCTTCAAATCCTCTTTGTGGCATGTGAGGTGACAATGTCTTTATACCCGGTAACAGTTTTGTAAGGAAAAACACATGAAAGCAACAGTCAGGTACTTTACAGCAGGGAGCCATGACCAAGCTAAAGGGCCAGTTCTGTGAAACACCCCATCTCCCTGCAAATCCAGGCATTCCCATTGCCTTCCCTTTGCATCACCGGCCCAATGCTGTTAATATTCCCACTGAGTGCTCGGTCCCTGTGTCAGTGTTTTAGGCACTGTGGGACAAAATGTGAGGAGTTTGGCCTCACAACAAGCAGTGGTTTGCTCTGGAGTAGATGTACTACCATCTCTCCACTGAGCTGGAAATAGGGCAAACCCCCAACCAGACAACAGATTTTAAGTCCTCAGGCGAGGGAAAATGAAGAACAAATTAAATGTTCGCTGCAAGCAGTTCACTAAACAAAAGAACAATAATAGTGTTTTTCTCCCATTCTTTTCATTTCTCCCAGCATAACTACACATCTTCTGGATACAATCTGTTTCTTTGCCAGGGCTTCAACATTCTCCCCTGAATTAATGATGCTGGAAAATCTCCACTTTTCATAGACGCTGATAGTCTCTGCTGAGCAGCAGAAGGCTGCACAATACTTGCTTATGCAATGACTGGTCCTGTTCCAGGATTAATAGCTTGTCTACTAGGAACAACCAATTCACACACAAAACCAAAATACTTTTCTCATTAAATGTCTGAAGTAGATGGAGTAAAAACACCCCAAACCTAATGGTCATACTGCACACTAATGTCAGCCTTCACACTGAGTTAAATAATCCCACACCCTAGTCTTTGAGGAACAGTTAGCATGAGCAGAGGAGGGTGGCACTTCCTTATTCATTACTTCCAAAGTACTCTTGACGCTATCACAAACTATTATTACAGGACCAGGCAACAACAGGATACCTGAAGCAGTTAAAATGCAACTTGATCTGGCAAAGCACCTGCAAACAAGTGCTACTTCAGGCACCAGCATGCTGTAGTCATAAGGTAGCTCTTCTGTCCACAGGCATGATCTGTCCCTGAGTGGATGAGGAGGTGGAGAACAGTATAATCTTACATCTGCCCCACACTGCCCGTATCGCCTTTTGTTTCAAGGCTATTCTGGACCGTGCTTTCAAAGCGGTGTATCTATATTGCCTCCCAAAGAAACACTGAAGGCAGGAGGGTCCCATAAAGCTAGCTTTATCTAATGTGAGAGGAGGAAGACCAGGTCTTACTGACTGAAATCAGATTAGCTGCAATAAGGTGCAAGTCCAGATCTAAATTTTTGCCTCTGTCAGGATGGAAACAAAGAACCATGGGAGAACCTCTCCTCCATTTTGACCTGTGGCTGAGAAATAAGCAACCAAATCATTGACACTTTCTTGTAGGCCTCAGAATTCCACCCTTTGCTACTTTACCAAATCATTAGTCCATTGGGATGTCAGCTTTCCACATAAGAGGAAATAGGACATCTCTACTTTAAATGAAAGTTCACTGTGAAGCTTAAGTAGCAAAGAGATACAGTCCAAACAGTTACCCTGACCACTAGCACCAGAAATTTTCCACTCCATTCTGCCCCTCTAAAAGACATTTTCTGGAGGGCATGGGAGATCTAGGGGCCACATCCTTCTACTTCTGCCTTTCACTGGCAGAGATTAAGAGGCTGCTGCCTCTCCTGCAATTTTAAGAGTGGGTATAAACCAAGTTCTGTTACCCTCGAGCACAGGGTTTTACAATGTGGCATATAATTACACTCAGAGAAGAGACACCATAGCTTAACCACCTATCTCAGTTACACAGCACACCTTCCCAGCCTCTCTCAGTCATAACACAATACGTCACAGGCTGATATTTTGCAGAGTACCCTTGCAAAGTGAACTAAATAAAAGGACAGCTTTAGGATCAGGTAGAAGTTGGACACTCTTGGAGAGCAGAACTGCACATGTATGGGATGAAAACACCTGGTCAGCAAGGAAAGATCCTACAGTTCTGTGCAAGGAACTTTTTCAACCGACACCTCCAACCATTTAACTGTCCTCTGCTATTATCAGGCTCTGCCCTGGGTTTTTGTACCAGAGCACAATCTCAGTTTTGGCTCAGGAAGACTGGGTGAATTTCTGCCTGCACTTCTCCACACATTTTGCATGGCTGCAGCGTAGCTTCTCTGTGCCACTGAGTACTTCAAAGGCATCTACACTGATGATATCAAAGGGGCAAGTTCATGTCAAAGCTTCAGGCCAGTAGCTTGTCTCTGTCAAAAGCAGGAAGCTAATGGGAGCCCTGAACCCACTGAACAGGAAGAGGTTTACAAGCCCACACACAAAGCAATGGCAAAGAATAAAAAGAAATGCTGCCATCTGTGACAAAAAAAAAAAAAAAAAAAAAAAAGGTGAAAAATAAGGGCAGATGTTAAAAATAGTCAGCCACATCTATTCACAGTATTGTCAGTCCCAGAGAACCAGATCGCTTAAGTTGCTGAACTGGAGGCATCTGCACAACCTACTTAAGTGCACATGCATGCCCAATTAACCAAGTACCAGCAGAAACATCAACAGCTGGAATACCCTGGGTGCATGTGAAGCCAGCACTCTGGGAACACTGAAGAGGAGAGAAAATAATCTGAGTATTTTCATGCTAGAGTTTGTAATAGCACTGATTTCATGGATTTTGTAGCAGAAGTCACATTTCTAGCATTTTTTCCTTCCAGGGGGTACTGGTTTCTTGTATTTCATTCTCTTCCCGACAGAGCCACCTAGTGGGTGAGACGTCATTTGTTAGAAGGAAATGTTGATGTCATAGAATCATAGAATCATTTAGGTTGGAAAAGACCTTTGAGATCATTGAGTTCAACCATTAACCCAGGACAGCGAAGTCCACCACTAAACCATGTCACGAAGCACCACATCTACACATTTTTTAAATACTTCCAGGGACGGTGATTCCACCACCTCCCTGGGCAGCCTGCTCCAGTTTCTCACACTGTAAGGGGACGTCGCACACAGACACGCTGCACATAGGATCTTCAAAACAGCCTATAACAAACTAGCATGTCAGTGAGTCTAGTCAGAAGTTGCTAAGTGGTGTGTTTGTCTTGGCTGGGGCTTAAATTTCTACCAATGTGACACTTCAAACTTTTCAACACTAATTCACTGTATCTTTCTATAGAGGCTAAACAGTTCATCCTAGACTCAGCCTCAACCCGCATTCATTTTGCAAAACTTCACTTATGCAAAACTTTTCATTTATGCAAACTCCAGTATATTCTTCAAAGCTGACGTGGATTAGAGATGTTACATGTTTTAAATAAAGCCTAAAAGGTACAGCAACGCTGGTCAGAAAAAAAAAAGTTTTAAAAAAAACGTTTGATTGCTGTGTGCTCAGTAGACAGTCATAAATACAGGAGGTGAGAAGCATCAGAAGGGGTAGAAACTTCTTAAAACAGATATACTGCAGAGTTTGTTCTATCCGTCAGACCTCCTGGGGAGGGTTACTGTTTCTTTATAAATTCATGGTTGTCCCCCTGCCCTCAGTGCTGCTGAACACCACATCAACTGTTTCAGAGAAGAAAGGGATCTCAGTGAACAGAAGGTTGACATTGCACAGGAAGGAGGAACAGGAATTTTAAGAGTAGAAAAGGTAAGCCAATCATCATTAGTGAAAACAATTCCCCAGAAACCTGCTGCTGCCAGTCAGCTTTAATTTGCTTAAATAGCATTTAACCATTATACTCTTCAGGGTTCCCCTTGGCGTTTCAAAGCCTTTGTCACTCCAGTAGCTGTCTGTGGATAAAACATGGTGCCATTTCTCCCTGCCCTCTGCAAAATAAGCTAGCATCTAACCTTCAGAAATGGCTACATACTTTTTAAGTCAGAAGGAAAGAGTGAGACACAAAGCCAACAGGGCAGATTTGTAGCCTCACCAAAATGTTGAATCTCTTCCAAAAAATACTTTTAGTCAAGTTCCCATCTGTGGCTTACTTCCTTTTCTACATATTAATAGCTCTTTTTGGAGGCTTTACAGAAAAAAGGAAGCAGAGCTTTGAGTGCTGGAAAGTACCGGGTAGTCCCAGCAAAAATAGATGTAGCAATCCTCACCATTAAGTTTCCTTGAGAGGTTACAGGGAGACCCAATAGAAGCCAGACCCAAAAGAATTCTGGCACAGTGATTTCTCAAACTGTGAGTATGCCTCTGGTCTCTCCTGATATTAACCAAGGTAACAGTAACTTCCTTTGTCACTCATTGTACATCAGCCATGGCCAGGATGACACCCTTTAGGCAGAAGAGCTCACCATCCTTCAACACACACACACACACTCCATCCTAAACTAGTTTATATTTATGGCAATTAATTGTTGCACTAACCGATCTCACGTTTCTATCAGGTGTTGGCTTTGGAAGAGAAGGCAGTTCCAGCTGAAGAACCATCCTATAAAATCTTGCAGCAGATACTCGACACCAAGTTATACAGAAAGTAACCGTGTATGGTGCCATTCCTGTTCTGCCTGTTGATGGCAGTGTAACTCCATTGCACAAAAATTTTGACTTGATTAGCAACACGATCACAAGCCTGATGTAAAAGCAATAAAACCCAGTTAAAAGACTGCAAATAAAAGACGTTATTTTAAATAGCTATAATACTACCAACTAGGGAAGTAGACATCTTGTATATCACCATATAGCAATGAGCAAAGCCAGTGGATGTGAACAGAAATATCTATTCTTACCTACCAAACCATTTCCAGAGATGCCAGGCATTACAGCATGGGATACCAAAAGCAGACAGGTCAATTCTTACCACAAAGTTCATGATACACCAACAGGATGGAATTATTTTCTCCTTTGTGTGTTAAAGAACATCAGTCTCAGCGGGCATCTAGTACGAAGACTCAAAATGGACCATGTTTTTTGAGACTCAGAAGCTTTTACTTAAGCATGGGGAGGAAATTCTGTTGAAGTATGTCTTCTCTCCCACAGTAAGAGCTAGAACCAACGCAATTAAAGAATTCCAAACAGTACAAACAGCTGTTACTACTAGTGATTAAAGGCTGTAGTTTGCACATAGTCCAGTGCAGTTTTACTTGGCTCTATCCTATGCAGATACACTCTCACAGGGAAACTACCTTATCAACTGGTACCGGTCACTGTTCTCATCTGGGTGACTGTCAATTTGAAGAATGACATGCTTCCATAAGCAAGTGTTTAATATCATTACTAAAGCCCCAAATTGCTCATTTTAAGTTGAAAACTCTGTTTTGAGGAAACCATTACTGCTATATGAACATGACTCATGCCATGTGTTGAAGCAGGGGTTTGTGAAAACGGTCTTGTCTTTTAGACAAGTTCCAGTCTCAACTATTAAAAAAAATAGTATCATCTTACGCTAAGCTCAAACATACCTTAAACACATTTTAAGGACGTTTCTAATTAAAATATTTAGGATCATTACAACCCAGAAGAACATGTAGCAGGGTTTTTCTAGTGACATGAGACCAAATACAGCTTTATTTACAATTTAACAAATTAATACATTAGTTCAACTGTCATGTCTGCACACAAGGGAGAGTCTTCACAGCATCAGAGCAGAAAAGCAAGGCCTAGCTATTTTGTACATATACAGACTGATAATTAATTGTATGCAAGCATGTGATTAGGTACAGAAGCGTTACACTTAAACATTTCAACCATTTAAGTCAGTACGAACAACCACACTATACCTTTAGCAAAATAAACTAAAGTTATCACTACATTTGGCTTCGTGCAGATCAGCTGATGATCTTTAGGACTGTGTATAGATGTTAAGACCAAAAGCTAAAGTTGATCCTAAGCTTTGTTCAAAAGATCAGCATTTGTATTGAAGTGTATTTAATAGATAATGATGTGTAAGACTTTCCCCATACACCTGCACCACCTTCCAAAACTTTTCAACTTTATCCTTGAAAATGCCTATTTTATATTCCCTCTTCTTTCCCCGGGTAGAGGGAAAAACTACTACAAGAGTTAGAATAGAATTCTTCACTGCAAATACAGACTCAGGCTATCAAAGTTGTGTGTTCCTAATGAAAAATTCTCCCCATATTTAAAGAGAAAAATAAGAAACACAAGAATACAAGCTCAATGTACAGATCTGAAGATGGGCCTCTATCTAATGTAAGTCCATATAAAGCAAAAGAACATAGTGCTTTGCTTCTCAGGAAGCTGCCTTTTCCATAAATGCAGCTGCTACCATGACTTTAAAATATACTATTAAAAATTCTACCTGAAGAAAGCCTTCTAATTCTTCAGAGAATGAATGACAAAAGGACTATGCAAGAACAAGGAAACATGATCTTTAAATTCAATGCACCACACAAAGTAGTCAAATCCAGATATAAGTCCACTGTTTTCCAGAGAAAGCTGTTTTAAGTTTGAAATCAACCTACAATGTATTTGCCCAAGAGGAGTCCTGTCATGCAAGAACAGACAAGTTTTTGTCAGAAATTTTATTAAACAAAGCTGACACCAATGCACATGTAGTCAAGTTAATACCCCCTAATAAAAAAAAAGCATGTCTGTCAAGACCAAAATTATCTTCGCTTCTGGAAGATGTTGCCACGGCCCATACCACGGCCTCTTCCTCTTGCAGCCACTGAAGAAAGAAAACACCAGGGATGACATGAATTTGATGTAACTGCATTTTTATCCCGACAACTGACAAGCAAGCCATAAACAACACCCAAAGTCTCTGATTTAGAGGCAAGGAAACAAGGCTATCCTAGGAAGGTTCAGAAAGTGGTATGACAGCAAAAGTTTTCTGTGAGAAGAACCAGAACTAATGGTTACACAGTCTTGCTACTTAGAACAGATTCAGTGAATATTCACACGCTTTGTGCTCCTTCTAAACTGACGCACAATTTGTATAGCCCAAGAGGTTTAAAATCCCACCCTCTTCCAAGGTTTTGCAACAGAATTCCATGTTTCAGCAGATATTACTCCCCTGTGTAACCTTCCTCCATTTGCTAGAGTTAACCAAGGATTTTGCAGCCCATGATTATTACTCAATCTTGTTGTAACTAGACTGTTCCCCTGAGAAATCTACAAATGAGAGTGAACTAAATAGTGGCTAATAATTACAGCTTCCCAGTAGTTTTAAAGTACCATCTTAATATCTGAATTTGTTTTTCTACAAAAGCTTAACAAGAACACCTGCATCCTTCCCTAACTAATCCAAACAGCCAGTGGCCACAATCACTGGAAAACAGAAGACAAAGTTTATATAAAGCCTTTGTTTAACATAGCTACTCACTATATCTAAATTACGGTACCATCAATATTATACATTCAGGTAACTGGACAGTTTCTTTACTCCCACCATAAGATGAAATACACAGAAAACCAGTGTACGAACCAGTAATCTTTTAGTTTCTTACAGCTTATGTGTCCTCAGCAATAGATTAGTTTCCAGCTCTCCTACATCAAAATGGTGGGGACGACAGATGGACACACGGACGGACACACGGACAGACACACACCCAATAAATAAATTGTACCCACCTTGAGCTTTGAGAATAGCTGCTTTTCCTCGCCCTGCCCCAGAACCCTGGTTTTTGTTCTTCATGCTCTTTAGCATAGGAGCGTTCTTCAACATATCTGGTAAAATGAGAAACCGTATCTTGCTACCTCTGATGTACACCTGTTCCAGCTGTGCCACTCGTCCATCTCTGTATGTCACCGTAATGTTGGACATCTGGAAAGTAAAGATCAGTCAGTGCTCACAGAGGCCTCTAGCGCAGTTCTGAATTCCTATTTCTCTTGCCTGCAGAATATACAGCCAGGATTCAAGTACCAAAGCAAACACCTCCCAAGTACAGTGCTTCCTCAACTGGAGTTGTAACACAAGGCACCCAGGACCATTTAAGCATACTCCTATGCCTGCAGCTATTCAAGCAGGCCCAGGACTTTCCAGTTTGCAAATTCATTTTATTACCTTTGTTAGTTTTGTTTTCTCATATTGGATCAGTTTTAATAAAGCTGTTCTAGTCCTAACTATTAAAGAAGCATTTTGATTTCAACAATAACTTGCCTATAGTCCATCAAAATTAAGCCCTCTTGGGATGATTAAAATAGCATGCATTAAAATAAGCTTTAAATTCTAAAATCAAGGTTTGTTCATTCTTATGCTCACTGGCTTTAAATAAATAACGCCAGCAGAAACAATTGTTCACAAAACAGAATCTTAAGAACTCTGATATTACTGACAGGAATGCCCAGTCTGACCCTAAAACTGGGATGAACGAGCTCTGGCCTCTTTGGAGTGCTCACTAATCCTGAATCCATTTCGTTACGGTAAGACAGTGTACATGCTGCAGTAGTTTTCTTTATCCTAAGACTAAAAAGCGATGGTCTTTTAGCCAAGCTGCAAATAAGCTAGCTATCAGCCTTTCCAGGCACAGAGCAGATAGCCTTCCCTCCATCCTTCTGAAGCAGGTATACCTGACAATTCATGTTGTCTTCAGCTTCAATAAGTTTGCCTCGGTAAACTTCTCCGGTGTTGGTCTCACACGTTACAATATGGCCTTCAGCCTCATGTAGGACTTTAATTGGCACTCCAATTGACATGTTTGCAGCGCTGTGGCTCTACACCTGAGGCAACAAAGAGAACAAAGGATGAGAAAATTGTAGACTAGGTTTTACCTGCACAGTCTATGATCTTTCCCAGTGTAAAGCGCTGACTTTCTCTCTTGCCCAAGCACACCATATGCTTTGATGATGCATTTTCTCTAGAAAAATGCCCGCGGGAATAAAAATCTTAAAAAAATCAGCAAAAGTAAGGCTTTCCCAAGTCTCTTCTGACCTAGGAAATTCACTGGTAACTACCAGACACCAGGCCACGCCGGCAGCCGGGTGCAGCTCACACCGCCCAGCCTCAGGCGCACCCCACGACGGCACAGCCGGCCTGCCTG
>JAVJGI010000001.1:89505475-89566315 GCA_035590275.1 Ibycter americanus
CCGCCCCCCCCCCCCCCCCCCCCCGCCTCCATTTACTTCCATTTGTTTTCTGACTTCCCGAACTCTCTGTAACTGCCTCTCCCCACCCCTTTGCCACCTGTCCCAAGCTTCCTCCTGACTTCATCTCCCCTTTAGCCTTTTGCGCCATCAATGCCCAAGACAGGCTTCCTTTGAATATTTACCAACTTCCTTTACATTTCCTCCTTCTGAAATCCATCTCTTGCGTGAAGCAAGTTTTAGTCTTTTAACACTTCTGTGTTTGCTCTAATATGCTTGTACATTTAGACTGTAAGCCCTTCAGGACAGAGTTCTGTACTTGCTCAGTATAGCTTGCCTGTTGTACAGCACCTGTACACTTCTAGCACTATAAAACAGTGAAGATACCCATACAGTTCCAATTTTTTAAAAAAAGTCAGCAATAAATCCAGTTAAATATTCCCTACTCCCTTCCCTTCCCTTCAATTTGTGGCTCCTTTGTGGGTTGGGGTTTTGGTTTGGTTTTTTTCGTTATTTCTTAGCCAAGCCCATCGTTTCAGTTTTTATGTCCTGTGATGTGGAGGCTTGGGCTACAGCACGCATTTTGCTTCCCCTAAGATCTCTGCTTCCCTTCCCCTGCCTTTCCTAATACCATAGATACCTGAATCATTTGGACAACGATGAATTTCAGAAAGCCATCCAGGAACTCCAGTTAACGAAGAGTATCTGGACTATTGACCTGGCCTACCTAATGCGGCACTTCGGTGTTAAGCATAAATTTTGCACCCAGACACTTGGAGTGGACAAGGGCTACAAAAATCAGGTTAGTATTCTTAGCGATTGGGAGGCAGCAGACAGTTTTAAAAGCCCTGCGTATCACACTATAAAAGCTCTGCTGTGTTACTGACAATAAACCACAGTTCCTGTAAACAAGATTTGCCTGTTGCCAGAACTGGCACAAATCAGTTCCAAAGGTGAGGCTAGATACAATCCCACATACTTTACATATCTGTGATGCCATAATACGAATTTTTAGAAAAAGTTTTCATGTAGTGCTCTTGAAAGGTTCCAGCCTATTTGGCAGCCTCGGAGACGGAAGCCCTCTGTTGCACAGAACAGGTACATCCTGGGCAGCAGCAGTGCTAGCTTCCACACTTTGCCCACCACCATGCCTCAGCCCTGACCTGGAAGAACCACCTCTAGAGGTGAGAAGGGAACTCAGCCCCCATGTCCAGCGAGAGCCTGGCCTCTTCATGACTGCCAGCAAGGGGGCTGATGAGGGCCTACAGTGGTGATGGCGCTTCTAATGCAAGCTCCTGCCCAGTACAAACCAGAGAGGCTTCTTTCATGTTGGCAGCTGAATAGCCACTGGATAGAAATTAGAGCAGTAACTGACAGGAGTGAATTTAAACTTACAATTTAGAGCTGGAACCCTTATCCTGCTACCAGTGAACTAAGGGAGAGATCTTTTGTCCCACAGTCAGATCTCCAAGTTACACAGGCCCTTGCTAGCAGGGATTGTAAGTGGTGGATTACCTAAGGTAAACATCATTCCAGTTCATAACTTCTATTATCTCCGCAGTCCTTTTACAGGAAGCACTTTGACACAGAAGAGAATCGAGTGAATCAGCTCTTTGCACAAGCCAAAGCCTGCAAGGTGTTGGTGGAGAAGTGGTAAGCGTATTGTTTTCTTTCCTTTCTCTTTGGAGATTCTGTGAGCCCTGTGCTTTTCTGGGAGTCACCAAGCTAAACTTGGTGAAAGAGACTGAAATCAAGCCCTGAGCCTTCTTTGTGAATTAGTCTTTCTACTGTATCTGTGTCAAAAAAAAAAAAAAAAAAAAAGTGGACATGAAGAGTTAATAATGCAGTTTGAGGAAAAATAATCACGACACAGAATAAATGATTTGACAATGCTGACAGGAGTCGACTATTCTGTTTTGAATTCAATCATCCATTAAAATTAGCCAGTAGGGAGTGCCTACAGCACTCTAATTGGCTATTGTTGGAATTAAGGAGAGCGCTACGTGGGCACACAACCCATTGTTCCCAAAGCTATGCAAACATTATAGCTCTCTGTTCCTAGACAGACACGCAAAGAAAAAGCTACCATACAAGCTTTTGCCAAGGGGAGCATGAAATAAGGAACCTCCATGAAAGAACCACAACCCCAGGAGAAGGGGGAAGACTGCAGAATTGTTTCACAACTGACAGTGATATTCCACACAGGAAATAACTAAGCATCCATGTTCAGCTTGAGTCGCGTTCCTTTTGTGGTGAAGCTGGATTTGGATGTCTGTTGTCAAAGTGGGGTAAATGATTCGAAGTAAGGAAAGAAACCAGGGTACCAGGCAGCCACAACAGCATTTGAATGCTGCAATGCAGCTTTCATTTAGCAGAATCGTTAAGTGTCCTTTTTAACATACACAGAGTCCGTATGGCACCATCTGTTTAACTAGAGCTGTGACAGAACAGAAGGGACAGTCAGTCTATCTTGCTTTAGCAGTCTTAAGATCATGGCCTTGATCAAGACAGGGACAGAGGGTGTTATCTGCCTGTGCGGTACTGAGGGTGGGGCATCAAAGAGGAGAAGCAATGCTGGAAAAGATTAAAAAGCACCTGAGTTCAGTTAGGTAGTGCACACAGCCCGGATATCTGGAGCATATCCAAGGGATGAGTTTCTAATGCATATGGAATACACCATCTGCCTCAGTAAAGGACAGCTTTTAACAGATGAGATTATAGGTTATGTTTCGTTAATCTTATTCTCTGTAGGAGGTACTACAGAAATAAAGCCTCAAGAGCATCAGGTAGTCCAAAACTGCAACTGGGAGAAATGTACTCCTGTGTGACAGAGGCAGATTTGGTTAGTGATTATACAATCTTTAACCATTCAGTCAATAAAGATTTGGTACTTCAGAGATAAGCTTTTCTAAGAGCAGGGGAGAACACTTCACTTCTGATTTTCCCACAACAGAAGTCTCTCAAGTTACTGAGTGAGTTGCCAGCTCCTTTAATACTATTCTCTGGGGCATCTAATACATTCCAGGATCAGTTATATTACTGCAGAATCCAGAGCTGTTGCTCTGCACTTTCAGTAGCAGCAATGAAATCAAAAGGCCTTGAATGACAGAGGTTTTGTCAGGCTTTGTCTGTAGCAAAGCTTGCAGGGTTTAACAGCAAAAAGCTGTACCTGTGCTATAAAAATAACCATGCCAGCTGCATGTCATACATACAGTCCCTCATCACACACTTCATTGTATACCAGTCTCTTCCCTAAACTTGTTAATAAGCATGTCTGGGTTTTGGGGTTTTTTTTGCAGCACAGTAACTGTTCAAGACATCCAAAACCACCTGTCCCAAGGACACATAGCCATCGTCCTAGTGAATGCAGTCCTGCTGTTGTGTGATCTTTGCTCAAGTCCTGTCAAATACTGCTGCTTCCTCCCCATTGGACAGAAGTGCTTCTGCAGGAATCCCGATTATCAGGGCCATTTCATTGTGTTATGTGGCTACAACAAAGCCTCAGGGAGTATTTACTACAACAACCCTGCCTATGCTGACCGTGAGTAGCCTGGTTCCTTTTGGGTGGGTTCTCAGCCACCAGATTACTAACGTGTCTGTAACACAGAGCCACAGCTGGACTTCCCCTAATAGTGTGCATGTATGTCAAACATCACTAACCAATTTGTCAGGAGGGGGTTTGCCACGTTAATTAAATCAGTGCTGCATTTTGTGCTGTGATTTACTTGAGGCACTGAGATACTCATTCTAGCAAACTTGTTTGGCTTTCAGATGGGTTAGTGAGAGATGCTGAACTGTTCCTGTGTGCAGAGTATAACAGGATGGCCAATTTGGTACTTATTTAAAGCATTACTTCAGTGAGCACTGCCTTTGATGTGAAGAGATCTACATGAGTAAAGCTGTACCTAAGCTGACAGGTCTAGTCCATATACTAGTTACTTTTCTTTGTAGAGGCTGCTAGACCCAGTGTAAGAGCTTTTCACAGGCAAATTCTTCTGAATTTTCAGTAACAATTTGTTTCTCTTTAACAGGAACATGCTGCACCAGCATCAGTAACTTTGAGGAAGCCAGGACAAGTTACGGCACTGATGAAGATATTCTGTTCATCTACGCAGACAGCTGACATCCACACGTGGTACTTCTGGTCCTTTCCTGCGCAGTCGGCACGGCAGCTGGCTGCTTGTCTCAGGACTCCCCCTGCAGAGACCTTGCTCCTGAAATGCAGTGGGATGTTAAACAAGGGAGGCTTTATAGACATTGATAGGACTATATTGCAATGCTGTCTTTACCTTTTTTTTCCTGATGATGTATCTGATTTTGCAATGTATGTCTTAGTTTTTTGGGTTTTATTTTCCCTTCATTTTCAACATTGCACAGTTGACGGCAGTTTTAAAATACAGGCCCAGAGCCTATTCACTTTGATCTTATTTTCAAATTAAACACATGAGAAAAAAGCACCAGATTTATGAACTTTAACACTTAGTAATACATGCATAGGTTTAGGTAAACAAAAGCAGGGGGGAAAAAAATACAGTAAATACCTGTTTCTCTCTCTCTGTCAAAGCATCAAGGACTGATCATCCTAAATCTAGGGATTGGTGGTTCAGCAGGGTATTATGGAAGGAAAAAAATACTAACTTAAACCACTTTTAAATAACAAAAAATGCCTTGCTGGCTCATCAGTATTGTCTGCATTGTAGGAACGAAACACATTTACTCAAGGAAACTTCCCTTGTACCAAATTCACCTTACACAGATTTAGCATTTATGCCACTACACTGAATTTTGAATTACAGTTATTGGTATTGTTCCCTCGTACTACAAGCTGAACTTCTTTTGGCTAAATCCTCTAGGATGACTGCTCAGAGCTCTGCATTGCCCCAGAAGTTTTAAGTGAATATACTTTATTTGTACCTGGAAGTCTTTATTGCTCTTTGCAAAAACCTCTGAACATCATGCCACCCACATGTGCCATTTCCTGCAGAATCCATTCTAAATATGAACTTTAAACTTACTAAGCAAATACAGAAAATGATCGTCCACCCTCATGGTATACATTCTGTATGTAAACTGTAAATATCTGACAGCATATACTGTATTGCAACTAAAATGCTGAATCATAATTTGAGCCAGATTTTGCTATGGGTATTAGTTCAGTGACCTTCCTTCTAAGAAGAGCCGAAATCAATTAAGAAGAGAGGGAATACAAGTAAAAAGGCAGGAACTCAACTTTTCTAGCTCTTACACCACAGCTGTATTTGGATTAAGTTGGAGTTACTGCATTCAGACATTATCAAGTGAAATTGTTAGCAGCCTATTCATCATCCTTTCATGTATTACCTGGGTTTAATCACTTTGCTGATGAGTACTGTAAAGTGTAAGAAATAGCCACCTATTTCAGATTCATCCATCACAGTTTCCTACAAGTCTTCCTCTCCAGTCCTGCCTATGCTGAAGTGGGCAGAAGCATTAATACTGATGTAAAGCTAGCAAAATTCTATTTTGCACTTAAGACTGAGATCCCACACCTTTGGCATGGTTGTAGGAAAAGAACTGTTCAAGTTCTGGAACTGCATGGAATAACAGTAAAAGGACATTGTTATTTAGTGGTGGAAATAATAAATAGGAATCTACTTTCAGCATGGTAAAAAATTTTTCTAAGGGAAAACTTACCAGCTGTTGACTTACAGAAAAGTATCCGCAAAGTATTCAATAAGTATACATAGTAGAATCAAGAGCGCTACTTTGTACAAAGGCTAAAAATGGAACAGACATTTAAAATGGAGTAGCCTTTGAAAAGTTCTGAACAAAAAGTATGTGACAAGAAATTTTAAGTGTATCAAATTTTGCTTATCACTGGTGAAGGTGGAATACATTCTGGTACTTACACTTGCAAAACAAGTAAAAATTAGGATGTGATTTGTGAGCAGTGGAACCAGTATATTAGTGCCACCAGCAGAATCCCAGAAAAAAAAGTACAAAACATATTACAGATAATGCCTTCTGACTCCTACAAAGTCAGTCACCAGAAGGCTACTGACCTGAGAATTTTTACGTCCAAGTCCAAATTCATGATGTTTGATTTAGAGAGATTGTATTAGCTATGTTACTAATTAACAGGTATGTAAACTACAGGTTGATGGAGTACTTCCTTAACTCATGCATTTTCAGGTAGGTAGTTTATTCAATACCATTAAACTTCCACGGGATTTATTTTAGAGCAGGCCTGGTTAGCTTAATAAAACCAATTCTTACAGAAGGCTTGTAATTGATATTTTGCCTCTTACTAGTTCAGTTGTGGGAATGCACATCTTCAGCTTATACATAAAACATGAACTTAAGGGCATGCTAAGTGTTCTGAAGTGCAGAGATAGGTGTAACAATATTGACTGTTAAATACGTGGTACACAATGTTTAAACACTTCAGCAAAACTGAAAGATAAAGAAACAAAGCTGTTTAAGCCAATACAGACAATAGGAGAGCTCCACCATCTCAACAGGATCTCTTATAGCTGCCAAATAGAAGATGGCTGTGAGAGACAAAAGGAAGAAGCAAAAGCCAAGTGAAAAGACTAGAGTATTTATATGATATAAATTCAGATTTAAAAGCTTACTGCAGAACATCTGCATTTTCTGAAACTTTGTTTCCCATTACAAGGTTGTCTATCAAAATACTTATAAAAATGTTTTATCACTTTGTTTCCTTCATGATGTCAATAGCAAAGGAAGGGGTATTTTACATGCAGGGATTTTATACATAAATATATTTTTATTTGTAATTAAGCCATTCTCAATAAAGGTTTAAAGTCACAGATAACCCTGTAACATAATGTAGCAAGTGCATTTATTAACTAGATTATTAAAAATGTTGGAAAATCTTTAGAGGATGTGTTACATACTCAACTGAAAATGGCACCACTGAAATTGTAATTTGGAAAAAAAATTAAGAGTTCAAATATTTATTTCAGCTATAAATTCATAGTTGGTAGGCTGTAAATTGTATTCATTCTGCACTTACTGAACACCTACTGCATCACCTGAATCATAGAAAGCAAAATTTCAGTATACACTAATAGCTGAGCAAATGTATTGCTGTTATCCATATTCAACAGCTGTTTTGTATAATCCACAAACACTGAGTATCCTACCAGACTGCAGCTGCAGGGAAGTAGTTTTCAGTACACATCTGGATCCCTAAGAGCATCTCATGGCTTTCTGTCTGCAACCATCTGTCTGCAGCACTACTTCTGTACCTTGAAGGAGGCCCATCAAAGATATTGGTCCAGCTGTGGTTGTAATAGACAGTGTAAAGGGAAATAGACCCAAAGTGGTCTTGCTTTAAAGTACCCACAGATCTTTGGCTAGGACATGTCTGGGACATTACTTAGCTCTAATGGAAATGTCCTTATCTCCGTCAAAGTATATCACAGTACTGAATAAATTTCATCATCATTTTATATCAATGCATTCCTACTGGATACATTCCTAGTAAGGAACAAAAGTTTGGACCCAGAGTAAATGACAAAAAACACCAAACCTCAAGAGGCCATTTTTCAATTATTTTACTTAACACAGTTTTGAATCCTATTATTTAAAAGTTGGTTACAGGAAATTAAAATGACAACAGTAACTTGTGATCCACAGTAAAGCTATCATCCATCAGTACCTTTTAACTTGTTACATAACATTTGATTGTAATGAGATGCGCTCTCTTACTCTTTGATTATATTGGGTATAAAATAAGGCTGGACTGCTTCAGTGAGCTTCTCTGCATACATTTCATATCTACCAGTCATCTGAAAGAGAAAAATCAAAGCTTCAGTTCTTCTGGTGAGCTATGAAAGTACTTCAGTAGAAAACATTTATATACACTTGGGGTTTTCATGATGACATATTATTTTATTCCCCCAAACAGTAAAATCATAATTCACTCAAAATGCAAGACCTCCAGTGCCTTAGCACAAACTAATATACTTCTTTTATAAAAGAACTTGCATTGTGTTGCCTAAAGCTATACCTCTACCCAAAAAAAAGTAGAAGGCCATTTCCACTCTGAAGAGTAAAACTTTAAAATGAACACCTTCCTGCTTTGCAGCACTCCTTCATTGACAGTCATGTCTGCTGACTCATTACTTAGGGCTATTTTGGTTATCCTGGATAGCTGAAAGTTGAATGTGAAAGGTGGACTTACCAACTTACTCTCTTATGCATCAACAATATTCTCTTTAAAGTAAGTTATGTCAATGAAGGCAAAGGAATGTATCTGTAATTATGTCTTCATATGCCCTTGACAACTGATGAACCCTGCTGCCAGCAATAAGTTTGCATATGTGCCACTGATGGTATTTGGGCTGTTATTACTTTATCCATTAATAATACAAAACACTATCATTGCTTTGGATGATACAGTAAGCTAGAAGACTGAAATATAGCACTTTATGTAGTGCTATATTTCAGTCTTCTGAAGTGCAGAGTCTCCATCTGCCCTGAGAGGAACGAATTACTTCTTTTGCACCAGGGTGTGATGAGGACAATTCGTTTAACTATTTTGCTGCTAAGTTTAGCAAAGACATTTTATTTAATGTCCCTTTCAGGTATTATTGAATACAAACTGCAGATACCAGAGCAGGTTAAGTAGTTCCCACTTGCTATCAAGGGTTTTCTGCAGATAACCGATGACTTCATACTTCCTCATTCCCCTCATATCAAGAATTACCTCTGTCTTGGCCACAAATGAGAGGAAAATAGATATGCCCTGTCACATAAACAAAAGCCACAGCTGTGCCTC
Source organism: Ibycter americanus (assembly GCA_035590275.1). Lineage (NCBI taxonomy): Eukaryota > Metazoa > Chordata > Aves > Falconiformes > Falconidae > Ibycter > Ibycter americanus. The sequence goes on from JAVJGI010000001.1 coordinate 89,514,261, forward strand.
GTGTGCCAAAAGACCAACAATATCAATCCACACCATCAACATAAAACTAAGGTGCTGAAAGCACAAGAGTTGAAGACAATAAAAAGCAAGCAATTTATACAAAACAGCTAAAGGTCAGTGGTTTGCTTTTACTGTTTGTTTTTCATAATCAATACAATTGTTTTTGTTCAGATACCCCTACTAAGCTGTTAGAAGCAACGCTCCATGTGCTTCCTGACACACTAAATCTCTACTCTGCAATAAGGGCCTTAGATTTCAGTGGTAAAGCAAAACTAAATGCCTGCCTGACTTAAAAAAAAACCTGGGAAGCTCTCAGCAATTTCATTCCACTATGTCAACAACCATATACCTACCACATATACCTGTAAAATAACAAATACAATTCTGTCCAGAAGACGACCTGAAATTACTTCTTGTCTTTAGTCTCTATATATGGATTGGCAGCATTAGCAAAGAAATAAAGCTTTAGCTAAGAAATTACTATGTTTTAATTAGAAAGTTTATTCAGCATTTCAAATTCACAAAAAAATCGTATTTTTGCATCAAATTGAAATCAAAACACATTATATATTGCACTATATTGTAATGTATAAGGTGGTTCCAAATAAGCTAGGTCTATAAAACGAATGTATGCTTGCAGTAATATTATGTACAAAAATTGACACTCCTTGCAATGATTACTTATTTTAAATACTAAATTATCACTGAAGAACCTGCATTGTGATGGTTGCTAGCCGGGAGTTAGGACTCTAAGTCTACTTACTTAGGATTCAGATCATGCTGATCTTAAGAGAGGACAGGAAAAAAATCTAGTCTCTAGCAGTACTGAGGACTAGAACAAAAAAATCTGCATCCACAGAAGTAAGCAAGATGTTTTCTTCATCAAAAAAGCCAATTTAAGAAGTTGCCACCTCTTTTTTCCTTTTGCTTGCCTCCTTTGTTGTTCCAACAGAGTATTTGTGGGGCCTGCCATAAACTGGATGAGACTAAAAGAAGAAACTAGAGTGTCATTTGTTTGTTTTAAAAAATAAACCATCTGGTCACTCCACTAAACCAATACACAATATAGCACCCCACATAGCTTGTACTTGCACAATTTAAGGGTTTGCAACTGCAGTGCTGAGGTGGCAATTTCTTAAACCAGCACTGCTGCTGGACAAATTAAATCAAATTACACCCTCAGGAAAGATGATCCAAATTAGCTTCATCTCAGAATACAAAAAAATACTAATAAGTAAGTTTGTTAAAGCCACGTGGAGAGGCTTGCAACCATCTTAATCTGATACAGACAAATCCAAAAGTGTGTTAGGATGCTTCAGAGATTAACGTACACAGTTCTTTCTTTGTGGCTTCAAGATATCCAGAAATTCAGGGAGTTAACACTGCAATAAGTTTGCATTCAGAAAGTTCTCAGAGGCTTAAAGATTCTTTTGGTTTTGGGTTTTCACTGAATTTCACCAGAACTGACAAGTAAGGCCTATAAGAATATAAAGAACTACCATATTAGGTCTGATCAAAGGCCCATCTCAGCGACGAATGCCTATGTATCTTGCATAAGGAAACCGCACACGCTTCCCCTAGCAGTCCTTGGAGCTCCGGCAATCCACACTTAAGGACCAAAGGTTAAGTCTTTCATTTAAAGCTATTAGCCTAGTTTCCCTGAATTTGGCTACTTCTTTTCAAAATCCATTTATGCCTTTAGCCTCCAGAACCTCCTGTTAAATTAGTTCAATTTAAGCTCTGGACTATTAAAAAAAAAATAAAAATAAAAGGCTGCCTTCTAACTATTGTAAGATCATAAGATCATTATGAAATCTTGTTTGTTCTAATACCATATATAAGTCTACTTCTTTATATGCAGGCTTACCTTAAAATTCCATTTGTCACTGACTTGTCTGCAAAGATTTAGATCCATCTCTACCACCAGAAGTCCATCCTGAATGCGAGAGAGACCTGGGGTCCTGCTGCCATCTGGTGCAGCTACATAACTTGAGCCATAAAAATGGCCCAACTCATGGTGTGCTTAAAGAAATTTTTAAAAAGAATGTTAACGCCATCTGCAAGTAAGTATACAACCTCACATGCAGTGTCCCATAAAACCTGGCTCAATTTCGTGTGGTTGCTCACTCACTGTGCTTTAAGCAAAGTATCATCCTGAAGAGTCACAGCATGATCCTAAGATAACTGCAGTTTTGACCAGTAGTTACTTTCACGCACAGTATAGCTTGCACATATACCAAATTAAGAGGAAAAAACTCACTGCATTGCCTTTTAAATAATGCCTGATTATGCTTTCCCATTATTAAGTCTCTGAACTAAAGCAAAAGCTTTGCTTTCATTGTTTTCTATCTAGAATTTAAATGAATTTTAATTGTCAAATCATACATTTCCAGAACAGGTGACAGAGATGAACCCATTCATTTTTCAGCACAAGGTCAGAGGTGAAAACACTGGGATTTGAGGCACTGAAAAAAATCTTACTTCATGTTGCACAACTCTCAATTGTGCCAAAAATCAGCCACATCTGTTGTACTAAGCAGTGGATACCACTGACCTTTTTCATGCAACTGCTACAAACACTTAGCTCCCAAACTAGCTAGAAAAGTCTCAGACGTTCTCCAGTTGAAGCCAGAAGGCTTACAATTTGTCACAGGAAAAATTACAGTATTTCAACATATAAGTGAAATGCATACAAGCAAATCTCATGCTTTTCTTTGAGCAGTCTCTTCTTTAACTTCCAGCAAATCTGTGAAAAAGGGCAAAATGGCTTGGCTGGGGATTTAGGCTAGGGCTATTACTGTTAATCATCTTAAAACTACAAATAAAAAATCATGCATGTACTGGCAACACAGGCTAATTTGTAGGATTTTTGTCTTCCAGTCCTACAATACTGCATTGACTCCAAAACTCCTAGTCCTCTGAAAGTATACAGAAGCCTTAGGCATCAGCTTCTGGTGACCACATACCACGGTACCACCACCTTCAATAGGAAGTGCTTTTTTTCTCCAGCTTACAAAACAGCAGTCTTATGTAAGGCAGTCGCTACCTACCACAGCTGTCGTGGGAGAGACACTTGCAGGAGAGCTATCGTTTCTTCAGACTTTCTAGTTAACAGTTATTAGCAAGCACTGAATGCCATTTCCGCACATACCTTCTCCACCATCTCCGGAAGTAAAGGCATTTTTGTAGTATTCCTGTGAAATAAGAGGAATCCATAGGTGGCAGTATAATTCCACTTCTTCAAGAAATCCTTGCTAGTCTATCATCTTTAGTATGGAAATTTATATAAATCTATTAATATTTTTTCTGGCATACTAGCAGCACTGTCTAAAGGGATTCATCAGAGGGGCCTAGTTTCTACGATGTATAGGCTAGAAAGCAGTATCTTTTTGTATCACAGCCTGTTCACACACTTGGGGGAACATGCCTCGTACCAGTTTCACAAGTCTAAAGAAGAAGCAAAAGAGGAGACATTCAACCAAACACATCTTTGTGTATTACAAAAGAAGGCAAATGTATTCACATAATGGCAAGAACAAATCTGGATTTTTGCAGGGAACCTAGTAAAAGAACACACATGTAAGAATGTCCTATTGTGTGCGATATTAATTTTCATTATAGAATTTCAGTGTCCAGAAAAAGGCAGTAGCTGCACAACAGCAGCCAGTTGTGTACCACTGACTTGAGGATACATTTCATTTTCAGTCACCTTGGCTAAAAGAATACTGATTTCACCATAGAAACTAGGAGAATTAGCAAATAGGCGGGTGCCTATTACAAAGAGAGCGATTCAAGAACAGGAAGCAGCTGCAACCAAAAAGTAGGCTGCCAGCAACAAGGCAGCTCTCAATCTCTTTTATCGCTGTCCATCTTCACAGCATATTATAAACACTAATAGAGTAGTTACACAGTAATCTATGCATTCTAGTGCTATTCAGTTCATTACCTTGAATTAACTAATGCTACAATACCTAAATTTGGAAATGAAATAATAAAGTGAAGATACGTACCGTTCCTACCCTGTTGATGGGACAAGTAAAACAGTGATTAGCTATGGCAGCATTTCTTGCTTCAATTGGCCACAGTGACTCGCTGCAATACACAGAAGAGGAGGCAGGTATTCACTGCTTGTCTACTTCAGAGATAAATTTAGATTATGACTGTTTCACACTGTATATATTCTGTCAAAGAAGCCAAAGTTAGCTTCTAAGACTGATCTTGCTCTTACAGTCAAAACCTCCCCAGATACAGCCAAGCACTATAATTATTTTCTGCTAAAATATAGGTATAAACAATTCTATCTGATAACTTGGTAAATATGGCTTTGTCACGGCAAAATAAAAATAATATTAACACATCTCAAGATTTTCAAAGCAATTAAAGAGTAAAATGTTTTACTCTTCAAATTATGCAAAGGATTTACACATATACTTTCATATTCCATTAACTTTCAGTATACCAAACATAATTCTGCAGCAAAGCTGGAAGAGATTCATGCAAGTTGCCTGCTTTTTTCCCCCCCAAATGGTCCAGGAGAGGCTTTTGCAGCAGTGAGTGGAAAAAAAAAAAAAAAAAATTAAAAAAAATTATGGGAATAATTAAAAAAACTGAAGGAATAGAAAAATCCATTTCCACCAAAATTTCCTACTTCTGTTATTTCAACCACAGTTTTCATAGCACTTTCCAGTAAGTTACTTTCCTTTGGTGGGTTGATTAAACTGAAAGCATGTTTAACAAAAGCATCCTGGTAACTTCCCAGTAATTATCTACTAAATCAGTCACTAAATTTAGAAAAAAAACAAGACCTGAGAAATGAGGAATAGAACATTCTTTCTCCTTTAAAAGTCTCTACCTCTTTTCCAAAGGAGATGTCAATTCTGACTGATGTTTAAAACTGAATTAGTCATTTTATGAAATGGCTTGATACACAGGGATCAGACTGGTTAATAGAATGTCTGGGAGTCCTCAGAGCTCCAAAACAAAGGTGATACAATTTGTACACGCCTATGATAGCATGTACCTGCCAGATTCTGAATATCAAGACAAGGTTGAAAGCACCTGACTCATTAATCTCCCAGTCAGGCTCAAGAATCTTAAGAGGTGGTCATTGGACTGATTGAAAGGACTTGGTTTATTGCCTCTTTTCTCAATTGCTTTGAGTCTGGCAGCCAGCTCTTCTAAGAAAAAGGGATTTTATTGAAAAGCTCCAGCAAATTACAATTTCACAGAAGAGAGACAGGAAAAAAGGCTAACGCCAAGAAGCGACCCCAGAGACAATTTTTACATGGGCCTCAAGAGTCCTCTTCCTGCAATAAAAATTATACGCTTAAAAACAACCAAGTGAAACCTAATAATTAGGAGAGGCTGAAGCACACAGAGTACCAATGAAGTGCTGTATGACTACAGGGTAATTTCTGTTTGCTCTCCTGTTAATGTAATGGGCTATAAGTGGACAAACATCACAAATACTCCAATAGTGACATAAATGCCCCAAAAGCATTGTGTATTCATTCATCTATTTTCAAAGGAAATTTCCCAACACTAGTCAACCTAAAATTATCCTTTACACCAAAAATATATTAAAGGCAGTTTGAATGACAGAATACTGCATCTAATCTACAGTTCTACTCTCCAGGTTTGTAAATACATAGTTCTCTGCATCAGAACTGGCTGTGGGTGCGAAAATTTTATGCCTCTAATCTGTATCTAACCATTTCTACCCTATTATGAATGTTCATCATCCTCAGAATTTTCTAGCAAAAAAAAATATTGTATTAATATTCTTGGACCTTGTTACAGAGACAGAAAACCTCCAAATTTACATTAAACAGGTAAAGTGAGAGGATTAGGGGAATCTTGAAGAACTGGAAAATGCTGGGGAAAAAAAAATCCCTCTTACATTTCTAACTCTTCTATTGTCTTGCATACCCAGTTAGCAAGTCTATATTGCCTGAACATTTCATACACTAGGGTTTACAAAACTGACAGTGGAAAAATCTGTTCGTCTAGATTTAAAGAAATAAAACTGAAATTATTCTGCAATTAGTCCATGCACACAAACCCAGCAGAAGAGAGAGAGAAGAGAAATGAGAAAGAATTTTTACTATTATAAGAGATCAATATGTCTTCTTTGTTTGTTTGCTACTGGATTTATTTACTTGTATTATAATATCATCAGTAACAATGACATATGTTCCTGTTAGCTTCCTAAAACTTACCTTTGGAGCTGGAAACTCAAAGACACTTCAGCTGCCCCAAAATATATTTTTTTTAACTCACAAAGGAAATGTCTTTGTTTCAAAGAACTCTGCAAAACCAGACTTCCCCCACTGACCCTGTAACAAACCTAAACACTTACGCTGAAAAGGGTTAAAAATATTAATACTTATAATCAAGCATAAACTACCATCACTTCCTCAGTCATGTATATGTAATCATCACACATTACTAAATAACTTTTCAGAGGCTACTGTTAACAGGGGGACAAAAAGAAAAAAACAAAGAAAAATCACAGTTGTTCTGTTATGTGTTAAGCTGATGCACAGACACACTCTGGAATCCCATACCTCAATTTACAAATAGTCTAAGTTGGAATTTGAAAGTATTGAGTAGTACAGCAGAGGACAGAATACAATGAGAATGAAAGGAAGGCATGGTGATTTTGTCAAGAAGAGTGGTCAAGAGCCACTGAAACCATTTTTACAAGGTTTCTACCTAAAGAAAGCCCTCCCTGCCAGCCCTGAAGAAATGCAGTTATTTTGCATCACATTACAGTATCCCACGCAATACACAGACTGTGTCAGACAATGCTTTGGAAGCATGGCACATTCAAAGGTTATTATATTGAAACGTGACTGATGATAATAATGTAGAGGCAAAGAATATTGAAGATCTGATCCACAAATTAATCATTATGGGCTAGCTAAGAAGTATATTTTCTTAGCTCACTGAGCTGGTTTTCTTTTTTCTTTTAGGAAATCAAGTCAGTAGGGTGCAATTAATGTCAATCTGCAGAAGATTAATCTCAAGGGAAAGAGTTTACACTGGTTCAGTCTGGTTCAAGAGGCCTGATAATCACAAAATTGCCAACAGTTTAAAAAAAAAGTTTCTGAGAAAAAGGTTTCTCAGCTTGGCTCTGAAAACTGCAATTTGATACCACACTTATTGACTCCTAGGTGGACAATGCAAGCTGGCAAGCTAAGCCTGAATGCAAATTATTATCATAATAAAAAAGCCTATCATAAAGCAAAAATATTACATAGATAATCTAAATAAACTCTCATTGGTTTTCAGGATGATGTGAGCTGGATGCTTGTTAACTCTGACTCAGAGACAAAAGTCCTGCAGATGTACAATTAAAGTTCTGGAAGAGAATCAGTGACTAAGCAGACTGGTAGCCCAAAACTCCAGGTGGAGAAGAATGCAGATTCCTTCAGGAAGGCAAAACAAGGAGGCTATACCTCCAGTTCCAAGACCTCAGCAAGGTGTCCCAGAGGCCCCAGTGAGGGGCTCAGAGGTTCAGTTAACCAAGAAAGTGTGCAACAGCCTAAATCAGTTTGTATTTTACCTGAGCGTTCCAATAGTGGCTGAAGGGTTAAAGATGATCTCTGCTCCATTCATACTAAACAGGAGCCAGTTGAGAGGGTGATGGCGCCCATAGCAGATATTGACAGCAATTGTTCCAAACTGCGTCTGAAACACTGGGTGTCCTGTATTTCCTTCCATATAGTAAGTAGACTACAAGCAAACAAAACAAAACAAACAGAAAACCACAAAACCACTTCTTAAAAAAGTGAGAAGTACCACCTCCAACACTGCTTTGACACTTCCTAATTTCTGATTACCAGCTTCAAGTCATTTTAGACCATGAGTGAGGACACCACCATTTAGTACACAGCTGCACTGCAATGGGTATAGAGCAAAAAGTGACTCTCTTAGACTGCTGAGATAAGACCCTTTCTGTTTCCCTTCACTCACACTACACCTAAGCACTGTCTGATTTTAACATAAATGCTTCTATTAATGCTAGAAATTTCTGCAGAAGCTTAAGAGAGATCCACAAATCACCAGATTTAAGATGCCTCTCTCAGTACTTTTACCATGTAAGAGAATTTTCCTAAGTCACTGCGATCCTTTGATTCTGATTAAAGATTGAAAAGATTAACACCATTTAGAGAACATGGAATTCCTTTACATTCACTTGTTACGTAATGACATACAGTAATTTTATGAATGCTATAAGGAAATATCAGTGTATAGCTAAGACTGGTTATTTAAATTTCCTATATGCCTATTGCTCTGAACAAACAGAAGACTTGAAATAACCACCAGGAAAATCACAGGATAAATCTAGAGAACACTCCTTAAAGAAACTGGAGCCAACTGTTGGCTAAAAAGATCCCATTTACTGTATGCTGCAAAATTTTATCTTACCATATCAAATATTTCTAAACAGAAATGCACTGGTTCCTGTAAAAGGTACTGGTGAAAAGAAGGACAGGGCATTGTTAACAGCTATCAAGAGAGACAAACATTCACAGAGATATTTTAAATTAAATGTACAGAAATGTTTCTTCCCAGGTGCGAGGAAAGGGTATGTGTGGAGTCACTCACACTTGCTTGCCCAGTAGTAATCAAAAACCCAAGAAAATCTCAGACATCAGCAGGAAGAGTACAAAAAATGTAACAGAAAACATCATTTTGCTGGTTTATAAGAATTCTGTGTGCCCATGGCTTGAGTACTGTGGGCAATTCTAGTGTCTGCATCTCAATAAGGATATACTAGAGATGTAATAAGCAAAGGCAACTGAAACTATGAAGGGGATGGGGCAGCTCCCTTGTGGGGAGCAACTACAAAGGCTCTTCAATCTGCAGACAGAAGGCTGAGGGTGGTATGATGAGTATGACCTGCAAAATCACAAAAGCAGTGGATAAGATGAAAACAGAAATCCCAAAGCAGCAGCAGTAGTGGGTATTGACTAAAATTACACTCTTATACCTGTTTTTAACCAAAGTAACTTTTTCTATGCAGCAGGCAGTGCGCTTCTGAAATGTGCTTCTTTGTTAAAGCAGGTTCAGAACAGATTAGACAAAGTCATTAATAACACATCCACAGACATGAAACGAAAGAGACAAGAACATGCCACCCAACATCCCTAACACAATGACTGTGGATACCAAGGGAGTACAAAAGTTGCAGAGTGGTCAGACTTATTCCTAATAACACCTTTTTGTGATGATCTCAGAGACAGAAAAGCAAGGTACACAATCCACCAGCCTGACCCAGTGGGGCATGTCTCTTATCATATAAGAAAGGTGTGTCGTAAAGCAACTCCCTTTTTATTGAAACTACCTGTCCATGGTAACAGCCACTGCCATTGGTCTTGAAGGAAGCCGAACCACATCAGGCCTAAAGCAAGCACAGTTACAGTTGGGGAGCAAACTAGCGCCTCAACAAAGTGTAGGAGAATGGCATGCTAGATACAGGGCGATCATCTTCTGAAACCAAGGACTGAAGGTTCAGTATGCCCACTAAAAGTGTCATCTCATGTTTCTTATTTATTATCAGGTCTCATGAAATTGCACAGTCCCTTGGGCACTGATTTTATCTCCTTTCATGTCTGTAGAGAACACGCCATGTGGCAGGCACTCACACCATCCTTTTTCAAAACAATTCCGCTGATTGAATGTATTTCCATTTTTTCTCTATTCTCGGTTTTCTTTTATTACAATAGGAGAAGAAAACGAAGAATGCTATTGCTTCAGGGAATTCATCAGTTCTTATTTCTTTATTCCTCACCAGAGGTCACAATCATCTCCACAGCAACAAACTGTGATGTTTCAAGAAGGATTGATTTTTGTTTATTTATATGCCCTCCCACACATGGCTGAAGAGGTTACAGACCAATCTCTTTCCCCTTTCCATTTAGTTCTCACCGATTCAACAAGGCTGATTTTAACAAGGCTCCCTTCCCTATCTGCTCTGCAGAGACAATCCACAAAAAATAATTTCAAATTCAGTGCTTTCTTGAGGGTTAACTTTGTTGATAAAGAAAACAACATTAAAGTAACAGAAATCAGCATAAACCTTCCCTGTAATCTTGGTGGTTTTTAAAGTTCCTCTATTAGAATTGCTCAGCTCAAAAGAACAGACTTAGTGCTTTGCTAACAAAACTAGTTAAAAAGACAGTACTGTTTTGGGCAAATACTACTTGCTTCTATAATGAGGTAGCTACAACAAGAAATGTCAAATCATTATAGTATACCTGCAAGATATAGACTGTTTTGTGGTAATTCTGGCATTTAGGATTATAAGAACTAACTCCTTTTAGGAATTATGCAAAACTCTTAATGAAACTCTATTTATACTTCACAAGGAAAAGTAAAAAGGTGTCTTTCATTACGCTCTTCAGGTGCCTTTCCTTACAGTTTCATAGCTGGAAACAAGAAGTTTCTTGGAATTTGATGATGCTCCACAAAACAGTGTCTGGAAAACTGAAAGACATCCTATTTTAGCACAAGCAACAGGATTATTTTTTGCTTGTTTGTTTGATTACACTAGGAACAAATAAAGGATGTGAAAGAAACCAAAATTCATTTTTGTTAGTGCTTGTATTTTATATGGGTTTGCTATTTACTGTTTTGCTAGCTAGAAGATAGATCCGATAAAATAATATTTAATATCAAAAGAATTGTTAAACACAGAAGTCAACACTGGTGACTGACAGGCCTGTGCCAGAAATCCATTGTGTAGAAAACTATTAACAGCCTCCTCTGAAGAAACACAAACCAGTCTGATCAGGTCTCGAAGCCCAGGTCGAAACTTCCAGAAGTCTTTGAACACAAAGTTCCAACACACAAAAACCAGTTTTAAAATTAATAAAAAAGCCGTTTGGATTCTGAAGCCTCAGTTTAGTCACTGGAGCATTTGGACAGGGAACAAAAGCAACTGCAGGTATACAGCCGCCCCCCCGTGCTTAGAAGAAATGCCTCTGTTAATTACTCACCTTAGCTGTCAAGGAGAGATTTAGTTGGGTAAGACAATGTATTTTTAGACTTCAGTTAATTTTTAATCCTGATCTTTCTGCTTGTGATAATTCTATGGATGGATAAACACATTTCAGATCTACCAGTTTTCTTCTGATGCCGCCTTCACTACCAGTTTGCTTTCTGAAGCTGATTCTGCAGGACGGCCTAAAAACTGCTGGGGGCTTCAGTGGAAGTAATGTGATTAGTAAACAGAAGATGCCATAAACCAGCTATTCAGTTAAAAGCATAATGAATTAAGGGATTCTGCTCAAAGAAATAGAAGAAGAAGAACTGTCATTTCCACCAAGACAACGTCACAGAGAAACAGAGATCAGGACCATAAACAATGCTCACACGTGAACCATGAAACAGTTGCCCTCCAAATTAAAGTAAGTTCAACATGCACAAATGCAAAAACTAAGTCAATCACGCACGACTAACGTAAAGCTATGACTTACAGAATTTTGTTCTAAAGATCCTCTATACTTGTAGAGGTTTGTTTGTGAAAAAGTTGTGATGACTGTTAAATACACAAGGTATGAAAAGTTAGTTAAGAAAAAGAAAAAAAAAGGGGGGGAATTGTAGAGGGTTAATCAACATTGATAATATACAGTTGTGGGCTTGCTTCTGGGGCTGTGGGTTGGCTGACGTGGATAATGTACAGCTGTGGCTTGTTCGGGCTAAGTAGCTAAATAGCACTGAGGAGGCCAGAAGAGAGGAGTGCTGGTAGAAGGGAGCACTGGGTGGAGAGAGAGAGAGAGGAGACCTGATGAAGAGGAGCCCAGGGATGTAGGTGAGGCCCTGGGAGAAGCTGAGAGAAGAAGGGGGCTGAATGAGGAGAAGCCAGGAACCCGCAAGAAGCAGTGTGGACTGGCCTGAAGAGGATGAAGAAACAGCACGGACAGTAGATGAACTTTTAGAACCTTGTGTGGGAAAGCCTTGTTGCAGCTGGCTAGTTTTGTAGTGCTGCGATATATATTTATCTAGTTTCCATCAGGCCAAGGAAGAGTACATGACAAAGATTCAATGTTATTTGTCCTTTAAGAGGCATCACTCTCTATTCTTGCTAAATTAACTTACTATAATGTCACCTGAGGAAAACTGGTTTGACACTTTGTGAACTACGTTTTCTAGAAATACATTATGTTTCCTGCCAGTGACTCTGCTACAACACGTGCTGACACAAACAAGAGCTGCAAGGTAAGATTAGCTTGACAATCACAACACTGCATCTTACCTCATTGAAATCTCCAATCCTCGGAATATGATTTTTCCTACTTTTGCCAAGGACAGCTCCAGAATTAGAAATGACCACTGCAGCATTCCACAAAGTTTCCCCGTGTATTTCATCTCGCTCCAGGATTGGAGATACCACAACCATGTTGTATTTCTTTGCCAGCTATACAAATGAACACAATTCTTCCATTAAACATAAGCCTGCAGAATTTTCACTTTTTGTTCATAAAGAGGGATTAAAAAAAGTTTTCATCTGGTACATATACTCTGACTTATCAAACAATAATGCTTACACCCACACTGGCATGACCACAGCTTCTTCATTAAAGATAATTACATCACAGAGAGCTTTCCACTTAAATCTTCAACTAGAAATGCAAGGTACCAACAGGAAAAAGCACCCTAACAGCAAGGGTCAAACTACAAAGCTGACCTCTGTCTATTCGCAGATATAGAAATATACCACTTAAGTGACATACCAGATTGAAAGATAAAGATACCACAGCTGAAAATAGTTATTAAAAAAAAAAAGAGAGAATGTAAGCTAGCATTACGTGTTAACTATAAATGTTAAAAAACATCGGTGTGAGTGAGAAATATAGCAACTTCTGACTGCAAGTTTACTAGCACAGTCTTTTCCTTCAAATCACTTTTTCTTTTCTTTCTCCAAAGATCCATAGTGTCATTAATTCCATAGTGAGAAGCAACACGTACTCGCCCTAGATCAGACTAAAGATATTATGCTGTCTACAAAAGCTTAATAGGTCAGTGCATATCTAGGAAAAATTGACATTACAACAGTCTGTTGTTGTTTCAATTACCTGTAAAAGAAAATAATTTAAATTCCTTATTAAAAAAAAAAAAAAGTTGTCAGAAAACAAAAATAAATGCTGCCACCCTTGCAATCAACACTCTCTGGAAAAATAAGGCAGTAACAAATCTCCTTGGTTCCATAAAAAGCCCTCTACATTTTGTGTCATTTCACAGGGAGTTGCAAAAGATTTGTGTGAAAGTGTTCCCTGTTCAGAAAAGGCTAGCTATTCTTCTCCTCACACCTTCATACAAGCATTGTTTAATGCTCAACTGTTCTACGCAAGAAACACCTTTTAAATGGAAATTTAAAATACTTGTATGAAGAATCATTCTTCCCTTGTCAAATTCAGGAATAGTTAAATGGGCAGTTTCCTATGCCTTCCATGGTAAAAGGTAGTCTATAAATGCAAAGTAGTTTAAAAAAAAAATAATTGAGCATTTCTACTTCACTCACTATCATATTTGTCAAGCAAGCTGAAAATTTATTTTTTATTATTTCAGTTTTCTCAGTGGTACAAGACCAGTACATAAAGAAGAAATCCATGCTAATCAGTACCAGTTATGGGCTGGGGCTGGAGGCTAGATGTAGGGTTTTTTTGCTTGGTTGGTTTTTTACCTCTTGACAGAATTTTGTTGTTGGCCCATCCTCTGCTGACTCAGCAAATTCAGTCCAAGGAAGCTTCTCTCTTGTACAAAAAGCAAAGGGCATGGCTGAAAAACACCAATGCAAGACAAAATTCACAAGAATATTCAAGGCACTAGAGAAACACACACTGTTTAGATGAATACAGATAAAAAAATTAAACAGTTAAGAATGATTCAACTGTTTTTCTTGTTTAAAGGCAAAAGCCATTTAAAAATATTTTTAGCAAGGGCAAGAAGTTTTGGCCCTACACAGAGCAAAGCAGAAGAGAAAGAATGCACTTAGTAAAGTCTTACCAGAGATAAAAATACAAAGTACACCCCAGTCACTACTGTACACTTTCTGTGAATAACCTGTTTTCACAAACATTTCACGAGCCTTCATTTTGGTTTTTGCCTCTAGTACGCCTCAAAGACTCCATTTTAAGTGAAATTGTATCTTTTAATTTTAGTATCTGTCTAGAAAAAACCCAGAGTTTTAGGAGAAAAAAAAAATGATGAAAAGATCACAAAGGATGACATGAAGAAGCAGCACCCGTACAAGTATCACTATTGCAGCATACACTAGTCTTCAATACAACAGATTTCATGTACATCTTCCATACAGTTCTGCTGAGACTTTTTGTTTTTTCCTTTAGAAAGCAAATCAGTAAAGTCAACTGTTACATCTCAGAAGATCTCTGCTATTCACTTACAAGACATACTTCCAGTACAGGATACCTGTTAGAATAGAAGGAACTTGACCTCTGACAACCTAGAAGGAATCACAGAAAATACTTACTCCAAGCCTCCTGGAAACAAATTATGTTGACCCCACATAATGCAGCTACTTCCACAATCTCCTCAATTCGTCTGTGCAGCGCAGCCACCTGATAGCAAGAAGTGTCACACTGAAAAAAAAGCTGTATGTTCTAACTCACTTGCACATTAACAGCCTGGTTTTACAAGCTTTGTTCCTATTGAATTTATCTTGTTCTGTACTTAGTCCCATTGCTTTCAGGGAGAGTAATTCAAGAAGTGATCATTCCTGAACACTGATAATAGAAAGAATTAGATACAGATTTTTAAAAGCATTTAGGTGCTGAAAATAGAGAAAGCAATCCAATGGAATTCTAATTCCATGGTTACAACATTTAAATATATGGCAACTCATTGCTGACTGACTTGCAGATAGAATCTTCACAGGATCAGCAAAAACCATATTTTTGCTGCTTATTGTAAACAACCTACAGAAGGATGTTAAGTAAACGTGAATTCAAAGGCAAGTACTCAGAATCTTAAAACATGAGGTAAGGACAGTCTATTTCCTTGGTTATGTGCAAATCCTGCTCACACAGGTGGATCTTGGACACTCTCTAGAGGTTACTAACTCCAAACTATTTTCTAAACCCCTCTGTCCTAAAAAGCTAAGTAGATTTCCAAGAAAAAACATCAAAGCATTTTTTAATTAGTAAAAAACCATTGTTTCAAAGTACTTTTTTCTTGACTATTCTACTTAAAAGATAATAGGTGTAGCACTTTGCATTGATATTTTCAGGTGTCAATAGAAAAAAGGACGCAAGACTAGTCAACAGTGACCTACAAACTCAACAACTGTATACTGATTTACAGAAATAGTTAACTAGTTATTCATAAGGTAAAATCATTAATAGAACTGGTAGTCTTTTCAACAGATGCTACAAAAAATACACGAACTTGATCCATTTACTGAATTAATTACTTTCATCTGTGACAGGTAATCTTTCCAAAACAAATTTCTTCAGAAATGTTCTGTCCTGTCACTGTACAAAACTACTACTCCAGGAGATTTTATAAATGTGGTATTTTCTTTCACTTTTTAAAAGCTACTTTTAGGAGGCTATTTCTACGTGTATGTGTCACTTCAATGCTTTTGTGTCCAAGATGTTAAGGGATGATGGTCACCTTGTAATAAGATCTAATTTACCGCTGCACAAAGAATAATGAACACAGCTTCATTAATCTGTGTTTACTCTAATGGATATTCCTATAATGGAACATTTCTCAATTAAAACAAGAACTGCACCTGTGGTTTCCATGGGTTGCCATCTCTTTTGGTTTTGGGTAAATGATTTTTTGTTTCATTTCAGAGGCAAAGGATTTTCATGTACAAAATCAGTGACTAAATATATAGCTTTAGAAGAACTGCAAACAGGTTGGTTTCACTAGGTAAACACAAGAGATGTTTCTGAGAAACAATAAAACTGAATGTGTCATTGTGATTTCTTACAGTATGCTGTATTAAGATAGTGATGGGTCCTATATTGCCAGAAAATCAGCAGACATTTCACGATGGAGTTTCTAACATCAACAACCGAAAGGTGTTTTTTCTCAATCCAGTAGAAGAGGAGTTACACACAAACATCCCAGATCCCAGTTTGTGTACCTGGACTGCCACTGGTGTGTCTGTGGGAAGTGGAATTTTATTTTGTACCAGTCCCACTCGAACAATACGTGGCCTTCTCAGTTGCTCTGGGGCAGCTTCAAATCCATAGCCCTGTAGCTCAAAATCTCTTTCTTGAGCTGCTGATAGAGCAGCAGCTGGCAAATTAAGTTTTCTGGATTGAACAAGAAACAAAGACATTTCAACATGAGATGTTCTCCTTTTCTGCTGTGAATCCAATGGACCCAAAGGATCACAGATACCGTCTACCCCTGCAGAGACACCCAAGCTCCCATGTCCCAGTTCGGAACTATCAGACAAGGGAACAGTCAGGCAGTAGCCAGGTTGCGCAAATCTGATGGCTCTCCTCCATGGCAGCAAACTCCCAGTGTCCCCTTCTGTAACTGTGATTTTTCAGACACTAATACCTTGCTATGGAAACCAAGGAACACATATGTATAAACGTTCACCTGCCAGCCCCAGATTATAAACACTTTCCCTCCAACATATTTTTTCTCATGTCAGATCCCCGCTTTTCCAGCTCACTCACCCCAAAGCCACGACCTCCCCAGTCTCCCCTCAAAACTACCCCCCTCGGGCCTTTCATTCCTGTCAGCCACCTTCTCACACAGCCTCTCCACCGCCCCACTTCCCAAACCGGGATTACCTCCAAACCACCCCAGTTACCTCACCGCAGCACCACAAGCACCACAGGCCCTACCCTTCTTTTTCCTTTCAGCCCAGCCCTGTGCCCTGCACACCCATCCTCACACTGCCTCCCTCCCCTCGCCCTGAGCTGGGCACCCCAGAGGGGAGGAAGGAGCCGGGACGGGGCACGACGCCCCCCCCAGCCCTGCCAGCGCACCTCGCCTCGCCGCCATAGAGGATCCGCTTCACCTCAGCGAGGTCCTCGGGCGGGATGCACCGCTCCAAGCATGCCTCCAGCGACGCCAAGCCTTCTGCCATGGTGCGGGACAGGACAGGACGGGACGAGGCGCGCCCAGGGCTGTGCTCGCGCTGGCCCCCTCGGACTTTACCCGCGGGCGGCCCCCGCCGGGCCACGCCCCTTTCTCCTCAGGGGGTTTTGGCGGGAGCGGCTCAGCGCCAGGGGAAGGCTGCGCGCCCGGGGCACTGGTCGCTGACCCTGCACAGCCCCAAGCGGGCCAAGAGGCATGGACGTGGCCGCTCCCGGCTGCTGGCCACCTCGGCACCAGCTCCTCAGCCTCAGAAATAACTCTCCTAAGAGCGAAACATCTTCAGGAGCTTTTTATGACACCGTTCAACAAAAAGGCTTAGAAATAAGAGGTCATAAAATGGCAATGGTTTTCACAGATACGTGTGTGCCTATTTTAGTTGCAATAAGACTGAACAGGAGCCAGTAATAAAAAATAATTCTGTCTTTAACATGGATTTGAGGATCAATATAACTGGAAATTCATCCCAAAACGAACATTAGTGTCAGACAAAGGACTGGACAAATTAAGACCTTGATCTGAGTCAAAAAAATGTGCAACTAAATAAAGGATATTTTCTTCTGCAGGTAGCAAGTGGACAGCCTGTTTACACCAGCTATTGCCACTGAACTACTGGCTATGCCTTCTGCACCAAAACGCAACTGAAATTCAAAACATGGTAACTGGTTTCTTACTCAAATGAAGCACTAAGGCCAGGGATGGTTATACATGTCTAAATGTATCACACTGATACTTTTGTGTATCTTCCAGAGGATGTAACAACATTCAGCACTTAACATTTGCAGTTGTTAGGTATTTTGAGTTAAATATTAAGCCTTTTAGGCTAAAAAAAAAAAAAAAGAAAAGAAAAGAAAAAAAAAGTTAGGGAGAGAGTGTCTAATATTTAACTTTAAACAGCAAGTGTCCAGGGATAGTCCGGTTTCATCAAGGCATTTTCAGATACGTGATCCTTTCACTCTAATCCACCCTTTTTAACCCAAAAAGTTGCAGCGATACTCTGTATGCCAAGTGCACCAGGGCAGCTGCTGCTCTGCTGATTTGTTAGGGGCAGGAACTCGTTGGAGTAACTCCTAACGAGCAGACTAACTCCTTTAGACAGCAGTTGGGAAAATCTTTTAATCTTTGGGGGAATTTTCAAGATAAGCTAAAAGTAGGGATGATCGCATGTTATAAAGCAAAAAATGGTGAACACGAAGACGAGAAAACCCCCATCATTTGAAAGGAAGGAACTTTAAAGAGTCTGCATCGTTAGTACATTGTTGAAATACTTGCCCTGTACTCCTCAGTGTAGCATCTCCCAGTTCATGACCAAGGGCCTAAAAACCTGTTCTTAGGAATTATTCTTCTTTCCCAAACGTATTTCTGAACGGCAATAATAAGCAGTGAATGATACCTACACGGTATTTTTCATCTGATGATCCTAATTGGCTTTAATGGCCAATTTTAAAGGTACGTATCAGTAACATTTTGTTCCGTTCGTGGCTGGCAGATCTTTGACCATGACAGAATGGCAGATCAATGCAAAAAGCAGCTGACAATACAGGAGGGAAATTAGGAGACCAAGTAAGTTCATTTCCATATCAGCATACCCAGGATGTCAACAGATAAAGCATTTCTGGAGGATTCGTAGAAACAAACAGAAGGGCCTGAGTTTCTCTGGGAACTGTTCAAGTTCTTTTCTGCCTGGACTGCAAATTAAAGGGAAAAACAGCAGGTCTATTTTGTATCCTGCTCCTGAAGAAGGTCACATAACTGAACTTCTCTCTTCAAGCTTCTATTCTTAGTGTGAACTTTCACTGACTTCTCTATTGGTGCCTTGTTTGTTTGTAATTTAGTAAATTGTACTACATGTAGGAAATGGACTTCATGGCAATAAAACTGAAGCCCCTGAAAAGAATACTCACGAACAGTCGAGACCTGAAAAAACAGTACATTTCCTGTGCACCGTATCAACCATCCTGCAACAACACAGTGAGGTCCAGACTTCGTGAATAGGAAATGACAAGCCTAGAATTACTAATAACGATGAAAGGAGATCAGGCTATTCCATAGGGACTGCGCGTATATAAAGGTATAACTCTAGCCAACACAATAAACCTTCAAAGCACAAAATGTTAATGTTGAGCAGGAAAGTAACCTAATAAAGGAAGATGCCTTCCATATCCCAGACAAAGCACATTAGAGAGCTTGGATTTAAGTCTGAATGTTCCACCTCAGTCATGGCAATTATCTATTAAGTATGATGCTTGAATCCAAACTCCAGGTCTGGTTTTGACTACTTCAAACCTCTGTATTTAAACCTCTTCCTAGTTCTGCATTACCTGGACCAAGTAATTATTTCGGGAAATAGCTGAACTTTTTGGTATGAACCCAGGCTGTAATAACTGGTTTAGATGAAAATAAGTATTTTATGGAACAAAAGTTCTTTAAAAAAAGGGAAGACTCCTACAAAACAGTTCTGAAGTGCGCACACTTTTCATCTCTATTGCCCTCAGTCAGGGTGGTCCAGAAAGTCAAATACAGAAGTCAAGACCACACAGCGTAATCTGTACAGAAAGCAGTTCTTGTATGCTTCTGTGTTGAAACCCTATGTTACACAGATACCTTCTCAGAGCTAAAACAGGAGTTTGATAATACTGGTCCACACACTCTGTGCTGCAAGACTGTTCCCAAGAGTTCCTGTAAAATCCCACAATAGCACCCTGGCATTAGTCAGAAGCACACTGGAGAATGAATTTAAGAGCCAAATACCTAGAGTTCAGGCTAAAATTGGGAAAGACCCAAGAAAATATTTAAACAAACAAACAAAGTCTTTCCACTGTAACCCAAGATAGGAGCAAAGACTGAACAGCATCACGTATGAGAGCTAGCAGGCAGGATTGTAGGCAGCATTTCTGTCCTCCCTTCCTAAGTTAGGAGTATGTACATATACTCCCTCTGAAGCATCCAGCTTCTTACAAACACTGCTACTATCACCTCAGCCATGCTTCCAGACACTTTCTTCTCCTGTCATTCTTTGAAATGGCTCACACAGAGTTCCTCAGAGCAGCTAAATAAATTAGTAACTCGTGTCCTTAATGCAATAACTGTCTCAGATCACCCACAGGGTCATGCTGCTTGTTATTAACACCTATCAAGGGATACAGATGTGTCCTGCAAGGCCATATGATACTGATGGTCTGTCTAAGCTTGCTTTCTAGATGCTACAACACCCTTTAAAATTACTTTCTACACTGTCCTTTTCCAGTGGCCACAAAATAGAGTACTGAATTGTACTGCAAAATAGATCACTGAAACAGATCTTTACATTGCTTCACCTCAAATACAGATTCCCTTGCTTCATATGGAGATATAATTGTCTCTGAACATACCCAATTCAAAACATCTCAAGTGTAAGAGACAGGCAGTGAAGGGTAATTAACATAATAAAAGTTGCAAGAGAGGAGACAGGTCTAAAATAGAGGGGGAAGATAAAACACTAACTTCATGCTACTTAATGCACAGCTAAAAGAAGGAAGACAGTTGCTAAACTTCCTTTCTGTCCTGCTTTGGTTTACACATTGAGACAAATGAGCTTTAAGGGTGCTGTGATGTAGGAAAACCAGCATTCTCTGTTTTAAAGTTAATCCTTTGAACCATGACCTCTTGCTAATAATATTTAACTTGGGGGTGGGTGGGTTTTTGGTTTCTGTGTGTTTGTTTGTTGTTGGTTTGTGAGTGGGTTGTTTTTTTGGGGGGGGGGCGGGGGGGGCGTGGGGAGTGGTTCTGCCTTTACAATGGTTACAGACAGAGCTCTTTTCCTAATTCTACTTAAATCTTTACAAGTATCCTTACCAGTTTTAGAAATAGGTCTGTACGTAAACTTAAGCCAAAGTGAAGTTGAGGGTTTTGCTATGGATGGAAAATTCTGGTCTGCATTTAGATTCCCTGCCTTTCCCATGGACTCTGCAAAAGCCACAGGTACAATCACCTATAGAGTAGAAGAGCCAAATTCTAAACCTCATATAGTTGGCTTTGTGACATCTGTTTTTGGCTTCCTGCCATTCTGAAGGCTGGGTGAGGGGAAGTGGCTCAAAACTGAGGAAGTTTATTGTTGACAATACATTTTGTCTGCTCTCAGGCATGCCTGGGACCAAAGCAGTCCCTAACTAGCCCCAAGTCTGGGGAGTGAAATGTAAGTTTTCAGTCACCTTCCCCTCCCTCCTCACCTCCCTCCCACAGGACAAGCTGAGCTCAGAGTTTTCCAAGAGTTAATGTACCTTTGGAAGAGTCCTTCTGTTGTTAGCACTACTGTCTTTCTAGCTAGAAATACTCTCCTTGCTTGCTTTGACTAAACCATACCTGAAAACATACCTTTAAACCAGAAGAGATTTACAAATTGATCACTTTTGCCAATTAAAACCTTCATTCCTTCCTGGAATATGGCTATCTCCCTGCTGCACAGGAAGTGCATTATAGAAGTAATAAACACTCATAAAACAAAATTAATGATCTAACATTTAAGAGCAGCGTTCTTGTTCATTACTGTAACTTTCTGCTAAATTACCACCACCAAGATTGCTCATGGGCTCAAAAGGTCAGTGTTATTTTTGCTGCTGAAATCATGGAGTCTGGGAAACAACTGTGTGTAAATTGCTGATAAACTGGAACAAAGACAGAAGAGAAAAACACTGAACATGTAAGAATGCAAGTAAACCAGCAGGAAAGGAGGGGAGGGGAAGAATCTCACGGACAGTTTATTAAAAGAACAAAAGAATAAAATCTGGCGCATTTGTTTTCCACGGCTTCAGGAAGCCCGGTCTTTAAGCACCTACTATAAATAGAGTGTTCTAATCCTTCATCAAAGTGTGTAGTAGTCTAATACAAAATGAATGAATTTTAGGTAAAATCTGGGGAGAGGAAGATGTCTGTCCCCTTGTAGTAGGAGAAATATCTTTTGTTTCAATCCTTGCAGAAATTAGGTATTTCAAAGTGTAAGAGCTGGAGACATGAGGCAGAGTTTGGAACGTGATCTTTCTATACTGTCAGATTCCTGGCAAGAATATTGTGAGAGAATGGAATTAGCAAGCATTTAATTTGGGATTGAATAATCTGATTTTGAGAAAGATGATCTTGAATTTATCGCATGGCTAACCTGAAAATCCTCAAGGAGTTTGCCTCTGAGTAGCTCTACGCGAATTCCATAAACTTTGAAAAAACATTTGATAGGGTTGATAGGCATATCATATAGCAATAGTGGGAACTTACTTGAAATTCTGAAAAGGACAATTTTCAGTCATTTAGCTCTATAAAGGATTTGAGTGTAAAGTAATCCCAAAAAGCTACCTAAGAACCATCCAAGTTAAAACCAAATGCAGAACACAGGAGCCTTACAATGCCCTTAAGGAAAAAAAAATTACTGATAAATTATTTCAGGCAAAAACCTGTAAATTGTTTCAGGTAAGCTTATTAAATAGCCCAAACCCCATTATCTTCTAGGTGAGCAGCTTTGGCTAACAGCTTGGCCAGTGACAAAGTAGTATTAAATGATTCATTACACCACTCTGGCTCTCAATTGTATGGGTGTGATGTTATTCGAAGCAACTCAACAAGGAGTTTGAAGAGGTTTGTTTCTACAGCCTGCCCGCTGAACTGAATGCCTAGTGGGTAACTTTTAGGGTAATCACTGAATAGCCTTCAGGCAGGTCAAAGCCTGCACACAGCAGTCAATAAAGGGCTACATTCATCTTGAGTCTCACACTGGGCAGCACAAAAGGAATAACAATATCCACTAACAGTCAACATCTTGACTTTCTGTGAAGGTATTCAAGCTGTGAACCAAGAAATTATAATAAGGCCTGTCTCTCACAAAGGATGAGACCGGTCCTACCAGTAGGATTATTATGGAAAGCCTGTTAGATCTCTCTGCATACAGGCACTGTCAAAAAATGACCTCTGGTGCCGATTGAGTGGGCTGGCCCAAAGACAGAACATTCTCCGTATTATGATCCAACCACAGAACTAACTAGGGCTGCAGCGTGATTTGGGTGGCAGCGAAGGGAAGAAAAAGGGGAGCATCTGTGGGATCACTCTGCTGCCACGTGATGGGGGAGCACAGTTTGGTACTAAGAAGTGAGAAAGGGGGCTTCAGCCCTTCAGTTGAATTTGTCCAGTGAGTTGATGCATACCCCCAGACACTCAAGAACACAGTCTCTCAAGATCTCAGGCATTCAGAGGTTTTATACACAGTGACTTACATTGACACCCAGCCTGGAAACTTCTGCTTCAAAATAATTTGATCTGGTTTAGAATTTATTTCTAACCAACATACTTATTCCAGAGTGAGAATATTCATAGAAGGTGCTAACCAGAAGTAATATTGCACTTGAACTGCAGAATCCACTGCAATCCAAATCAGTTGTCCAGTACAAAAAAGCCTTTTTTTCAGAGAAGTGGAAAGATGACAAAGCATGCCATCTTTTACAGACAGCTCATGGAAGGGACACTTTTGTGTAGTAAAGGCCAACATCTCTGGCTCACAGCAACATGTGAAATTGGGCAGACAGTTGCAGCTGCACTTGGCAAACAAACAGTAGTAACCTAAGCTTGACACTCCAAATGATGGTTATTGAACTAGTGCCTTCATAAAAAGGCTAGATGCTGGCAAAAGGGCATGAGGAAGACAAAACAGAAGTTTAATTAACTTCACAGGAAAGCAAAAATCTCCTAGATAAAATGAAAAGAGCCATTTCTGAGCCAAGTATTTAAAGGATTCTCGGACCTTCCCAAGCCAAAGAGTGTCTGTGTGTAATGCTGACTTCCTTCCAGCTCTGTCTGTGCCAGAAATAACTTGTCAATGGAGTATATCTCATCAGTGTACCTTTTACCAAAGCCATTCTTGCAAAAGAAAGTGATACTTGCTGCAGACATGCTGCTGGCAAATGAAGAAGGAATCTGCGTTTATGAAGACTGTAACACATTCTACTGTCCTGCTTGAGCACATACGAATGCTTGCTGACTTATAACGGCATGAGCTAAAGACTTTTAAAAGACAGAGAGCACGTGTGCCAAGGCAAGAGTGGATCTGCAGCAATCAAGGGCAGAAGGGGAGGACTGACTGGCTTCTTCAAGATCTTAGGTATCTTCAGCATCTTTCAGAGGCTCATTAGTGGTTTAGACCACCAATACGGTCTTTCGTGTCATATTGTTCCTAGCCACAGCAGAGTGAACCTGGAGCCATTTATTATGGTGGTCACACAACAAACTGAAATCTGGCCAGTTGGCTTGTAAGCACAGAACAGACTTGCACGCTGGCTGAAGACACCATATGTAACTCTTGACTTGGGAGAGGCACTGAAGGAATCATATTACCTATATGGTTATGCATTCATCCACCAACGGGCTGTGGTTTGCCTGACATGCTCCAGTTCAGAATCTGAGCTTTACTTTAGAAAGAAAAGTACATTTCTGTCTTTCACAGTTTCAAAGAAAATAATTCACATGTGAATTAAATGGAGCAGCTGAAGTAGTGCCTGCTGAAGTCCACAGAGAGCCTGAAATCAAAGCTCTGAGAAGAGTAATTACCTTTCACCCAGGTATCTCATTGGGTTCCAGAACACGAAGACTGGCTTTATGGGGGGGCGCGGGGGAAAAGACAGAAAGAAAAAGTCCATGTTAACCATTTCATTGCTGGACAGCAGTCTATGGAGACTGGAATTTAAAATAGTTGGACAGAGACTAAAAGAAGATGGATTGGAAACCCAAACACAGCAGACAGAAGGAAGGGAAGATACTGTAGAGGGTCTACTGATGGAAATAATTTTCCTGCTGAGCAATAGTTACTGTACCAATAATTTCTGAGGGAGTTTCTAACAGTAACTGCAGGAAGGTTTTTTGTCTGATTTTGGGGATTTTTCTGCTTACCAGCTAGACTCCATACTGGACCTTTGATCCAACCACACAGTGCAGAGTTCTGTGTGTCCAGAGAAGACAGTACTAAATTTATAACCTCAGCTATCATTAAGGATGGAATGTAGTCCTTTCCAGGAATGAGCGAGACACTCCTCCCACAGCCAAAGAGAGGGGCTTTTATCTTTTTTTCTTTTACACACAAGGCACCCTCCTGCCCTCCCCCCCTGCACTGCATGCATATAGCCATTTCCTGAAACATTTCAAATTTGTTTTCCTTAGGTTATTTGTGTCTACAGCCACCAGATGGTCTGTGTCAAAGCTGATATGTTCAACATATTATTCCATTATCCTATTAGGTTGAACATGTCCTTCCTCCCATGAGAGCTGTTAAGATATCAGTCTTACAGAAAAGAGACAGCTTTAGTCCCACTGTCACCTCCTTTCTCCTTCTGAGTAACACACTATCCTCAGTGATCATATGGCATACAGCTAACGTTTTAGCCTATCTTGATATTTTGTGTTCATATACGCAAGAAACTATACCTGGCCATTCAATATCTAGCTCTGTCACTAAGCAAGCCACACACATGTATCAAGTGGGGGGAAAAAAAGCTCTGAAGGCTTGAAAGAGACAGTCTCTGATGCTTTCTTTTTTTCAAATGACAATTTCCTATATTGTTTTACAGGGCTCTATAATTTGAAATGATCACTTCTTCTCCATCAAGATATCAGTCCTATCTCCAAAACCACTCTCATGATCTTAAAAAGTCTTGGAAAACATCTCCAGTTCAGGTCAACAACATTTAAACTGAGGAAATGGTCACCTTTGGTTTTCCTCTGCAGGCTCCTCATGCCCCTGGGAATGGGAGAGCAGAAATTCCTGGCTGGTTTCCATGACCCCAAGGACTGAACATTCTTTGCTTGAGGAGCCTTCCCAACCCCTGCAGCAACTACAACTAAGGCAGCTTGTGTCAACAAAGATTATTCAAAAGATGCCATTTAAAGCTGGTAGGGGTAGAAGGCAATGGGAGAAGAGAGAGAGAGAGAAAGCACTGCTGATAGAGACGGAGGCAGGCAACACACAAACAAATGAGCCTACATCAAAGATATGTAGGATCTCCTGGGGGAATGCTTAACAAAAATACTAGCAACAATACAAGCGCTAGCTCTTGCTTTTCTCCAAGAAGCAACTCTGGGTGAGAAAGACCCTGAACAAGGGACCCTTCTTGTTACACACCGGAAAGAAATGTTTGTGGAAGCAATACATAGCCCCCTTCATTTGCATACCTGGAGATTTCCACTTACCTCACACCTTACATTTTCACAGGATATCAGAAATACCTGGTGAGGGAACAAACATCCTCAGAGTCATATGAACAGGGGGGAAATATAACACATGCTCCCTGGACAGATCATCTGCAAGACATTGTCTACCCACAGGTGTAAGAAAGAGGTGAGCAGGGAATAAGTAAGTGTGGCCGAGGTGTGTGATGGGTAACTGGGGAACACAGGGATAAAAAGCTGGGATAGCACGTTGTCCCACAAACCGCTAGCCCAGAACTTCCTTACCAAATCAAATCTCTAACTGATCAGACAGGCTATTCACAGTACTTGGGGACAATAAAGGAGGCTTTTTTTTTTTTTCCTTTTTCAGTGGTAGCACTGAAAAAGGCACTACTTGGCAAAAGGCAATGGTACAGCACATTTCCCCCCCATACCTACTGTACTTGATTCGGTCTGCAGAGTGAAAGGAAGACTGCAAAGGCTTCAAATCTATGTTTTACTACCTGCTTACTCACCTTTTACATCTTTTGTTCCATAATGGGAAACAGTCACAAGCATGTCACTCACAAACATGTTGATGCTCTGTTCAGTTCCTCTGATGGTACTGGCGTAATGACAACCACCAGCACCAGCTCAGTTCCAGGACCTGAATAAAATAATTTTTAAAAGTCTCCATCAAGCCAGGCTGTACCCTGGGAAGTTCACCTAGCACAGCCGCCTCCTCCTCCAGTGTTAATCAGAAAAATCTGTGAAAAGTACATATATGCTTACCTACACATCCATCTTCCCCTCCTTACCCTGACACAGCAGAGCATTATCAGGCACTTCAAGCAGATGTGAAGATGTGCAAGTAAGGTCCATACAGCTCCTTCAAGAGGCACCGAAATTCATAATTGTCCCAGGAAGACAGCGTTCATCTCTATTACTGCTGCATCCCCTCCAGCTACAGGTTTTTTACAATCCTGTAACACAAGGGTGGTAAATTCTCCCCAGAGAAGTGGGCAGTGGTAAGTGAAAATTAATAGACATGCACCTAAAACATAGAAAGTTAATGAACAAACTGACATTAGGGCAGAATGGTAGAGGTTAGTATCAGAAGTTCCCATTGAGAGTGGCTGGTGCATCACCATTTACAGATGATGGCAGAGGGGCTTTTAACGATGTTTATGCTGAGAAGCAGTTACTGTGAGCAGCAGCTCCCAACAGAGGAGAGCAGCAGTAGTACTGTTATTGTGGGATGGGACGGTTGGGGGATGCCAGAGTGTCTCTTACATGTGCTGTGACTCAGACCATACTCAGCCTCTTTTCTAATACCCAGGGGTACCATTTTTCATTTCCTTCCTCGCTGGATTGCTTTTGTCACCACAAATCCAGATGTTCAGGCTTTGGGAGGGAAGAAGCAATTACACCAAAAGGCTGTTCAGCTCTGCAAAACAACATCAGGTTAGGCTGTGGTCCTGAGGAATTGCAACACTTAAGAGATTCACTTGGACCTTGCATTCAGTGTACAAAAATATAATATACTATCACATCTGTTGGTCATGCGTCTCTGTTCATGTTATGTGCTTAATTTCATGTTAACTACTACAGGCCTTCAAAGTTTCCTTCTAACACAGCGTAATTTTCCACTGTAAACAAGCCCTCTTTAAAAACCACTACCAAACTACCTGGGAAGTTTCGTGTAACCAGAGCTGTAGCTTTCAGTGTGAAAGTTCTTCCCAAGTCTAGAAGCAAAATCTTAGTGGAAGGATTCCTCACTTGTTACAGGTACAAAGAATATTCTCTAGTCCTGTTGAATCACAAAATCTTGAATTACCAGTCCTAGAAGAATGCTTACTTACAGTGATTTAGCAGAATGATGCCCTAAAAAGGTGAGAGAAGCAGCAGCAACAGATTTCCTCTGACTGACCACAGTTTCAAAACGTTAGTGCCCAGACCCTGGCGCCACAGATTTCTGGACAAAGGCTGGGAGCAGCGATAAGAATTGCCTGCAAATGGTATTCATAATGATTGTGCAATTTAACTCAGCTATCATGAAAACGGACGATGTAGCGTGCACATGTATTGCTGCCTGCACCAAACAATGGCTAAAATTGGGCAGAGAGCAAGATAACACAGTGCGATTTGCAAATAATTAATATGCCTGTGGCCTTTCTTCACCTTTCCGTCTCCTTATACATTAGACAAAATATTAATGTCCCAGGCAACAACCCTTCCCAGTTCAGACCACTACATCCCACTCACCCCTCCTACCTCTGACTTGCCAGTGATTCAGCTTCCCTCACCCGTGCATGCTTGACCTAGAAGTATATTCTCACTTACTTTCATACACTCAAACTAAACCTCTAATGACTACCATTTTGTGTCTCAGGTGCCTGCTTAAAATTCACAACTTCCATATGGTCTAGAGGAACTCAGACACACGATCAAATTGGTGCTTGTTCTTTCTGTTACTCCTCTGTCTTATTTCTACATCTTTTTTTTTTTTTACACTGTATTCTTTTTTAGCTTGTTCAGTGTGTACAGCTACTAGCAAAGCAAGGGCCAGACAACAGCAAAAGAAATATTTAAGAAGATCATTTCCCTTCTTAAATGCAGAGAGCTGAATTTAACCCACAGAAGAAGTCTCTTTGATGGTTCAGCATCAACCAGACACAGGAAGCACCAAAGCAGCTATTCTTGGGCCTTTAAAGAGAACTGGCACACAGTGTTTCCCATTCATGCTATGGGCTGTTCTGCCACATCACCTCACTGTCTGATCCTTGACAAACAACAGAGGGAAGCACTGAAAACCATAACGCCTGGCCTCTTAAGATAACTTACCTTGTTTAACAATGAGCTCTTTGGGTTTATTGAGCCTTCGTGTCTTGCGCATGCTGTGACATGTTAGAAGTTTAACTGAGGTGAAGAAAAATAGCACTTTTTATGAGTTTCCAGGCCAGCGAACAGTCATAGCGAGAAAGTCTTGTTGCTCCTGACCAGAGTTGCTCACCCGTCAGGGGCACCTAACTGAAATACCATACCAAAGGATCAACTGTGTTACAGCTGATATTTTGATATTTGATACTGGTCCTTTACAGAGTCATCTATAGGCTGAACAGTTTCCAATGCCATCTCCACGCTGGCAAAACATTTAATCTGAGTGGGGACCGAATTAGTGGGGAACCTGAAAGCCCACAGACAGCAGAAGGAGCATTCACTGCTCCCTGTCCTCCAGCTCCAGCACCCTACCCTGGGTTTAACAACCAAAAATAAAAGTAAAAATGACCCTCAGTGGTCATCAGGAAAAATGGAGGTACAACTATACAGATGCTACACTTGTGGTACAAATGCTGGTAAATTATTACACCAAGTTAGATGCCCAAATCTGGGGCTTAAGAAGGCTGTGTTTTGGAGGTTGTTTCCCCAGCTTGGCCATTAACAGCCTGCACCAAGAGCATCAGGTACAAAACACAGTGATTAAAACACGTGTTTACTCCAGATTTCGGTAGTATCTAGAGTTTCACTGAGGATGTGGAGATGGAAGCGAGGTCTGGACTGGACTGCTGGAGCCACCAGTTTTGGTCCCACCTTTCCTGCTGTGCTGCTGGAAATCTTCATGAAGGCTCCCTCCCACCTCGGCACCCTGACAGCCTGCAACTTTTGAACGTGGGGGCAACACTGAGCTCCCCCATGAAGCATGGAGACCTCTCGCAAAAGTCACTAGAGACCAGACAGCCATTTTGTGAGCTGAATCCCATCAAGTTAGTGGCTGAAAATACCAAACATTAAGGAGCTAAAGAAAGAAACAGGCATGAAATGTCAAGTCTACACTATTGAAATGGAAGGCAGATGCTTCCTAGTCTGTTTACTGGCATGTTACCGGTGGTTTGTTGTCTGCAGTTCTGACAACCCAGGGTTTTCTAGATCTGTGAGGAAAACCCAAGTCTCCAGGCTCCAGAAGTTACCTTTTCCCCACCATGTGCTTCCCAAGTCAGAGCAACAGCAATTGCCTCTACTCTGCAAATCCAACTTGCTCGGAAAAAAAATAAGCCTTTTAGACAGCCCTTTTCTGCTCCCCCAGCAAGCAGAAGGAAATGCTGTAAATAAGTGGAAAGACTCGGTGCTGCTGCTATTTCCTGACTCCCAGCACCAAACAAGAGCACTGGGGTCTGCGATCAAGGAGAATATTCCCGAAGAGAAACTATCATAGAAGGAGCCAGGCTGGAGGCCTTCCCTCCACTTGAACAGCAGCGTTGTCTCCTCCCTTGGTAAAACAAACTGTGTAATGGAAAAGTGCATGTACTGAGGATTTAAGTTGTGGTAGCACCTGGAAATCTAGGATGAAGCCATCTTCTGAGCACTCAGTCAGTCAGGGTGACTTTTGGAAACAAGTTTCTACTGAGACTGACATATGCTG
The DNA here is from genome assembly GCA_035590275.1 of Ibycter americanus. Classification (NCBI taxonomy): domain Eukaryota; kingdom Metazoa; phylum Chordata; class Aves; order Falconiformes; family Falconidae; genus Ibycter; species Ibycter americanus. Next base: position 89,544,928 of record JAVJGI010000001.1, read on the forward strand.
ATGGGATGGGCAGAGCTGCACCAGAGAGCGGCTGGAAGGGAGCATGGAGAGGGCAGCTGGCAGGGAATCTGTTGGCAAGGGCCAGTAAGTGCTTTAAAGCTGGTGGCAGAGCAGATCTTTTAGGATGTGATTCTTAGGTGAAAGGTAAGAAAGAAGAGGGCAGGAAGGCAAAGGTTACAAAGCTTTTACTCCCCTGAGGATGAGTATAAAAATGCAGAAAGAATAGGCATGGACTGGAAAGCAGCTCTGCCAAGGCAGCGGAGTGCGGGGAGGGTCCAGGCCCAGGATTGTAGGCACCACAGCTGTGATTCCAGCATAAGCCTTAGCAGCAAGAAGCTCAGGCTCTTCCCTCACCTCTCACCCCGGGCCCCGGTACCATAGTAGTGCGATAACAGCAATATCTCAGCTTTACGACTTAAGTGTCTGCAAACAGTAAGGACTTTCTGTGTCAGACTCCTCTGGCACAAAGAAAAAGACAGTGTCTGAGTCAAAAAGCGAGACTACCTCAGCAGCACTCGAGAAGTGTCAAGCACAAACAGGAGCATGGATTCAAGCAAAAAAGCAGTCATCCCCACAGCTGTCATCTGCAGCCTCTTGGAAATTTCTCACTGAAAGGGCCCTGCTTGCCTGCACACCACCTCCACACCCAGCTTCTCAGTCTCTGACCTGGTTTCTCCCAATGGTGCAATTCTTTGCTCCCTCTTCCCTTCTTGCTCCTATGTGGCTCCCTCAAAGAAACAGCAGGGAATCAACTAACATATCCTGGCATGCCAGTGCACAGAGGTATGGCCAGCCTCAGTCCCTCTTCCTCACACACTGCAGCATGCAGTTTTTCGGGAAGCAGGAAAACATAGAGCAGAGGGGAAGAAACCAGCAAAGAAACAAAACAAAACAAAACAAAGAAAAGAAAAAGCAGCAGAACAAATGCACAAGATGAAATGGAAAAAAATACCCCCAAAAAAGTGAGAAGGAAAGGAAAAGTGCAGTCACCTTCAAAACACAGCACTACAGTAGGCTGAAGTAGGTAGAAGCTGGGGAGACAGGGAGTGTAAAGAGACATAACGCACTTAGAATTCACGGGAACAAAAGGGTTTTCTTCTATTTCTCTCATGATCTCTGCCAGCAGTTCTGCCCTGTTCCCCCCACCCACCCATGCAAATTCACCTTCAACTAACTTACTTCAGGAACATTCATTACAGGAAGATGCCTTCAGTGTATCAAATTAGTGCCTTAAGAAAGCCCATTCAGGAAACATCTATGTGATCCTTATTCAGTTAGCAGGAGGGGATGGAGGGAGGATGCCAACTGAGAAAGGTTTTTTATGCAAACACGTCTCAGGCCCGATGGGCCAGCAGTGCTCTGGAGGCGCAACGCAGAGGGACCACATCCTGCCTGCGCTGTTGTGAGTACTGATGCAGCCTTGCAGTTGCTTTTGTGCACAAAAGCCATCGTATTTTAGAGTTGAAAATTTTCTAAGCCTAGATGAAAAGTGCTGGGATGAACAACTGGGCAAGGAGGTATCCACAGAGGACATCTCATTTTCATCTACATGAGACACCAAGGACAATGAGCCTCAGATGCTTTTGGAGGGTGTTTTAACCTCAGAGCTTTGGTATGAACGTATGGCATTGGAACGAGCAGCCAAGTCACTTGGAGGAACAGCAAAAATCATAGCACTACCTGTAGCTGGGGTTGGGAAAAGGTAGATTTCGATGTGCAATACACAGAGGTCTTTGCTGCAAAACCTACCAATCAGCTAGCTGAAACTGCCCATGAGACAGTGGTGCACGTCTTCAGCACATTTCCTTAGGTGCTGTACAGAGATCTTATCCAGAGGACACAGGCACAGACTAATACCTCTGCTTCTCGAGGCAAGGTATAGCAGAGTTTAGGAACATGGTGTCTCACAGAAATGCCCCATTCTCCTGCTTGTGTTGCCCCAGGGAAATGGGATGTAACATGCTGCCAACAGCTGTGAGCAAACAAGATTGTCCACACAGCAGCTGTAAGGCGAATAGCACTGAAGAGAGATAAATTCCTGTCTCTGACAATAGTTAATGGGCTCCAGGCAGACTGGCAGCTGCAAAGCACCCAGTTCCCTGCTCTGGTTCTGCTGACCAGGCACCTCTGGGACTGTGCTTTGAGCTGCTGAAGAAAAAGAGGCAGAACAAGTCTGCTTCGATCTATTTTTATACTGCAGATCCATCTGCTCCTCTCCACAGCTGGCAAGGCCTGGAGCTCAGCTTAGATCCTCCCAACAAAAGCCTCTTCATGAGGCATAGGAATCCCCCACCGCTATCAATACCATTTGGATTGGATTGCCCAGGCAGAGGCTATTTTGGGCACCACAGTTGGCTTCTCCATCTTGCTGAGCAGAGGGATGGAGCCAGCAGATGCCTTGCCACAATACTGTCCAGCCCCATTATCAGGGATAGACTCTGAGCAATGCGGAGGCTCTGATGAGCCCACAGGATTTGGAGGGATGGGACACAAAGCAGAGGCCAAGAGGAGGAGTTCAGGGAATGGGTTTCACAGGTGAGACAAAGCAAAGTTTCCATCAACACAGAGACCATCAGAACTGGTTTTGAGGTGGAGAAACAACCAGGTGGAGCAGAGCTAATCAGAATCTCTGCCCTGAGCAAAGCACTAACTCATCCCACATCTAGACCCAAGACCTTCATTCCACAGACCCTGTACCCTAGAGAGCAACTCCTACTCTGTCTGGGCAAAGCAGAAACCTCATTTTCTCTCCTTTCCTCTCTGTCCAGGCAGTAACCCCTCCCTTCGTGTTAACATCTGCTTGCTCCTGTTAAGAGAGAGCTCCAGGCTCTGTGCTTCCCCCCGATGATGCACGCAGCAGAAAGCTCTCCCAGCCTCTCCTTTCTCTGCTATCTTATTGATGCTATTTCCTGTGTTTATTTTTCTTGTCTGGCTAGCTGGCCTGGAGGGTCTCACCTGCTGGAAAATTGCCATTACTTCTCCATCTGCAATGCTAACCAAGGATTAGCAAAAAAAAAACAGCCTTAGGTCATTTCTAGTTTCCTTAGGATGCCTGCTACCAGCAGAGGCCAAAGGCAACAGATGTGGAGAGAGAGCAAGTTCCTGTGTGTCTTACCTGGAAGCTGACATCAGCAGATGCATCACTTTAGGAAGCAGAACAGGGTCACGTGTTTTACAGCACCAGGATTCATCCAGCATAGAGAGAACACAGCCACCTGGAAAACACCAAATTCATGGCTACATCCACAAGGACCTCCATTGGGAGATAGCGAACGTGTCTGTGCAGCAGACAGAGCGCAACCTCTTCCAAGATCTGACTGACACACAGGCTTCAGTGTTCAGTGTCAGTGACATGTCACTGACATTCTGACCCCAGGATGCAGCCTCATGCTTTTGACGGGAAGAAAGCACTGAACTCTCCCTGGGAGGATCATATGTTCCACATAGTGCTTCCAAATCAAACGCTCATGGCAATCCTCCTGCAAGGGAATCGGAGACTGCTGTTAGCATACAGAGAGCACATCCCTCCCTCCAACCACACAGTGAAAATCTGCAAGAATGTTGTTGCTACAGTTCTTTTGAATTTCCAGGTAGCGCTGAACCATGGAAAGGGACAGATAGCCCCTGCATCTCAGATAAACTTCTTGTGTCTGGCACATGGCAGGACAGGAGGGATCATCTGCAAATGTAGAACATAGGATGGGAGGGAACTCGCATAGGAAACAAGTGCTCAGAGAAAGCAAGCTATAAAGGTTTCTGATTAAAAGCCCTGATTCCCAAGTGTTGGCTCAACCATAAGGAATAAGGGATCTTGGGTTTAATTTAGTTACAGATGACTGTTCCATGGGTTAGTTCTGCAGACTGGAAGGTCTCAGTGCAAGTTAGCGATATTACTGTGTATTTCCTCTGGAAGGAAATCAAAATGCTATTTCTCATGAATTCAGAAAGGGTGCAGCTGTAGAACAGGCAGCTGACTCTCAGCTTTAGTTGTGGCATTGAGTTACCAATGGTGGGAGAAAGGACTATTTCTGTTTTTCTAATGCAACCTTTAGCATTTTGATCCTTCTGGAATTAGAGGAGGATCTTGAGGAGGGTCTGAGAGTTTTGTCTCCACCCTATTCTGTTAGTGCTTTTGGCATGAATATAAAGAAAGGCAGGAAACACTTGGAATACTGGACTGCTCCCAAATGGCAGGCACCTCAGAAATGAGGCAGACAGTTATCCTTTACTTTAAGGTGCTGAGTGCTCATGTAGCCCAGCACCCCAGTGTCAGTGCTGGGTGCTCTACTCTTGAGACTCTGCCTTTGAATCAGCCATAATCTTTGTGACTTAACTGCAGCTCTCCCCCTGTAGCCTCTCTGGGACTGGGAAGGCAAACATTAGACTACTTCTGCCCAGCACCTTTTAGCTCTGCAGAATGACTTCACAATCTGATGTGTTACCATCACCGAACAGCACATGATTCCCAGTTGTCTGCAAAGGAGGCCTGTATATCACAGCCCCTGCCACCAGGGCTAGCTCAGAAAACCTGGCTGCGATTGCTCACAATCACGGTTGACAGAAGAGATGGTATGGCAGGGATTCACTTGGCAGCAGCAAAGTCTCAGAGCTACCATTCCTGTCACCTGCAAAATTGGCCACATCCTCTGGATGATGGAATTGTTTAATATCACAGGATCCAGGGTGCATGGCAAGGCTGCTCAAAAGACATTATTACAGGAAGCAATACTGTTCAATGCTGACTTAAACGCTTGATGGGCAATACAGTGATGTGAAAGAATGGGAGTCCTCTTTGCCCCAAGATTTGCACCACTGCAAACAATATTCTTCCTTTGCAAGACATTTCTTTTTATGGCCCAGTGGCAAAAGGTTATATCAGCATGGATTCAAAATGATCTTCATCCAGCCTGGATCAGCATGGTCAGAGATGCTGGGTCCCGTGCACCTGCCCTGCAGAAGGCTTCAGCATCTGCCACTGTTCAGCCCTTCAGCACGCCTCCAAAATAGGAACTTGGCAAACAGCTAACAGAGTGCATTGCTAAGCAGAACATTCTGCCGAGTCCCAACACCAGGACTGCATGTTATAGTGCACTTGCCAATTCCTGAGTCAACTTTATTTATTATACTCTAGAAAGGTCATGACGAATCTCAAAAGATAAAATCTGTGTCTGTCAAGCCACCTTCCTTATTTTCATTGGCCCAGTCCCTCACGTTCCATACCAACAATAACAGGACATGGGTTCAAGAGGCACCATGAGTGCAGCTTACCCCGAGATGGCCCAGGCTTGTTTTGCATTCTTTGTAGAACTGATCCAGGCTGCTCAGTCTCTTTATTAGGACTTTTCCTGGATGCATTCACCACGCTGCACAAGAGCCTTGCATCCCTGGGAACCCCAAAGCTCAGGCGCAAACTTTCGCAGCCTAGATGATGCCAAATGCCCGAATGATGCAGCTGCAAATTCTCCATTAACATGAAGTTTCCAACCGAGATATGCTTAACTCCCATTTAGATGTAATATCCTGGACTAATACTAGCCCAAAAGACATCCCTATGACCTCATCAAAAGCTGAAGCAGCAAGATACCCCATGCACATGGATTTTCTTCACTGTCATTATGAGCTGTTATCTAATCTCCTTGCCTTAGGTAGGGCAAAACATCAGAGCTGCCTAGGGCTGTGGGTAAATCCTTGGCACACGAAGCCTGAGCAATTGCTGCTCCAGTACTGTCAGTGTCCGAGCTGGAGCTCGCAGGTTTAAAGACTGCCCTGGGCTCTGTAGAAGTTGCAGTCACCTCTCTGGATTGCAGCTGGACACTCCCAAAAACCACAGTCCCAGGTTTGGAGTTCAGTGCAACAGTCTCAGACCACACAGAATGGATCTGCACTCCAAATAACCTCATCTTTACACAGTTTATTCTGAACTTGCAGACTGAAAAGCTCTTTTCCCAATCCTTCCCTTTCACTTGCTGAAAAATCACCGTGCTATTCTCAGAGACAAATTTGGCTTAAACCTTAGACCTTATCTGATGTGTTGCAAGGACTCCAACTCTTGAAATGAATTTCTGATTTTCTGAGATCTGGGTAGTACTTTCTGGTCACTCTGTAGGATCTCACCTGTGACTACTGGAGTCACACAGCAGAGAAAAAACAGTGTTTGTAAGTGGCATATCTTACAGCCAAAACCCTCCAACAGTTCCATCCACTGGGTCATTTCTGATGAAACATCTCCAATATTCAGAAGTGCTCCCCTTTCTTCTCAGAACAGCACTGAAGAGGAGATTGGGAAGTCAGGGAGGAATACAGTGAGACTCTGACCTGCGGTGAGTTGCATCATTTAACCTGAGGTGCTTATTTGTGGGATCAGAGAGGTGGATTCCTCCCAGGATCACTCCAAGCTGGCAGAAGTCTGTCTCCCTTCCCTGAATGAACACGTGGGGAACCTCACTCACTTGGTTGCTTCAGTCAAGTGCAAGAAAGTGGGAATCTTCCCTGTGAAAGTAAATTGTGAGGTCCACAGGGCCTCAGAAAAGGTGTCCAGAGCTTTTAACTCTCTGATACTTCTCCCTGAAACACACAATGGTCAAGAGCATAGCAGGCATTTGTACATACTATTCTTAGCAGCAAAGGCTTCCTGTTTGAGGACAGAAGTGACAAGGAAGATCCTGCTGCTTTAAATACTGTGAAAGGCTTTTTAGTCAAAAACATTATCCACCCATTAGTAGGGAAAACACCATCCTCCACAGCCCCATCCTATTAAACCATCCAGAAATGTCATCAGTTCCCCACTGCTGCAATAATTATTACACTATTGAGCTATGTTATCCTCAGACAGCTCTTAGACCTCAGCAAAAGCCCTGCAAAGTCTAGTTTCTCTGGGTGACTAAGTCAAGGTGTGGATCTCTGAGCAGAGATTTCCAAATCAGGCCAATTGTGTTGTTAAATTGGGAGTTCTCTCTGTTCTTTCAAGTACTTGCTTTCTTTCTGGGGCCAGGTACAGCCATTGTTCCCCCTTTGGGCTCCTGCAGACGCCCATTGTTCCTCAGAGCTCCTGGCCTTTGATGCTGCAGAACAAAACGCACAGTGTTTGTGAAAGGAGGGAAAAATCAAAAAGCTTTTCAATTACACAGTTGGTTGAACAGCTCAGGCACAGCTGGCCGCAGAGCACCAGGGTGCCAGCACCTCTTCACAAATGGGGGGCCTCCAGCCCAGCTGCAAAGTGAACCAAGAGGGAATGACCAGTAGCTGATGGTTATCTGGTGAACTTTCATTTCATCACTTCCCAATTCCAAATGCTCCTGGATCGTACAGACTTTCACTAACCTCCTCACACATATATTTCGTAGCTGCCAGCTGGAAAAAGCTGGAAATTATTCCTGCTTCATCCTGTCAGCATTGCTCAGAATTAGCTTAAGGGACACCACAGTAGCATCTAGATTGATTCACTGCCTCAATTTCTAGACTAATTTGGCTGACATCAGGCTGGGCTAGCTCAGCCTGAGTGGCAGTGGCAGAACAGCAGAGACATCTGAAATTGTGATGATCTTACAAGGAGGTCTGAAGTGCTTTGGCAGGGCCACTTGGAAGGCGAGCCAGCAGGCTGGGGTGCCCCAGTCACAGCTGGCAAAGTTGTTTCATGGTCCAGTCACGGACCCTTCAGGTCCTGCTATGTAACACACTCTTTCTGAAATTGCAGTGGTTTGGGCAGCTGTAAACATTTCCTCTTATTGCCAAGATGACAGATCCCAGGATGTCAGAGATGTGAGGGGTCTTCCAGTCCATCTGGGTCTGTCACCTTAGTGCTAACATCTTCTGCAAAGAAGTAGGCAGCGCCAGGGAGAGAGCTCTCCAGAAGGATCAATCTACAGAAAAAACCTAATAACAAGAAAATACTTGCACAAAAAAAAGCCAGCCAGCCGGATCTTCCTGGGACAAAGGCACTCACACTCTCTTTTACAAATATATTTTAATGCTTATTAAGAAATGTAACCAAGACAGACTCAGCAGCACCAGCGGCTCCTCACTGCCCAGCAGTCTGATGACTTCACAGATATGAAAACTTCACAGATTCAAAAAAAACCTTTGGTCAATGCACTTCAAATACATTTGCATGCACAGATTCTCCCACCCGCTTCCCTCCCCTCCCACTGGTAACTGACAAACAGAGGGAAAACAACAACTATATTCATAAAACATTTAAATTAAAAGAGTAACTGTTTTATAGTGACAGTGTGTGCAGCAGGGTGTTCATAGTGTCTTGGTTTGCAGACCACAGAGACAACCGCTCCACAGGACAGGGGGAATTAATGCCAGCTCCTGAGACAGAGTGGGGGAAGGAAGCAAAGGATGTTCTCAGATCAACAGGTTCCAGTCTTGATTTTAACACATCCTTGTGTGAACAGTCCCAGCAGACAAATAAGACAGGGAGTTACACACAACATCGCCCCAGTTTGGGGATTCTCAGTCTGTCATGGTTAGTCACCTCTCATGCAAATGAGGAACTGGTGTGATTTTAGTTACTCTTGATGTGTTTTACTGTAAAGAAGGCCAAAAGCTCAGGGCTAGAAAGAAAAAACTCTCTGGTATGACTCAGTGCAGTTTGATGCTCAAAACTAATTGGGAGAGAACTATTAGGCAGCTAAACTTAGCAAACACCATTAGAAAGTATTCTGCAGTTTTAATGCATCACAGCACTGTTACAGCATGCTTGCCCTCCCCACAGAACATGGCTGGACTGATTTGGTTTTAGGCTGTGCTAACATTCATGAAGCAAAAGGGCTTTTGTTACACCTGGACACACTCATGAATTGAGACAATGTATCTAAAAAGGAGATAATCCAAAAGAACCACCTCTGCCTCAGTCACATATAGACCATCTGAAGTCAACCCTCTGCACACATCAGGGAAGGCTGACCCTCTGCAGTGACCCTGGGAGAGCTGTAAGACTGCACATCCTTTCCAGAGTCCTTCCTCAGCAAGTCACACCTTGGTTTCATGCCAGCACCATCTGAGCAATCCCCAGCACCTCCCAGCACATTCCTGCTCCCCTGAAATCCTTCCAAACACCTACCCTACAGATCTTCCTTCACCACCAAGATTTCCCATCTAACCGTAACCCTCCAGTCTTCTCTCAGACCTTAGAGACTTTTCTATACCCACCAGCATCCCCTGGAGTCTCTCTTCAAAGAATGGTCAAAGATTCAGACTACTCCATATAAGCCCCAAGTCCCTCTGCACAATAAGCTTCCCAGCACCAACTGGGATCAGTGGCAATCCCCTTTTGTCTCCAGCAACCCAAGCTGTCCCACCATGCCAAACTGCTTCTCTGTTCCAGAGCTGCAGCTCAGGCTTGCACAGAGCCTTGAAATATCACTGATCCAAAAGGAACTCTGCAGGACAAAGCTGTTAAGTGCATTTATTTGCACACACAAAAAGCAGTGTCCTATCGAGGAGAGGGCCCCAAGAAGAACTCTTGATAAAATTACTCCTGGCAACTGATCAAACTTTACTTTCTCCAAAAGCCTATAAAGTAAATAAACTCTGGAGCCTAAGAGTCTTCAGGGAATGGTGAAATTCATGGAATGCCCTCACACCAAACAAGGCACCACATCTCTCTATGGGTCTTTAGCCATTTTTAGTAAGAAGTTCCAGCTCAATGCATTAGTCTCTTCTTACCCCAGCTCTGACTCTCTGGACCCACTGCACCTTGGATTCCCAAGGAGGTCTTCTCCAGCCTCTCCTGACAGTCACCTCATTCTTCCCTTTGTCTTGGTACCATCTTTGGTTATCCAGAACAGCTACATTTCATCAGCTGAACATTCTCCAGCTGGAAGGAAAATGGGGATATGAGTGGGGAGGTTAGGAAAAAATTTTTTAACTTTCACTTTTCTAATGATCCCTGCCCTATGTAGTTTGGAAGACAGGTACTTTTCTCGAGAGTGGAGAGTGCTGCCAAGAGAAGGAAAGAGCACACTTCATTGATGGGTCCCTACAGCTTCTTTTTTTAATAAAAAAATAAAATAAAATAAGCAAGCCTTGAAATCACAATCCCTAGGAAAGAAGAAATAAGAAGTCCAAAATTCTGTTCAAAAGGCTCATGCTCCCCCCAACAACTGCTTTGGAAACATCTTCTGAAGGTCCATCTCAGACATATGTTTGCCAGAAGGCACACAGCATGTGGTGCAATTGCTATCCCTTCCTTCCTGTTACTACAGACTTCCAATTCTATATAAAAGACGCTGCCTCCTTACCCCCACTGCAGTTCCTCCTGCACACTTCCCGGCCCCTTCACACACCCTTTTCATTTCAAATCTGGATCGCTAATATTGAAAGGGACTGGACACACCTGGGAGGCACCTCAAACAGCAACAGAAAAGCTAATTTTGAGGCATCTGGAAGCTCAGTAAGCTCGCATGGCAATCTGGCTGGGCAGGAAAGTTTTCTGGATTGACAATCTTAAGTTTGTTGCATCAACACAGATCAACCTGATTCTTGTGGCAACGAAACAAGAAGCTGCCATAACTGAGTGTGAAGCAGCTCAGGAAACAATAGAAAGCAACCAACCCACATCAGCTGTTGAAAGTCTGATGCAATGTGGTATAAAACATCCCTTTTCAATGGCAACTAAAGCTCAATAGGAGACACTTCTGCACTTGCGTGTGTTCCAGCACATGAGCGATGCTGGTATTTTCCCACACTTCCTTCCCCACTCTGCTTCTTTGTGGACCTAATTGTTATTGACATGAATACCGGATGCAATTTTGTGTTATTCTTAGAAACATTTCAGCTCCCAGCTGAGGCCTGAAGAGATCAGACCCCCATTTTCCTGACTGAGTTCCTCTGCCACTGTTACAGGAGGTCAGAGGAGCCACCCCACAAATAACCTACAGAAATGTTCCATCAAGAAAGATCAAGTGTAACCAGATCCCAAGTCACCCTGCAGAGGAACTACCTACGACGTCAGCCACAGGGCAATGGCTTAGTGTTTGTTAACGGTGCTGGAGTGATAATCCACTCCTCTGACGTTAGACTATGCGGAAGAGCCGTGCCAAGAAAGCAGCAATTCAACTAAACTGTGAAGTCTATTGTTCTACAAACTTGTCTGTCTTTCTGCTAAGGATTGCGGTGGCCAGCCACATCTTTTATCGACCTCACAGTAAGCTTTGTGCTGGCCTGGAGCAGTTACATACTTGAACATGTTCGGCATTATAAAAAACTCCCCACCTTCATGTAGGGAGACTGGCAAAAAGAAAATTCTCCTCATATAAAACTGACTTTTCATTTTAATAGTTCACAATATATAAAGTAAACGTTAAATAAGAACACACAAACCTAACCTGCTCTTCCTCAAATATCAAAATCCAGTTCCCCTTTCCTTTCTGAAGATAAAATTATTTGGTTTCTGAAATGTTAATGGACAGTCACAAGGAGAAGCCAGGTTCAGGGGATGATATTTCTGGTGTTTTCAGCTAGGGAATAAGCTTCAGATCCCTGGAATTACCAGACCAGACTTTTAGTTCTTCAGTAGGACCATTACTGCCTGTCTCTCCAGAAGGCTGGTGGTATTGGACATGGATAATTCGTCTGGAAAACAAAAACCAGACAATCTTTAGGTAGAATTTAAGCTGACATGGCATCCTGCTGTCCTTGAGCTATGAGGCCTAACAAGTGATACAGAGAATTCTCAAACTGCCATGAAACACCTCTACAACAAACCACATCAGTGCATACGCTTTCCACAGCACAGATTTGCCCATTCTCTTCAGACTACTGCAGTTTCTAGGCTGATTTCTACTACTACTGTCGTCTTTCAGCTTCTCAGAGTAGGAGCATCTTCTAACCAGACAGACCGAACTCTGGTGGTGCCTCTGCACCACAGGGACACATCGGGCTTCACAGTAAAACACATCAGGAAAAAACTGAAATCACAGGAGAAAAAAGCTCACTGGAATTCCAAAAGTAAGTGTTAGGTATGTGTGTGTTCCTCCCTGCCCCAAGAAAGAAGAAACAAAATCTCACAGCCTTTTGAGTGAGGTTGAAAACAACAAAACTATGTAAAATTATCTCCCCTCACACACATTTGGGGTCATGGAAAGAATCTGCATTCTAGGAGCTCAGGAGTACAAGCACAGAGAGAGGGAGGAAAAGCAGACAGTGCCCACCAGCCTACAGACAGCTCACACACCCAACAGCTCTTCACCACACCTTGGGGCATGAGCGCCCTGGCGACAGACACAGACCTGGCCTGCTTGTCTACTATCTGCACCACCAAGTCCTGCTAACAGCCCTTTTGCTGAGGGAAATCCATATTACAGACTCCGTTTTCATTACTTGTTAGACAAAGTGGCGAGCTATGAGGTTATATTTGCCTTGTGCACCTGGAACATTGAGCACTCAGGGAATGGATATGAGTTCTTGCCCATCTTTTATAACTTAACACAAAGTAATCTTATCAAGACAAGAAAAAAAACACAACCACATTCGAGCAACCTGTTGCAGTATAAGCTTCAAAAACATGAACTGAAAGACAAAATGCCATGGTTGAAGGTATCCGAAGTTCCCATCAGGTAAATTCCTTCCCTCTCCAAGCAGCTGCTGGCATCCCTCCTGACCAATAGATGCTGCTATCCCCCTTCTGTTTGTTGCAGGGCCAAAGTACTAAAATGCCCCTTCCCTGCTGCCCTTTGCAATTCAGTGGGTATTTCCAGCCATGCTTTTATTTCTGTTGGTAAAGACAGCAAAACCGACATACAACCACAGATACACGATACAGCATAATGTCATGATATGCCCTGCACCAGCAGAGTCTCCCAGTGCTGAACTTGGAAAGCCATCTTTGACCTTGGCACTGCTCTTGGTGTCAGGTCATTGATGGGTAACATGTCCCTCCTTCCTTAGTCCATTTCAATGGTCTCTTGGCTTTTCTCCAGTCTAGTATTTAGGATCATCCCACTGTCCTGGGTGGGGACCCCTTTCTCCACAGCAATCTGAATACACACCTCTCCCCCCGCCCCCCAACCTCCCTTTCTGCCATGGCAGAGGTCACCAATGGAAAAAAAAATAATTCTACCAGGAAGACTTTGAAAGTCTCATCAGGAAACATCAGCTGCTGCGAAGGCTGCTCTTTCCAGATCTGAGTAAGACACCTGGGCATCGATTAGCTCTTCACTGTGAGGCTCCCTGTTCATGCATGCATCTGAGAGAATCCCATTTTTGCAGGAATGTGGGAGATGCCCATTTGTCTCCATGTCCAGAGCATTTCCATTCTGGTGCCATTCCAAGCCAGCTTTGCACTTGTTTAAGTCCTGCTTTTCAGGATCCCTGTGGATTTCTCCATTGGTGTACACCTCTAACGCATACTCACTGATTCGTATGCTCGCGTTCTCTGCATCCCCACCGTGAGTGGAAGTCCTAGAGCTGGCTGTTCCTGCCTTGAACGGCTCCTTCCGGCCCAGGATATGCTGGCTGATGATTTTACGGAAGGTGTATCGGAACTCCCTGATTCGGTAGGCATAAATTAGAGGATTTACAACCGAGTTGGCATGAGACAGGATAATAGCCAGATACATCAGCCAGAGGGGAGCATGCGCACAATTTGGGCAAAAAAGGGTAAAGCAGTTAATAATATGTAGTGGAAGCCAGCAGACTGCAAACAACCCGACAATGATAGCTAAAGACTTAGCTGCATGGACTTCCTTCTGCAAAGTGGAGCGAGAACGTTCCCCATGTACCATCTTGTTCTCCATCTGCTTGAGCTGTCGCCGGGCTGCCATGAAGATTTTCAAGTAGATACCAAACATGAGGAGGAGGGGCAGGAGCACACAGGCAAAGAAGTTGTAGTAGACCATGTACTCCATGGTGACCACAGCTTCAAAGAGACACGCCACCATACTGTTGCTGCAGTTGATGGGAGAGGACTTATTGGAACCCAGCTCTTCAATCTGGGAACGATTGTGCCACCCTAGCATTGGTGTCAAGCCGATGATGAAAGATAATACCCAGCAGATGGCAATGATACCTTTAGCTCGAGAGCCAGTCACCAAGCCATTGTACCTATAAAGCAGAGGAAATGGGAATCACATCAGTACCATTCAACAAGCCCCTGATACCCACACAACTTTCCAATGTCCCAAAAGACGTCAAGAAAGGCACCTGCTTCTTCAGATGGGCCTTTGAACTGCCGTGCAGAAACCACAGAGCACAGCATGGACTCCACGGTGACATTGTATGCCACCTATTTCCCTCCCCTTTCCTTCAGGCAGTGAGTAGGTGACAGAAAAGCAGGGAAATTAATACAGTTTTCATCTGTGTTCCTTCACTCCACCAGCCCACTTGGTCATGCATGTAGATCTTGCAGCCTGGATAATCAACAGCACTGCTCTGACCCTTGGTGATGAAGACCACTGTGGCTCTCTTGCTGAAGGTTGAGGTAGTCCTCCTTTCTGGCAAAGGAGCAGCCTTGTAGCATGGGATTGCTAGGTCTGTTTTGTAGTGGATCTGTAAGCCAAACAGCACAAAAGAACTCGGAGACGCAGTGCCATCGGCCTTGTGTCTGCGTTCAGGTGTGCTCCCCGGAAATTCTGCTGACTCAATCGCAGACGCCAGGCTGGCATCGCCTTGCACAGCACCTCACTCTGCTCCACAACGGCACTTTCAGGAAGGCCAGCACCACCAACCTTCCTTAAATAACAGACAAGTCAGCAGTTTTCCTCACCCACCCAAGTAAGCTGACCCCATGTCTTTCTCAAAAAGGAGGAGTTAAGCTGAGGACAGTGTTCTGACTACAGGTGTGCTGTGGGCTGCACTGCACACACCGAAGGGGACTTCAGTGGTGGAAGTATTGATATGTCTGGCTGAAGCCAGTGCTCTTAACAGTAAATTCTCCAAGATCTGTTGAAAGAGGCAATAAGCAACATGGTAAGAATCTGACAGTGCAGCCAGGGACCTTGGTTTGTTTGAAATACTGGCCAGTTCCCAAGGCCTCACAGGTTACTGCGAGTCCTGAGCTGACTCCACCAGTTCTTCTCTCTGAAAATGTGAATCAGGGCAACAGTTTAACATTTCAATGCAATTTCCTTCCCTTGGTAACGCTCAGCATGGAAAGTAGATGGCCGGATTCCCACATTGTCCAGTGTGGGTCCCACACTGTACTTGACCCCATGTGTCTGTGATCAGACAACGGTAGCACTGGGCTCCCAGTGTTTACCCAATGCTCCTTCTCCCTCTGTCCCCAGAATTCTCTCAGCAAAC
Source organism: Ibycter americanus (assembly GCA_035590275.1). Lineage (NCBI taxonomy): Eukaryota > Metazoa > Chordata > Aves > Falconiformes > Falconidae > Ibycter > Ibycter americanus. The sequence continues at coordinate 89,560,174 of JAVJGI010000001.1, forward strand.
AAACATTAAAAAACAAGAATCCAACAAGCCATAGAAATCTTTCCATCTCTCAATGAAATAGTTATTCCCACAGGTTCATGCTCCTATCCCAATGCAAGTTCAAGACAGGGGAGTAGACAGGCTGCTTTTGCTGGGCACAGTACAGAATGGAGATCCTGCATGTGCTTTAAATCCCTGCTGATGGGCCTTGGAAAAAAAACTGGCTCCACACAAAACCTGGCAGGCTTGAGTCTCCATTCTTCAGCTGCATTTCAAGATCAGAAAAGAGGGAGTGGGTGAGGCAGCCAACCGCACAGTTCCCAGTCACTGAAATCCTCCTCTCAGAAATGAGGGAGGGATTCAGCTGATTCTGAGAGATAAAAAGGTTTCTCCAGCAAGTAGTGGATCCTGCCCAATGCTTAGGGGATGCTAAGGGCACAGCATGGATGGTAGCAGGGAGCTGCTCACATTCAGACCTCATCAACACAGCAAAATAGCATCTGTGCTTTGGAAAATACACTTAGGGAGCAAGAGACTGGCTGAAGGCACTTAAAGCTTGGAAAAACAAAAAACAAAACAAAAAACCCTCAAAACCCTGCAGCCCTGGAATTGGCTACATCTTGTCAGAGGAATTTTGAAATTGTGCAGCTGTTATCCCACGACTAGAGATGTCCCTTCCCTTCCACTAAAAATACATTAATTACTGCTCCAGGCAAACACCCCCCCCAACTTCTCCCTCCCTCTTACCCTCTGGGGATTCCCATGCAACAAACTTTATGAGGCTTAGGAACAGCACTTAACCCAAGCAGCCGCCTGCTTTCCAGCTGCAGTGTTGTGCTGGCAGTGGCAGTTATCCACCCACCAGTGAGTGCATTTCTGTAATGCCCTGCTCAGTATTCTCAAAGGGTTAAGAGAGAAAGCTCATAGCATCTCATGAATAGCGTGCAGCACCATGTTAGCCAGGTACCCACTGAGAAGTTGTAATTCTCCTGAGAGAGCTTCATTTCTAGGATCCACAGGAGACACCTCTGGCTGACTTGGCTGAGGTAGGGTTATTGTCCAGATGGACTTTCCTAGACTCATTCCTTTTGTCCACTTAGAGATGTCACCAGGCCAGCACTGAGGAGTTTATGCACCTGTCTAGGCATCTTTCTAGGCTCACAGCAGCCAGCCCAAAGCTACTCTCTGTATGTCACCCCAGTGCTGTACAGCTCTACGCGGTAAGTTCAGGGCTTCTAGGATGCATCACATATACTGTGAGTTGCTGACACCTAAGCAGGAGACACAGCCTGCTGAAAGGAGCTGGTCACACCTGCAGCCCATGCCCTGCATAGTTGGCAGGTGACTTTGTAGCATGTCTGATGTGTCCAGACAGCACTGGATTGTCTGTGCACAAGCAGTTCTTGTGCTTCCTGGAAATACTGGACTTACTACACAAACGATGACTTCTACTCATGAAATTCCAGATGCAAAGACCATTAGTGCAGCGCACAGGGGCACACAGTGGAGCTGAGCGTGGGGACAGTGTCACCTGATTCCTCTAGAAAACAAAACTCACTTTTCCAAACACATAAAAATGTGGATGTTTTCCCCAAAATAATTTCACCTGCGCTGCTGCTCTCCCAACCATCAGGCTGGCAAACTGACTCCAGGAGAGCAACTGCCCTTGGTGAATGTACAACTCATCTGTGCTCCCTTGAGTAAACTGGCTGAGGATGTGACACTTCTGGGTGCTTGGCCTAAACTCTGTGTCATCGAGATAATGATTCCCGCACAAAGTGCAGTATCTCACCAGTCTGATTCATAAACTATGAAGTTGGGTGGAAGACAGAGCTGGTGTAAGAACCACAGGGTCCTCAGGTAGAAGTTAAAATTTTTCCATATGTTGCGTGATATGTAGCTGGCCTAACCCATTGCCAACAGCCTCCAGCCAGCCTGCTGATTGTCTTCCAAACCCACCTCTGGTTGACAGCACCGCACATTTGGCCAGATGGCTCTGCCACGCATGGAGCACATTTCAGCCACCTTTACTGCATCACACCGGAAAGCCTGTGCTCAGCACTGAGGGCACTGGGCTTTGAGCTGAATTCCAGCAGTGCTCAATGTTTTTTAACAAATCACCACAAAACACTGTTCACTGAACACATCCACTCAACAGCCCACACCTCAGGCAGCTGCAGTCGTAGGGGGCAAGACAAAAGGAAGATATTCTGCCCTTATTACATGTACCTGGAAATGAGAGACACTGACAATCCCCAATCATCCAGGAAATCTCGTGGCAGAGCAAGAAACCAAACCCAGAGCAGATTCTCATGCACCACCTAAACAATGCTTTCCCAAACTCTCAGGTGAGAAACTTTCTCCCCTGTCACCAGGTGCTAACTGACACTAGTGCTTGTCTGTGCTATGGAGACAGAGTAGGGTGGCATCCTACAGGTGGGCACAGGACTCTCACAGCAGAAGTAGTAACGGTGTGCAGGCACTGTTCTTTTGCTTGTGGCACAAACAGCTTCCAGACTAAAAGCTTGGTAACAGCAAGCTCCACTGTGGCCCACGAAGCCACTGACAACTGGCATTGCTTTCAAAGCCATGCCCATGCTTGTTCAAAGGAGGAGATGAATTATGCTTCTTTCATATTAGGCTGAATCTGTCCATAACCTGTTTGTCACAAACATGGGTGCATGTAGGCAATGTGTGTTGTAAAGTTAAAAGGTTTATGCTGAGCAGGCAAAGAAATAAGTCCAGATATGGCTCAAAGTGACAAGAAAACATAAAATCCCTGACTCACTGATTCAGATGCTCATATATGAGCATTTGAGAAGGCAACCTTGGAGATTTAAAGCAACTGCTGAAAGACACTATTCTCAGCACAAAGGTCGCTTCCATGTCCTATACTTTCAGGGTTTGTGTTCACCTCCCCTATTCTTCCTACCCCAGACTTTAAGAAGCCAGTCCCTCATGTCCAGCTCCCCTAGCCTCTGGCAGAAAAGCATCCCAGTGCCACCTCAGAGCTGCAATTTCAATCACCACTACACGGGATAAATCTGTCCCAATGTTCCAAACGTCAGGGAGCTGCACCTTAGTAATGCTTTCCCAGAGAAGCATCCCAGTAGCTTAGGCAGTCATCTCCAAAGCAACTTTAGAGGAAAAGGTCTGCACTTCAGTAGCTGCTTACGTATTTGGCACTGTATGACCTGCATAAATATTTATGCTGCAGGTGAATACCTGAATCCAGCACACAGAGCAAGTGGTAACCTGAGAAAACTTTTCCGTTTGGCTGCAGGAAGAAAAATTTCTCCTCCTTTTCCAGTGCATCGGAGCTACCTGTCCTTCACTGTGGGAGTATCCTTACCACAAATGCCTGCACAAGAACACGTGGCTGGGCGCTGTGCCCGTGCAGCATTTGCTGGCACCAAAAAGCCTGGAAAGCAGCAATTGTTCTTGGCCCATGACTTCATTCTGGAGCTCACACTCATGGCCAGTTTTGTTTAGAACACCCAGGGGGTTTGTATCAGTGAGTACAGGTTTTCACATACCTGTCATGTCAGAGACAGAGTTCGCATTTTATCCTAAACGGAACAATGACTCGTACTCATTTCCTTGGGAGTGCTTTTTTGCCACTTGTAGAGTGTTACATTCGTATAAATCCTAGCAGAATTCAGTGAAGTGTTTGAGAACGTCTGGTAAGTTTATCAAATTCTACACAATGGTTTAATCATTTGAAAGGTAGAACCGATAAGAGGTTCACAAATCAGTTTAATGTGTTTTTAAATTTTACATATAGATATCTTTCCTCACTGCAATGTTTCTGGGGAGGCTCTTTTATCCACAGAAAAAACATTTCAAAGGTAACTCTAATTATGCACTGAGGTGTCCAAAACCAAGCTGTATCAGAAATCCCACTCTTCTGCCTCCTTAACACCGACAGTTTATTTGTGTGGGAATACACCTCCACATATGTATCCACTGAGACATGCAATTATCTTCCTTAGGACTAATCAGACACAAAACAGTAAAAGAGAAAAAGAAAAAATAGATTTGGCCCTTTTTGGTTTTCCTAGAGTGAAGGAAGTCTGATCTGTTATTTTTTAATCTAATGAATATTAGGAATGCCTGGTGTTACCTTTCTTGTCCTCTGAGGAGGAGAGAAGAGGCCTTCCCAGGCATTAAAGGATGGCGTGAAAACATTGCACCTTCAGTGGCAGAACTTTCTTTCAGTGGTTTGACACATTTTTCAGACAACCAGATATTAGAAAAAGAAAAAAAATGAGATGTGCGCAGTCCGAATCATATCACATTTCCTTCTTCAGCTAATCAGCTTTCACTTTCTCAGCATGTCTGAGGCTATAAATCTAATGCTTATTCACCCATAAATTCTTAAGGGGAAACACAATTGACAAGTTCTTCACTTCTACTGTAAAAGGACAAACCAGCAGAGGACACGGAGGGGAAGGAACACATGGATCTACCTGTGGGTATCTGCATCCAATCAACTCCACTGTTTCTGGGGTGGACAAGGGTGTGCTCTGTTTTTTCAAAAACAAAATAGTGAAACCGGTACCATGCCCAGCACTGATGAAGTCTGATTTTGCTAAAAGACTTTACCTTAGCTATTCCAGGAAATTAAAATTTCAAGACAATATAGTTACAGTGATAACCCCAAAAATGGGCAGAAATCCAGATTTTTAAAATCCTTTTCCTGGCAAGTCATCTTCAAGCAATAAGAGTGCTTAAACCGTCAGCAAAAGCCTTCAGAGTTAGCTCATGAGAGATGAATTAAAGACATTAGCAATCCCAAAATCATTTCGGACGCAAGCTCCCGAGGGCTACTCTACATATGTTTCTTTGTACCATTTATCACTATTTTGGTTTATAGACTGAAACCATCTATATGTAGAACTGTAGAAAAGTGGAAACAGTCCAATTTATAGATAACTAATACTGATAGTTTTCTTCACAATGGAATCAAATAGTTATTCCTTACAACTACATCAAAAATAGATTGCCGTAACAGGTATGACTGTAGGTTTGGGAACCAACAATTAACAATAACGTTATAGCAGCACAAGCTTGCTGGGGCAAGGCTTCAGGAAAGACTATGCTGCACTGGTCCACATGGAAAGGTAATTTCTGCAGCTCTAGGGAAAAGAATGCTTTCTATTTTTGAATGGGAGGTTTGTGTTAATTGACATAAGTGCTGGATGAACAAAGTATTCACAAGAGACAAAACTAAATTGCACAGATCAACACAAGTGATTTAAGCTCAACAGGAGTGAGGATGTCCAAAAACTCAAACTTGAGAGCACAACAATCAGAAATTTGTTCCATTTTTGCAGTCACGTTTGCTGTTCAGGATAGGAACCAAGTCTCTCCATTCCTGACAGTGCACTGCATCCTCCTAAGGACAAGACAGGAAGGAAGGAGACTCCTACACTTCGTCGGCACTGGCCTCTCCCAGGGCTTCCTCTACACCTTTTGAGCTTACTGAATGACTCAGAAGCATTGTCACACAGCATTCAAACCCAGCCCACAAAATGCAATGCTGCTTCGAACCCATGGTCAGATATATCCCATCACAACAACATGCTTCTGGAAAACTGAACTGAGCAGCAGTCACTGCGCACGTGGCAAAAAGTCCCCTTGTCCCACATCAGCCTCTCTGGCTGCACACAAAGTAGCAGCTCATCGTGTTCAGCTTTCAAGCTCTCATACTGAAATGCCCTTTTCTTCCTTCAAACTCCAGAGACCACAGAATAACCATTTGCAGGCCTGGGCTGGGACAAGCCTCTGCCTTGACCTAATACCTGCCTTACTTCCAGAGGCAGTGCCCAAGCTAGTCCAAATCTTCCTAAGGCCCATTTCTTCATACCCTGCTGCTTCTCCTACCTTCACATTTAATGGACCCCCAAGAGAAACCCCCCATCCACACTCTCCACAACTCTGCTGCTACTGCTGCGGGCAGAGTCCCCCATTCTCCCCATAGGGAAGGAGACAAATTGACCTCCACCATGTGTTGCTTTAGCTCCACTTTCCCACAGAGATCCTTCTGGTGCTGTTGGGTGCTGCTCAGAGCACAGGTTATTGAGATTACCACATGATCCTGTCTACATATGGAATGGCAGCTCCTAGGCAGCACTGTTGCGATGCCACGGGCATACACCAT
>JAVJGI010000001.1:89566443-89583093 GCA_035590275.1 Ibycter americanus
CGCCAGATATGGTGTTTTGACTGCTGTTCAGCCCCCACCCCCCGCGCCCCCCGCCCCGCCCCCGCCCCCCCCCCCCCGCCCAATCCATGCTTACCTGAGGGGTATGCGGATTGCAATGATTCTGTCAATGGCAATAGCAAGGAGGCTGAAGATTGAACTCTGAGTCAAGACCAGGACGAAGCAGGCAATGAAAAGGCAGCCATAGAAGAAGGCACAGAAGCCAGTGCTGATGGTGATGGCAAAGGGGATTGCCAGCACACCCACGGCAATGTCAGCAGCAGCCAGGGACACCACAAAATAGTTGGTGACGTTCTGCAAGTTGCTATTCAAATAGACTGCCCAGCAGACCAGGATGTTCCCCAGGATGGCCAGCACTGCAATGACCAGTTCCAGGATGATGTAAGCTACATCTGAGAGGAAGTCTTCTTTCCCATGTACTAGCATGGTGAGAACGACCAGGCCGATGTGAGAACGTGCCAGAAAAGCTCAGCGTTCATATCTGCAGAGCACTGAAGAGCCAAGACACCTCAAAGCTGCCTGGGGGCTGAAGAGGACTCGGTTGCCAGCTGGTGAAGGTTGCTCACACACCCCCTTTTCTCCCCATAGCTGTTCAAGATCTTTACAGTAGCGGGTGCCAAGAAAAAAACAAACAGGGCTTGCCAACTCCAGCAAAGTGGATTAACCAGATGCAGAATAATTCAAACTCCAGCAGCTGAATGGACAGGAGATTATCTCACATAGACATACACTGCTCCCCAGGCCACAAAGTCCAGCAGGCAACATGACACAGAAACTGTATTTTATGGTAGCATCACGTCGGCTGTGACTTTTTCTTTCCTGTTGACAATCACGCTGCTAGTCATGGCTTCCTGTCATGTACATACCTACTAGCAACATCATCTGGTTCTCTTCTTCACCTTTTCCCACTAGGACTTGGGAAATCGTTTCTTCAGCTGAAGCAAACATTCAACTTCTTCACTTGTAGTTTCCTCTAAAAAAAAAAAAAAACACAAACCAAACACCGACCATATACGCTAAGTAATCAGCTCTGTGGAGGAGATGGGAAAAGCAAAATCTCATTAAAGTGGCACATTAAATTGATAATGGATATTAAACAGACCTAGAAGAATACATCATTGGCAAAAATCTCACATTTTGTCTATCCTGAAAGCTGCAGAGCCAAACCCAAGGTTCAGGAAGGCAGTACTTCACAGTGGTGATGAGAAACAAGGGACATTTTGTTTTCCAGGCTACCAACCGAGCTGGCACTTCAGCAGCTGCTCAATAGTCTGCCCTGAAACATGAGAGCCCCACTAATTATGTCTTGGCAAGTGCTGTGGCTGCACAGGGGAAAGGTGGAGGAGCCTCCTTACATACACCTGTCTTCCTCTGCTCACAAACAGAAGACTTGAGCCATCACGTGCTGCCCACCCTTGTGTACTTTGCCACAAAAGTGTGCTGCACAAATACGCTGCTCTGCGATGACACGAACCTTCATTCATAAGGGGGTTATGTTGCTGGCACGTGGTCACCACTATGTGGCCATACCTAGTCTTTCCTTCAGGTGCACAGATACTGGAACATGATCACCAGCAGGGAGAATAGTTCGAGGTATGTCAGACAGTGACATCTTTGAGGATTTTCTCTCTGAGTATGCACACTCTCTGCAAGGGTCTCTGCAGGTTCCCCTCCTGCAATGCCATCATTTTTGTTCATATAAATCTTTATCCTATAAGCAAAAAATTTATCCATTATACCTGCACCCATAGTGCTTGTTGCATCTACAGATTCAGGTCAGCATCATTCTTCAACTACAAGCAGCCAGAATCACATCCAGCAACACACACTTCTAGAAACACACACATAGGCACAATACCAACATCGTCTCTCAAGTATACATTCGCGTTCCTGCAGTATCATCCACTCAAATGTAGGACTAAAGCTGGTGCTGCTTGCAAGGAATCATAGTCCCTACAGCTGCTGTTTCATATGAACAAGCTACATACCATCTACATGCTTGCATGCCTCACTCACACACTAATCTTGCAGGTCACCTTGTAAGTCTGCTTTCAAATATGGGAGCACTTCACCACAGTTTCAGCTAAAAATATAGCAATGAAGAATACAGTTCCCTGAGCTGTGCGCCACAGTCAAGAGATAAACTGTCTGCTGTCCTACCCTGTCACTTCCAGAGGGGTTTTTTAATCTTATTTAGAAAGATTTAGCAGCAATATTTTCTCATTACTTTAAGAAAACAGCTACTTGAAACATCAGAGGGCTGGGGGAGAGAGACACACACAGCACTAACTGATAAATCACTCGAGCTCAGTTTTGGATGCAACATGAACCTCCAAACCAAAAGATTTTTGGGGCTCCATCCACAGGTGATTTAGTATGGTCCAACCCAGCAGAGTTTCATGCCTTCACAGTTTACTCTGTATTCAAGTCAGAAACCTAATTTCTCAGGATAAAATAAAAGGGTAAAGACAGTGATAATAAAAGAAAACATGATTAACTTGTGATTCACATCTGATCTCAGGAATATAATCTAATTTTAGACCTTTCATTGATTTAGAGCTCTATTGCTAATGCTGCATTTGAAAGGAAAGTGAATGATTCTTGGTGGTTTGGACGTGGTTCAAAGACCTAGCTTTTTCTCCACCTTCAGCAATCTTGTTTATATGTTCTGTTTGGTTTGTATAGAAGAAATCAACAGAAGATAGTAGTTTGTGATCTAGCTGTTAAGAGGAAGATAAAGATCATCCATTTAATCTTTTCTAAAGAACAAAAAAACCCCAAGAAGTCTCTATATTGTCTATCCTCCTTTAGTAAAAACTCTGCTTTTCTATGACCTCCTAAAGATTGCTTCCACTTTCTTGAATTTCAGGGATGTTAGCGATATGCTCCTACATCACTCTGCTAGCATCTGGCTGTCCATTACAAATCCCAACAGGTTTGTTTCAAGGCAGCGATATTGGAAACTAACCGCTCCCAGCCTAACTTCCAGGGAAGGGGATTAGAATTAATATAAGATAGAAATAAAGAAAATCTGGAGGGAGAGAAAACAGAAAGGGCAAGATGAAAAATAAACAGTGCTTTGTGCATGTGTGTGAGCAAGAAAGGGGAAAAACACAACAGGCAAGAGTTGGTAGGAGGAAAAAAACCCAACCAAACAAGAGAAGCGGTGGGCAACACAGGTCTCTAAGAGAAAGACAGTGTGTGTGCCTGTCAGGGGTATGACACACGGCTGTGCCTGAAGGCTCTGAAGTGGGTGCAAGCTCCCATGTCCCTTGGCATCATGGCAGCAAGACAGTGATGGGGTAATACTCTGGCCATGGAGCAGGGAGCATACACCCCTCTGCTTCTGAACATGCTCACATGTTTCCATGCAGGCCAAGCTCCTGATGAAACTCCAGTGCCACAACAAATTTCGAAAAATTTAACAAATTACTGTGACATACTTGGGCCAAAACGACTGCTATGTAAAATAAAACTACCATAAACACCCCGACAAGTTAACTCTGAGATGAAATCAAAAGAACTGAAGTAACTGCTTTTTGAAAGGAGTCAGCCTGAGAACTGGTCACATTAATCCTGATGCTGAGAAGATCTACTTAAAAGTCCTGCTCTGTGTTGCTCTTGCACCTCATATTCATACCACATACACCTCAGTGAAGAGGATCAAAGTGAAGTTACTCGGATATTCTTTCCCCCATATACTAATTGTTCAGCACAAAGACAAAGCTGGAATTGCCTACAGCTCTGCATGTATCCTGAAAAAGCACAGTGCTGGAATAGGAAGTTTAATGACCCCACCACTTACTGTTTTCTGACACAACAGAGCTTTTAACTTTCTGCTTCAACTGTTTCATGGTCTGGTGTTAAATTTGAATTTTGTAGCTCTGAATTTGTTTAGTTCCTTGTTTCCTATGCCCCCTCACAAACAGTGAGTCTTCAACCCAAGCCCTAGCCATTTATTATGAAGCAATCTGTGAGATGTTATGCCAGGACAGGACAACATGTCCTTCCATCCTCTGCTCTCAGATGGGCTGGAAAACCCATAAAGAGTTCTGCAGAGCCAGCATATCTCAGAAGAGAGATGACTGGAGCTGAGCAGGTGTCCCAGCCCTGACAAACCAGCATTTTGTGCCTTCTTCAGCACCAGTGCTTCTGCAGTAGCCACTGACATTAGAAAACGCAATTATTAGCCACAAAACCCCGGCACATCAGAGGCCTCACCTGCTACTTACAGAAGGTGCCACAACCTGGGAGGTCCCCATGTTCAGCCTGAACTCGCTCATCTCATCTTGTTCATCTCTGGCAGTGTCAGCCTGCTATAGCTTTCACCCAACATGATAACACATCGTTAACTGTAGAAGTATTTGCCACTTGCTTTTAAATAAGAACAGGCTCAGTCTTTCTGCTCATAAGGTTAGAAATTTACCGCACAGGGACAAAATGAAATACAGACCACCTAGAGAAGAAGACATATATCCAGAGGCAATACAAAATTTATTTTAGAATCATCTACTACATGCAAGATCCAAAGGCTCCGCAACTAGGTCTGACAAGACAAAATTAATTAACAATCTGTTTTACTCACTGGGGAAGTGTGTATTTAACATCTCAGGCCCTTGAGGGATCAATATTGCAAGCTTCTTGAAGCTTAAGAAAAATAACCTGTATCACACAACCTGCTGGACAGCTACAATTAGTATTTCTTCTTAAGCCCGTGTTTTATTTTGTTAATTGGATTAATTCCTTCTTGATACCCTGGGCTATGTTCCGGCCTTTGCCCCATTATTAAATAAACCTTTTTTTGCCACTCACAAACCTGTAAAGCTGTTGCTCTGTTCGTTTTTAGTGACTTGGAACACTCTGTTCTCTCTCATATTTCAGCCCCAATGAAAAACTGCTCCTTGAAAATTCAATAAAGCATCTGAACAGCACGTTCCCATGAAGCTATTCAGCACTGGAGCCCAAGCAAGCTTTTGTTTGACATCTCCAGTTGACTTTGGACTAAGGTGCTGCCCTTCTCTCTCCTGAGCACCCAAAGCACCAAGGTGAGCCCTTGGCCACTGCTTGGTTCAAATTCCCCACCTCAAACAAGCTCATTTCCTGCTCTTGGCCCCTTCAGGCTTAGTTCAGGCATCCCGGTTTTGGATGCCCATACTCTGTCACACTGGTACAGAGAAGACATGCCCTCTGCTCCGCATGTCAGACGGAGGGCATAAACGTCATTGTCATATATGACAATGTCTCTGACACTTCAGTTTGACGGCTACTCGCAGATATCAGCAAAATCTCCAGGGGATCAGCAGCCCTCAGGGCACCCAAGACAGTCTGTGGGCACAAAAGTGACAGGCTATAGCCTCCCCGGGCTCCAGAGAGGGTTGGTTTCTACTTGACTGCTTTAGGATGGGGTAAGCAGAGCAGCAGACAGCTCACGAGGCCATGGGGGAGTCTTCATCAAGGCTCATTCCACAGATCACAATCTAGCATCTCCTTTTGACAACATGACCCTTCCCAGGTACCAGCCACATACAGATTACCTGACTCCCTGAGGGAAACCCCTTGAATTCACACATGGCTGTAAGAACAAAAATTGGTGCTGCTAAATCATTTGTTTCCTACTTTCCAAAGCCTGGAGGGGGAGATGCTTGTCAGTTTTTATCCTCTCTTTGAAATCCCTTCAGCTCAAAGAGAATCTCCCTATCTTTTAAATCAAAGACTCTAAGAAATTTCGTCTCTCCCCACTACTTTAGAGGATCAAGTCACAATAAATGAACCAATGTGCTCAGAGGCAGTACACAAATTTGCAGAACAACTCATGCTGTAAAACAATGAGAACAGCTCTCCTTTCAGGGAGAATGATAGGGAAGGCAGCAGTAGCACTTTTTTGCGTTACTCAATAGTTTTCTTTCTGAAGTTCAGTATTTTATGAATACTTCACATAGAGCAGCTTCCCCATGCCCCTGACTGCTCACATGAAGCCAGTGCGCTTGATGCTGCCAGAGCATCCTCACTCCTGCTTCCTATCGAAGGATGAAGAGAAGTGGCTGGGTGGAGCAGGGAAGAGAGGAGCAAGGAGGCATTATCCATCTAAACAAGACATACTTTTTCTGGTTCCCCTATTTGCTTTATTATTGGCTGCTGGCTAAATGATCTTTTAGGTCATCTGCTTACAGTAATAGGAGGAAATTAAATATTAATAATAGACTATTTCCCTCTAGACTGCTCTTTGTTAACAAAGGATACAAGTGAAACAAAGCAGGCAAAATGATCAGCAAACCATGCTCTCGGTTTTCAGGTACCTGGAGCACTTGCAGTTTCCCTCAACCTTCCCTGAAGTTACAGATGACCCATGTCCTGCACACCTGCCTGTGTGGACACCCATACAAGTGCAGAACATGGTGATGTCTGGAAATCCTTGTTCTACCAAGGGGTTCCGCATGGCAGTTTGACCCTTCCAGAGGAACGTCTCAAACTTTATCCAAAACATCAACTGAGCCACTGACACTGACTGCAAGAAATGCAGGGTCAAGGATCTTTTGAAGCACAGTTTGTCTCCATTTGGGGAATGAAGTCTTCTGCCAGTGTAAACCCTACAGTGGGGTAACAAGGTTTCTGGATTGGCATTTCAAATTCTCCAGAAATACTGAGTAAAATGAGGTCTTCAGCTTTGCTAAACTTAGTATCACCTCCTTGTACAGGAAAGCAGCAGCCGTCCAAGACTTAAAACCTTCACTTCACGTACTTGTGAAAGGCAAAAGAAATGGCTCTTCAGAGATCTGTACTGCCCCTGATCTTTGTCTGTCAGTTCAGAAATGGGGAAGGGGGACAACATTTCTGCTTTACATTTCCGTCTCTGCTGCAGTGAAGGCCAAAAAAGGAGGCTATACTCACAGCAAGAACAAGCACGGTGAATTGGGGTGTGAAGTCTTTATCGACTAGGGGACTACTAGAGACACCCATATCACTGCAGCAGTGACAGAAACAAAAAGCATAGTAAAGTCATACCTTTCAAGCCTGTCCTGTGTCTCTTCTCCTGTTTATACCCCATATAAAAATCCCACAACAAAAATGGCCAAAACCCCCACTGGACAACAAGCAAAGGTCATAACGCAGATGGGCTGGCTAACAGGAATGGCTAATGCAAAACCAATATTGCAGCTTTGCCTCCTGCCCCCCAAGTGCTAGAATTGGATTAATTTTTATTGCAGTAGCGGAAGAAAAGGCTAAAACAGAACGCATTTGACCATTTTTTTTTTCCTAAGTGGATGTTATAAATGTTTAAAAGCAAGAAAAAAAAACCCTCACAGTAATTATTCCCATTCTAATGGTCACAAAAAGCCAGGGAGGGCAAAACTAAGTAAGGCTGAATGACCAGCAGTTAAATAAGCAAGATCAAACAAACAAACAAAAGGGAAAAGGTTCTCCTGTGCTTGCTAGAGAAAAGTCTCACTGGGCAGCAGGCATCATGATATATTGCCAAAAGGCACAGAAACATGCTGGATTTTTGAGCTAACCATTTGTATCCAGGATTGATGATGTTGACCTACAGCGGCATTTCCAAAAATAAAAAATGGAGCATTTGGGTAAGCTTTCATAAGACAGACATGTAAGAAAGCATAATTAAAACCATGTACCATGGCCAGAAACAAGTTACTACTGCCAATATCATCCACAATGTCTCTGAGGAGCCAGTTTTCCTTTCCTGTGTGAGGGAAGAACTCAAAAGCAAACTTTGCCTCCCCACAGTCCTACTAAAGCCAGCTGTGTTCATACATAAGGAGCATTTCCTTCAAGAACAAAATAAAAGAAATCAGGAAACAGGATATCAAGAAGAGGTGACCCACTGAGGAATACAGGCAAGGGAGGAATTTGCTCTGAAAATATTTATCATATTGCTAATGCATCCATTCTGGTATATTTTAAAATAATGGCGTAGACTTTTCTCCAGATGTAACTTCACCTCTCATTTCTACATGAAGTTTCCAGACAGGCAGTTGAGAATTGGGTACATGTGTGTGTTTTCCTGCATTTTTATCCAGTTGTTCCCAAAGCCTATTTGCCTCCTCTGACTACAGGTTTGCTTTCCACCAGGTCTTGTGTTCCCTGCTCTCTCTCCTCTGAGCACTGTCCTTCTGCACGTTGCAAGCAGTGCTTTGCATAAGCTCTGCCAGTAAAACAAAAAACTCACCCTACCCCAGTGCAGGGAATGCTGTTGTACCAGGTCAACCAACATCCTGTCTTCGACAGTAGAAGGAATATAACTCTTTCCATCTCTCTCCATGTAACTTAAAATGATTCCCCAGCTGTCCTTCCCTATCCTGATGAAGGCACTGTACAACTTGAACAGAGATGAGCAAATTCTACCTGCTCTGAGCCAAAGCAAAGCTGGCTCACTGCATTAGCTCATCCATGGCTCATATGCTGACCCCTCTGAGCAAGGGTTATTACTGAGGACTCACCATGAAGCTCCTGTTACCACCCAAGTGGTTTGACTCATACCCACCCACAGTACGAAAAGCAGTCAAGTAGCCATTGGGTTGCTAACACAGCTCATCATATCCTTCCTCCCAACTTGCTCCCTTCTCTTATCAGTGTAAGCAGTGACGCAGCAGCAGCACTTGGCCCAAGCTCCACAGAGCCTGCTCCACCGACATGGCACCCACCGAGCCCATCCGAACACCCCCAGAGCCGCCTCATCCTCTGCTCCTGCACAGCCCACCTGACTGATTGCTGTTTGCTCTCTATGGGCTGTTCACTGCTGGCTGGTTCAATGACAGAGACTGACCATGTGCTCCCTGTGCCTTGCAATACTGGCTGATTTTCAGCCAATGCAAGAAACTTTATTTCCTCCCATGCCCCGGGGCATGCCCTGGCCCCTTGCACCCCCAGGCTGTGCACCAGTGTTTTATTCAACTGGTTTCACCTCAGGTTGTCAATAAGCTACCAGTGAAAAAGCATTTGGACAGCGTGACAAAGCTGGTGATGTGATTTCATCCCAAAAGCAGGCAAAAGCCACAATAACAAATTTTCTGCCTCCTTAGTTTGTTTCCAGCAACTTCCCCTCTTCCATTTTTTAAGGTACTCACCCTGGCTTGCTAATGCTTATTTGCTCCGTGTCACAGCTCATCATCCCGTTAGTGTTTCTGTCTCGGTCTCAAAGCTATTTAAGACATTTTCAGGACTCTGCCACCCTCTGTGGATAAGGAGGTGTTGATGCTCTGCTGATGTCTCAAGGCCACATACCCTTACTTTGTTCCTCCCTCTTCTTTTTGCTATGACTTGCACCATACTTCTGTCACTGTTGCAAAGTGACTTGCATTTTCACTATCACAGTCAGCCATGCCAATACAAGCCTTTCTAGAGGTACTTAGTGACTTACATTTTTTTCCCAGTCCTTGATTATAATCCGATTTATTAAGAAGTCTCCAATGTCACTGCTTACTGATCCCAAAGTCTCAGCGTCTAGCCAGTGCTCTGAGGACTCTAACAAAGTCCTTCCTTCATTTCCTAAGTCCTTGTACTGTGGTAAAAGCACATCCGCTTACAAGTAACAGCCTGCTAACTCTGCCTGTTTCCTCCTCTGACTGCTCAGGCCAGAGAAACTGACATTCTGGGGTAGAGAGCACCCAACTGCTGGTGAAAATGACATCAGCCATTGGTTTCTCCCCTTCTACATCAAACCACTGCACTGGAGAACCAGTAGCCATTCACAAATCACTTTGGAAAACATTTTACTGGACTTGCTAGCTGTTTATGAGTGAGTGTGCTTGTCCAGAGGAAGCAGAAAGGCAAAGAGAGCAGCAGCAAGTACCCCACGTCAATAGAGACACCTCTACCACACTTGGGAAGTGGCCTTTTTTCCCTTATGAAAACTTGATGTATTTTACAGGTTTTGCACAATAAGAGATCATAAAAAGCTCCAACTGTAAACAAAACCTGCAATCATTTCTCAAATGCGTGACAACCATGATCCTCACACCTTGCTGAACAAGGATAAACCAAAAAAGATTCACAAGGTAAATTCCTTAGGCACCGTGGCATTTGACTCCAAACACAAAAGATGTTAGTCAAGCACAGATGGATCCCAGGGAGGTGCCCAGAACAGCCATCCCCAAGACTTTACGGTCGTTTCTACCAAGTGGACCGTGTTCATCTCTTGCCTGCGGTAATCATACAGTTAGGCTGTACTGTGGCCACACAGAGGAAAAGGAAGATTTGCCTTTAGGAATGGGGTAGGAAAGACAACAAAAACTGTCAATGAATCCTCTTTCCAGTCTTCAGCCCATGAATATGGTTTTTTGTCTTTCTATATCCTGAAAGAGCTGACACCATACAGTTGTACCACAGAAAAAGAATCACATAACTACACAGAATCCTCCAGAATCCTCTGTGTCTATCCATGTTATAACCCTAAATGAATCCCACTGGCGAAGCAGAGTTTGGATCAGCATTTAGCAAGACACAGGGTGACATAAAACAAAAGATTAATGTTTTCTAGGTGTTTGATAAAGTTGGGTGCCTCAGTCTTAACAGGTCCAGCTAAAGAGGCCTGATTTCTGGGAGGGAAGCACTTTTTGGAATCAGGGTATTTTAAGGAATCCCTGACCAGGTAGCCACTAGCACAGGTCATTTTTTGCCAAAAATCCAGGCTGCAGAGCATTTAAGAAACATTTTAAAAGTCAACGTGCTTCCTTGCACATGCTTCAGGAACTGTAATGGTGCTGGTGCCAGCCCAAGTCTGTCTGATGTTATTTTCCATCATCCCATTGAACCTGGGCACTGATCTGTGGATCAGACGTATGTGGAAACTGTAATTATTCAAATAAATTTCAATCACGTGCCTCTCTTCTGAAGATCATATTAAAGAGCCATATACCTCTTAGCTGTCTTTTATCCTGGGGAATGTTTCCTATGGAAAATCCCAGTCTGTGCCCAAGTATATGGATCTCATACTGAAACCAAAGTTGTTATCACCACAGAATATGATATTTAACAGCCTACTTCCCTTTACTTCTTAACCTCAACAACTGATTCACGCCAGGACCTGACAATCCTATTCTGGGGAAACCTCAATAACTAAAATGGTAGGTCAGTTTGTAGAGGACTTCCCCAGCACAAGAAGGGGGATACAGGTAACAGACCAACATTACAGAACAGGCAAAGACAGCAGAAACACTTATGCTCCCCTAATAATAAGAAAAAAATATAATGGGAGAGGGGACAACAAGAAGCAAGAGAGGAACACGATAGTCTAAAACCAAAACAAAGTAGCTCCAAAGCAGCAAAACCAGGAGAAAAATGGGAGAGAATCTGAGGTCTGAATACTTAATGAAGAAAGAAACTTCTAACAGGGAAAATAGTGCAAACCTCACCGCTCCCAAAGGGACACATTAAAAGAGCAGAATGAGACCAAATTGCACTTCCCTCTGTTCAACAGCATTACTCACTCAAACGCGTGAGGGACTCTGCCCAGGAGATACGCAGATGTGACCCCCAGCTGACGCTGGCTCAGGTTCAGCTGAGCTTTGCATGGCTCCACCAGCGAACAATCCCCCTCCTGCCCTCCTTGAAGAGCTGCTGAACAAGGAGCCACAACTGTCGCTGTGAGTGTCACCTGGGATAAACACAAGGGACAGGAAGACAGAGAGCACTGTATCTCAGCTAGCCAGCAGATAAAACAGCCCCAATCTGCAAGTACTAGGGGCCTCCTGAGAATGCCTGAGTGCCTTCCACCCTGGATTTGAGTGCAATCACAAATGCTAATCAACATACAGGCAGGCGCCCAGCATGTCATCTGTCACGTCTCCAAAGCTTCAGGAAAACCCCCCTTTCCTCTCCTCATATCAGAGAGGGACAGGAAGATTCCCTCATCCTCTGTATGCCTTTCCCTCACCCTGTCCCTGGCTCAAACCATCGCAGCAAGAAGTTTCGCTCCCCGCTAACTTCTCCATTGTCACAGATGCATTGTTTGCAAATGTTCCCTAAAAATGCTATGTAAAGTATTCTTTATTCCTGTTTCAGGTCTTTCCACATCCCTGTGTAACACCTGGACTTTATCTTGTTACCTGTCAGATAGTGATAAACCTACTGCATGCAACTCCTGACTTATCATCTAAGATAAATACAATTTCTCTTGTAGCTGTCATTTCTTTCCAAGCCCTGCCTTTCACTGCTGCATTTGCAGCTGTAACAAATTACTTATTTAATTTGGGCTTGAAATGTGTAACTTTTCAAAAAATAAAAATCAAAAAAACATCAGCAGGAGCCCCAAAACATACGTAAAATTTCAAGTGTGGTCTTCCTGGCACTAGATTTACTGCTGCTTTGTGGGCACGGAGGCTCCAGTACTCCTGCTCTTGTGTTACCTTCTACAGTGGCATTTGCATATACTGTACATAAGATACAATGTATTTTCTGCTACCTGGTAATTTTTGTTTTTAATAATCAACCAACAGGCCCAATGATGAAAAGCATCCTTTCTCCAGAACAAATTATAAACTACTGATAAGGTTTGAGTTAGTTGCTTAAATGTAAGTGATAGTGAGTCCGAAGTGCTCTAAGCTATCACCTGAGCTTCTGCTGTCACTTTGAAAAGGCACGCGCCTCCCTCAGGTCCTATCCCATTCTCTGCCAGCCCCACCGGGATGTCTCACATAGCACTAGATGTCTTTTTATAGCACCCATATCAAGCCCCAGGCGTCCTGAACAGGAAGGGACAAAGCCTGCACTCAAACACATGCCTCAACACTGTTAACGTTTTTGCCTAAAAGCGGCGATCACCCTGAACATGTAAGTTTTACAGAAGCCATCTTGTTGCATTTGGCTTTTCTCTGAACTCTCCTAAGCACTTAATGGCTCTTCAGCTCTTTTCATAACCTCATCGCTGTGTGTTTATCCAAACAATTTGATCCTAACTTTGCAACTGCATCACCGTACAGAGCTGTAGTGCAGCCCACCTACCCCACCCCCCAGCAGGTATCTCTAGCCGTGTCAGGCACAAGGTAGCCAGGTTTCATGTGATTTGCTCCTTACAGAACACAGGCTGAGGAGTGAAAGAGATCACACCTTTATTCACTCACATTTACCAAATACCTGCATTTGCTGAAGCACTTCTAAATACTCTTTGCTGCTCCTCTGTGGGTTGCCCACTGTGGTCAGAATGAGGACTGAGTTACAGCAAAGGAGGTTTAAGCTGGACACCAGCGTGTTTCCTGCATGCCAGGAAAGTAAGGAGTCTCCGCTGCAGGTCTTTAGGAGCAGGATGGAGAAATAACTGTGAGGAATGGCAAAAGCATAGTTGATCCAGCCTTTGGGCAGAGGCATGGTTCAGATGACCTTGAAAACCTCCTGAGGATGTTTTTGATAACTGAGTGTTGTATGTGCCATCTGTTCATTCTGATCTACAGAGATTTACTTCAGGAAAAAAAGTGCAATACAACCAATAATTATTCCAGACACAGATGCAACTTTTGGGAGGGGAGAGGCATATTTCAGTTCTACAGAGGAAACTCAAGCCTTCTGAGGTTAAACCACCTTCTGTGTATCTGCCCAGATCCTCTTGCCCTGCCAGTTTTTTACCTCCAACAGACCAACCCTCAATATTCAGCTACACGAGCATCTCATTAAGCAGGCAACTTTGCCTTTTTAAAATGAGCAGGGAGGCAAGGAACTGGTGCTGTTGTGTTCAAGTTGCTTCACCAAGGCTGTTCAGGGGCACTGATGCAAAACTTGAAGGTGATCCATGAAGCGACCAAACCTTCTGGTCCTAAATACCAGACCTCGATGAAACGGAGTAACTCTCCATTGACTCATGAGAATTCTCTCTGATTCCTTGATGCACAGCTCAAGATCTCTTGGATTTTCGTTTAGAGTCCAACAGAAAAGAAAGCTTTAATGCCCATCTTCATTTTCAGATAAAAAGCACATGAGAGTGACCCGGAGAGTTATTCACCATCCAATTCAGATGGAGAGAACTAATAAGAGCAGCTCAAATCTGTTCAAGCTGAAGACAAGGACAACTTTGCAGGACACCAAGAGAGATGCTGATACAAGCCCTTGGATGGAAAACACCTCACTCACTGCTGCACAGAACTCTTAGACAGCGCTTAGCCACATTATGCCTTGTCCCTTCTCACGTGTGAAAATGTGGGTGGAAATGTCAAACCAAAGCAAAGAGCTGAAGCATAGTGAAAATAAGTGTTTTGGTGGAAAATCTGTGAAGCCTTAAGCATCCTGTATAGACGAGAAATCATACAGCCATCAGTCACCCAGGCAGAAAGGAAGTGGTAAAGTGGGAGGTTTTCCCTCCGCACCAGATGGAAAAGCTGCCAGCCTCAAGACCAAAGGGGATGTACTTGGCCAGCCAGCGCAGACCCTTCAGAGAAACACAACTGAAAGGAAGAGTGAAGATTCAAAACAGTCCCTCTAAATCTTCTGCTGGACTGAGCTTTTCCCAGTAGTTCTTAAGAGGACTTAACCACATGGCTCTACATAAAATTCATTATTGAAGATTAAGCAAAAAAGATGAATAGCTTTCAAAAGTTGATTATATCCAAATGCAATAGTATCAGCAGCCCTTACGGAAACATCCTATTAAAATATCAGCAAAAATAGAAAGGCAAACATGGGAGACCTGGTGGGAGGCTTTTCAGCTCAGATCTTTAGTGCCTTTTGCACCCACTGACAGAACGACAGAGCCTAAAAACATCATTACTGGGCTGACATCCCCTGACCGGGCATGGGATGATGCTGATTCTATTTTTTAATGTATAAAGATACATACGGAAAGCAAGACACGTTATGTACATGTGTAACTTACAAACTTACCACACGATCAGCATTAAAAAGGAAACCTGCTTGCCTTTTTTTTTTGTTTGTTTTTCTCCCCCTGCACCCTGGAATAGGTCATTTCTATTTTATATACACACATACATGTTTGCAGTTTGTACCCACGTGTTTTCTCCACAAATTCAGAGGCTCATAGCTTTCCTGTTTAATTCAGAATTTAATCCATTTGCCACACTAGGTAGGATTTCATTTTCATAGTATTTTTGTGATACATGATTACATTTATATTGACTTTTTAATTGGGATTTGAAATACGGTATTTCTTCCACAGATCTAATTCAATTGAAATATTTCTCACATCCCTGTTGATCGGTTTATCTAATCTTTTTGTACTTCACGTGGGCAACGTGCTCTGGGGGGTGTCTTTCTAACAGCAGGAGCTGGCCATGCTTTCTTTCTCTCTGTTAAGTTTCTCTCGTGCAGGATGAATTTATCAATTACTACAGTTCTTGAGTTACACAGGTCTGAGACTTACAAGCCTAATAAGAAACTTGAAAACAAATACATCCAAAGATCAAGTTATCTAATAGTTGACCATCTGCTTAGGAAAATAATTTTAAATAGTTACAGCAATTCCATTAACTGCTATTTACTAAGTGAGTCATGTTGTTCTCTTTAAGTTAACCCTTCCTGTCTCCTCCGTGGGCCCTCTGCCCAAGGCAGTTTTGAAAAGGGTGCTCAACCACCTTTACTACTTTCAAGCTATAGCAAAGCTTGCAACACCTCTGCACTCGAAACTCACCCCATACTCACGCTGCACCAGGACATAAAAGGGCATTACAGCAACTGTAGTGCTCCTGGGAGACTCTCAGACCACACAAATGACCGACCACGCAGGAAAATCTCCTCCCAGGAGCATCCCCAGTGAGGGCACCACACACCAGCACACACACAGCAGGAACATACCTGCTGCCTAATGCACTCTTCCAGATTGGGCTGCCAGCACCTCCACGAGGGCTGGTTACCCCGGCAGGGCCCTGGAGCCCTGTCTGCCAGGACAGAAAGCCTTCGCACACATCTTCCCCACAGCTCCGGAGACAACTGGCACCTGGCAGCCTGTTCCCCTTCCCTTTATCTGCCCACTCCCCCCAGCTCAGAGATGCTAGGCCCCTCTGTGCCTGGCAGTTCCACTAACGCACTCGCTGGGTACCAAGGCTTAGTGAGCTCCCAGGCACAGCAGAAGGGACACCACTGAAAAACTGTTTCAGTTGCTTGGCTCAGAGGAGTCAGGGTCAGGGCTTTCAGGGGGCAAGGAATGGGGTAAGACTGCGCACAAGTTTAATGCCATCTATTCAATCCCTGCCCGTTCTCCCTTACCGTGATTGCAAAGTGCACGGAAAGCTCCTTTGTTAAACGCTACAGAGAAGTTTACAGGACGCAGGGTGCTCCTGTGGAATCGCTATTTTATGATTAAGCACAAGCACAAATATCATCTGAAGGGCTAGGAGGAGGGCTGGGTGCGGGGGGCAAAGTCCAACGCTTGATGTTTGAGGGAAGATCCGTGGAGCAAACATGTTGGAGCGTGGGGGTGTGTCGAGGGACTGACAGTTGGGAATCAGCACGGTGCAGACGAGCACCGGCTCCGCGGTGGAAAAACCATCAGAGCCGGGACGGGGGAAAGCAGTGATAAAGAAAAATCGCCCCCGTCTTGGGGCGGGGGGCCAGGCAGCGCCGGGAGGGCGGCGGGCGGCCACTTTTAAAACTCGCGGGAGAGGCAGGAGAGGGACCGGGGCCGTCGCGAACACGGCGAGGGAAGTCGCTGCCCGCAGCGGCTCCCGGGACCGCTGC
>JAVJGI010000001.1:89583558-89634647 GCA_035590275.1 Ibycter americanus
GGCGCGAAGCGGGGCCCGCGGGGCTCGGCGCCGGCAGGGACTGCGCGCACCGGCTGAAGGAGGGGGCCACTTACTGCGAGAAGCGCGGGTCGTGCCTTGAGGGACCTGCAAGGGACAGCATCGGGCTTGTACTGTGTTTGATCTGCGTACAATGAAAGCAGGAGAGGAGAGAGAGGAGGGCTTTCTCTGCACATTGTTTCAAGCACCCACTTCTATCCAGGCTGGACCCCCCCGCAGCGAGTTTCAGCCTCCCCGCGCAGAGGTGGCCTGAAAGGCTGCACAGCAGGGAGAAACGGGCGCTGACGCCCCTTCTCTGCTCAACAGTCCTTACCACCGTGGAAAGGAGACCCTGGGCGTTGCTGCTCTGGAAGTGTTTTGAGAGTTCTCAATGTCTCAGTCAAGGTATGAGATACGTGACGGACGTTTCACGTTTCCCAGCCGGCAGGTCCCGGCGGATCCCAACCGTGTGGGCCAGACACGTGGCCGGTGCCCTTGGGGCTGCGCGTGTCCCCGGCCCGCTCCTGGGCCGACTCGGGGAACAGCCATGACTCAGCCGGCAGCAATTTGGAAGCGGGGAGAGAACCTCTCAAGAATTTGAACCCACTGTTCTTTGTGGATATCTTCTAAGGGGTTTTTTATTTCTATTTTTCAGCTTTACATCTTAGCAAGTAATTTATCTACACCTTCCTACTGGCTGGACATTACAAACAGGAAAAACCACTGGCGTGACTCCACACTTCCCACCAACTCCATGGCAGATCCCAGCCTATGAAAAAACGATTCATTTCAATGACAGCCAGCCCAGGACCCATCCACACAGGGGACTGCCACTGCCTGGATGCTCGTGCCATGCAAGAAAAAAATTTATTTCAGGATTCCCAACCCCAAGGATGCTTCGCTCAAGCCACATCTGCCAGAAGCATATGCACGTTACTTTGACCTGCAGGCAAGCGGCTTACCCAGCCCCCTCTGGCAGCAAGAGCATGAATGATGCTTTAAGTTTTTTTGGTGCACCAAGACAGTAGGAAGTAAGTGTCAGAACTGGCACCAGTCACTTCAGCATCAATCTCAAAACATATAAGCATCTAAGCATTAAAGATTTAGCACCAGCAGCAGCACCAGGCACCAGTGCTGTCCTCCCCTCCACTCTTACCTCAGACGGGAAGGCAGGCTGGTCACAGGCTGCCTCAGCCTCGCAGCTATGAATTACAGAGCAGAGTGGAGGCCAGAGTGCTGCTCCAAACACAATGGGAATGCTCTGGGGAGGAAAGAAAAAAAAAAAAAGTCATTTTTCCCAGGAAGTTACTGAAAAGGCTGGAGTACTCTACCACACAGTAAGATGTAATGATTTTAAGGACCACATATATTGCCTAGCCAAGCCAACAGAAAAAGCAGAAGTGGGAGACTGAGAAATTTAGGAGCCTCATCAGAACATGCTGCAATAATGATAAATTTAGAAATGCCACCTGCCTACATGAAGTTTGCCAGAGCTTTTTGAAAAATGCTGACACTAGAGTCGAGCACTGTTCAGGTAATGGTCTCACTTTTGCCCTGTACGACAAGAGGTAGTGTTTTCCTACTCCTACGTGATACTCCATGAAATTTTATGCTGTGCCATTGTATTTGAACTAGAGGGGCAAGTGTCATGCTGTAGCAATAGCTGTCTGCCAGAATCTGCTGCGTCTGTTCAGCATTGCTCTTTTCTAGGGTAGTTTCCTATACTGCAGGGGTTGCCTCATCTTTGGCCTGGATCCTCAAAGACATCCAAATGATTCTCTCCCACTGAAACCAATGAAAGCTGGGAATCAAAATACTTTCAAGGAGCCAGGATGCAGTTTCTAAATATGATTTTGTTCCTGAATACATTAAAAAGAAAGCTGTTGCAGTCAGCTCCCTGTATTAAGCTGTCAGGCTTCGCTTCTTCCAACCATCCCACCCTCAACATATCATCTTACAAGTTTCCTGAGTCACACACAGATGTTGATCAACTATCTTTGAAGGAGGACCCCAGAAATGCTTCGCTGGATGTTTCTTTTCCCAGTTATAACTCTTCTTTAATTTTTGCAGCTAACCAGTTTTAAGATTGTTAGATACAGACTATGTTGATTTTCTTTTAAATCAGCAAGTCACAGAAGATCCAAAGCAAATGCCTGAGTGCTTTCACAGGGCTGGCTGATAATGGCACCCTGACAAGCTTCTAATGTTTCTTTCCGTAAAAGCATTCCGATACCACGACCAAAAACACCAAGCCACTGGTTCCTTCCCTCACCAGCCATTCCAGTTTAGATGGTGTATCAGGTCCCCATTGTCACCTACTGATTTTCTCTGTGCAGTTGGGAATGCTGCAGTGTTTCAAGATGTTAAAAATCAGTATTAACACCTCCCAGAGCAACTAAGCCAGAACCTCCATTACTTTTGCATGCTCATTTCTCACTTCTGCACAAGTAAATGTATTTCTAATGAGCAGCTGCGGTTTTATGTCCTATATAGCAGCTAGATAGGATAGCTTTCAATACTACAATAAGATCTGAATGGATCTGTTGCCTTTCTTTTGAATTAAGAAATTAATTGTTTTTCTATTATTTTTATGCTATTGCCTCTGTCAAGCATCAGAACTGCACTGCTCTTCAGATCGTATTTCTTGTGCACATTCAAAGTGTATTGTCCTTACCTGTAGATATTTCTGCTTATGCCCTTCCTTACCAGTGGCCAACAATGACAGTAAAATGACAGTAAGGAATCAGTTTTTATATTTTGTCTTTGTTTTCATAATATATGGAGGGGCAGCAGTACAACAGAGTGCTAACTTCCTTTCCCTTTGTAGTCACTCATGAAGGAAAAAACATTACTGTGACTGCTGTGACCAGATGCACTTTGAGAAGGGACTACGTGAAGAGGTCAGCTGAAACTACCTGGAAACAAAACAGCTTCCAGCAGCCTGAGCAGCCATGGGGAAGGAACTGCCACACGCTTAGAGCTGGCAGCTGGCTCAGACTGTGAGCTGAAACAAGTCCACGACTGCAAGGGAAGGAAGAAAGTTTTCTGATTCTCCTGTGTACAGCCAAAAAGGGCTTTTTCCACTCCTGAAAAGCAGAGTTACAGTAACATATTGTACACTATCTCCTAACTGAACAAGCCAAACTCCTGAATTTTGGGCAGCTGAAAAGTAGCGATATAGGAGTATTTGCACTTCTCAGAGTTAGCAGTTCAGCTGAAGTAGTAAACTCTAGAAAGACTATGTTGAATAAACCTCGAAATGCTTCCTTCAAAAAGACAGCATAAAGTAAATAAAAAACGCACACTTGAGACCTATCATGGAACTCACCTTCCTCTTTGCTGACATGAGCGACAGTCTGCTTGGGCACCTCAGTAATGTCACTGTAAACACAAAACAGACTCATATAATGACTTTAACCAAAATAAGCCTGCCACCCTGGCAAGCAGCAAGCTAGCAGGAAAATCATACCTATGTATCGAGGCTTCCGTGTGAAGGACTGAATACGATCATCAGTTTGTCTAGAACAGAATATGGAAGAATTAACTTTTATTTTTTAAGTAGAAAATTATTTCTATCTTTAAGAAAGAGATTACTCTCTATCAGTTTTGGAGCTCTTCTCTGTCATGAAATTTTTCTTTCTAACCAGACAGAATCATCATGGGTCCAGTCCAGTTCAACTCATTCATCAATGACCTGGATGAAGGGACAAAGTATACCCTTAGCAAGTTTGTGGATGACACAAAACTGGGAGGAGTGGCTGATACACCAGAAAGCTGTGCTGCCATTCAGTGAGACCTGGACAGGCTAGAGTTGGGTGGAGAGGAACCTAATGAAGTGCAACAAAGGCAAGTGTAAGGTCCTGCACCTAGGGAGTCACAACTCCACACACTAGTACAGGCTGGGGATTGACCTGCCAGAAGGCAGCTCTGCGGAAAAGGACCTGGGAGTTCTGGCACAGCAAGTGGCCCATGAGCCAGCAGTGTGCCCTTAGGGCCAAGAAGGCCAGTGGGATCCTGGGGTGCATTAGGGAGAACATGGGCAGCAGGTCAAGGGAGGGGATCCTCCCCCTCTGCTCTGCCCCGGTGAGGCCACATCTGCCGTGCTGTGTCCAGTGCTGGGCTCCCCAGTTCAAGAGAGGCAAGGAACTACTGGAGAGGGGCCAGCGGAGGGCTACAAAGACGATGAGGGGACTGGAGCATCTCCCTGATGAGGAAAGGCTGAGAGAGCTGGGTCTGTTCAGCCTGGAAAGGAGTAGGCTGAGAGGGGATCTTATCAATGCATACAAATATCTGAAGGGTGAGTGTCCAGAGGATGGGGCCAGGCTCTTTTCAGCAGTGCCCAGTGACAGGACAAGGGGCAACGGGCACAAACTGCAACACAAGAAGTTCCTTCTGAATATGAAGAACATCATCTTTATCTTGAGGGTGACAGAGCCCTGGAACAGGCTGCCCAGAGAGGCTGTGGGGTCTCCTTCTCTGAGGACATTCAAAACCTGCCTGGACATGACCCTGTGCAGCCTGCTCCAGGAGAACCTGCTTTAGCAGGTGGCTGGACTGGATGGTCTCCAGAGGTCCCTTCCAACCCCAACCATTCCGTGACTCTGTGATCTGATACATGCAAAGTTACATTTAAGGGATGCATATTTTGCAAAGAAGCATCAAACTGAGTATTGCATTAGCACACATATGCAATGTTGTTAAACAGGATACTTAAAATTATGTGTTCTGACTTGTACGTAATCCCATTCCCACAAATGCAGCCTGAATCTCCTCAAAAGCAGTGAAAGGCACCGTGTTAGTCTAAGAGAAGGGGTGGAGGAAGGGTTGCTTGAGGTCTTTTGGAAACACTAGCAAATTGTTCAACATTAAAGATATATATATATAAAAAAATAAAAATCCATGTGTGTATATATATGCAATTATTTCTCTCACATTGTTGAACATTAAAAATTTACTAGCGATTTTAAAATCAACATTGGAAAAAAAAAAGCTAGGTTTTCTAAAAAGCGTGTCCTTTAGCAAAGTTACACATGCAAAATTTTGCTGGAAATGCCCACGGCTAACAACTTAATGAAAGGCACTTCTCTGTGTCAAAGACCAAAGCCTCCTCTCAAACTGTTCCATTCCAGCATAGGAGAAGTTCAACTTTCACCTAGGCTTAAGGAAAACAAGCTAAAGTCAAGGTAAGATTTGTACTCACAAGGAAATGCTAACCATATCCCCAACACTGTTAAAATCCTGTCATTTGCACTTAGGTCATGAACAAAAGAATGATTTTCAGTAATTTCATGTCAAGAGTTGGACTACTCTCCATAAAAGGCACTGCCCAAACAGACTGTGGCTTTCTTTCTCTAAATGCTATTCAGCATGACAGCCTATGAGATGGAGTTCAATCTAAATTTAAGCACTCTCTGTAGACTATTAATAGAAGAAAAACTGGTAGCATGAATCATCATGTGGGAGCTGCAGAGCAACAGCTATTTATTTTCTATAATAATAATATATAGAAGTTACCTTTATACAATAAATGAACTGTTGGAGTTGCAAGGCCCCACAAAAGTAGTCAGATGATTCTTCTTCACTTACACTATTCTCATTTTATTCTAAGGACCAATGAGAGGGCAACCCTTATTTAACTTGACAAAATACACATTGTGTATAATCAAGCTCTGTCCCAACACAAATGGGAGACAAAAAGTAGCTATTGACCCTGCTCAGAATAGCGTGTGCTGGAAACGTTGGTGCAAAATGATGGAACTTCAACGTTTACAAAGTCAAGTCGGTGTTTTAGCACCCTGTTCCAATGCCTGTATAATGTCTGTACCTCTGTCCAAGAGGAAAACTGCAGCATGTCTCCCCTTTAGGTTTCTTCTCTGCTGGGACAGCAGTCCAGCTATATCA
This sequence comes from Ibycter americanus, assembly GCA_035590275.1. Lineage (NCBI taxonomy): Eukaryota > Metazoa > Chordata > Aves > Falconiformes > Falconidae > Ibycter > Ibycter americanus. The sequence goes on from JAVJGI010000001.1 coordinate 89,589,457, forward strand.
TTTTGTTAGACCAGCCATTTTGGGGAGAGATTTGCAGAAGGACTAGCACCTAACAGCTCCTGAAATGCAAAACTGCCAATGCTCAGCACCCCTCAGGATCATACCCTCTAGTGCTGTGATTTTCTTTTTCAAGAGACAGCACTGGATACGTGCACCACAGGCTTTACCCTGGGCGTTACTCTGTTGCAGTTGATGGACTCTGAATGTGGCCCCACAGAGACACACAGTGTTAACACACTGGCATTTCAGTGCTCTGTGGGATATTTATTTTTGAAAAATATGATATTGTCAACAGCTCAGTGAAGTTGTCTCCAGACTGTTATGTCTCCTCCTCAAGTTTCTTTCATTTTTAAGAGCTTAACTTTTAGGCTTCTGGAGTGAGGAAAGTGCCTAAAATGGTTTAAGAAAAGGAAGCATAAACAAGGGAGTGAGCTACGCACAGCACTGGAGAAAAGCTCAAGTATTTCCTCGCACTATATAATCAATGCAAATGTCTACCAGTAAAAATACTGTGATAAGACACTACTGTGTTCAACCCTATTTTCATAATGAGACTGAGGTTCTGAAGAACTGAAAAACCTGAAGGGCAAAGAACATCTCAGAAAAGTCGATACCGTATTTTTCGAACTGGGCATTACCGACACAGAAATTCAGTCCTACAAACTGAGCTCAGTTAAACCATGGTGATGCAGAGGGCAACGATAGACATAAAGACTAATAGAAACCTTAACTTGGATTAGGACTGATGGCATGAGACCCTTATCTACTTTCTTCTTCAAAAAATTCACAGACAAAATTTTTTCTAAACAAAGACTTGCATGGGCAAAGTTTCAAAGCAATTTTTCTAATAGAAATGAAGCTAATAAAAAAAGTTTAATTAGTCATAAATGTTCTAATCTTGAACTGCAGGGAATAGAGACACTAATTCGCTAACTTCTCCATTCAAGGTGTTAGGTTGCAGTATCAAGCAGTAATTCATATGGAAGGTATTGGAGCTTTCCACAATATCATCTTCTACTTCTCAAGCAAATTCAAAGAATTCTGTACATCACGCAGCTTTTAGTGTTGAGGATAACAAAGGTAACGTATCAGTTTAAGAAACAAGGAGAACACAAATGCTCTGTCCAAGGAAAGATTAGTGCTAAACAAAAACCTGTAGATAAAATACTAAGTGAGAGAGCTAAGAAAGGGTGACCAATGTGAAAGGCATAGAATTCAGTGTTGTGGGTTGTTGTTGGTTTTTTGGTGGGTTTGTTGTTGTTGTTGTTTAATTCTTAACAGTAGTTGCTGGTTGTTAATAACCTCCCATCTGGAGAAGGGAGTTAACTTTTTATGATGTGTGCCTGTTTTAAAAAAAACTTTGTGTGGAAAGAACTTACATCTTCATGAGCCCTTTTGTCTATGCACTTCATGGAGATACACACAGCTCTTGGCAACATACATGATATAATCCAAGTCTCTTCCATTGATCAAAGCAATTGTGAAACCCTTCATGATAATTACAGCTGAAAATTCTGTAATGCTAACATAGTTCCTAAACAGAATTTAACTGCAGAACAACCATGACTCCAATATAAGCTTTTGTGATGTAATACAATGGAATATTATATTGCTGTTGCTTCTGAGGTTTTTATTTTACTACTCCATATAGCTACAGCTTTTCATCACAGTAAGACTTTCAAAATTATTTAACTGATTATACTCAATTTGAACACACTTACGGAGCTAGTTTCACATTTTTAACAAAATTCTCTAGTGACAGCTTGCAAGAAAATCCATGAAAAAAGCCCTTTGTTAGGGAGTATTATTTCAGTGTATATGGGAAAGACAAGTTAGAGCTCTACAGATTGTGCAGACACTACTGTTGTAGCATACCTCAGGCCTGGCCCGTGTCTGGCTCGCTGCTTCTGTCTTGACCTTCAGATTGCTGCAGACGTAAAAGTCACTTCTACAATGCTGTCATGCACTTGCTACAGGAAAGAAAAACATCTATTTTCTGACATGGGTTTACTACACTATACTTTTAAAACATTTATTTTCAAAAGAAGTATGAAAACTAATGATCCATGCTTAAAAACAGGATATAAATCCATTTTGAGAACTAAGAAGAGCTTTCTTAAACCACTGAAATTCAGGGAGAATATCAAAAATATCAAAAAAGGAGAAGTGGGACTTTTTCTTGCAGAACAACATTACTGAGACAAAGACTTCTGGATTGCTGAACAGTCAGAAAACACCATACAATCTCAAAAAAATTCTGTAAGAAACAGGTAGAATTAAAATACCTATACTAGTCAGTGCATTTAAGAACACTTGCAATAAATAGGAGCTCAAGCCAAACCTCTGGATCCAATTTATTCCAGAGCACTTGAAATTAAAACTCTAAAACAGCTTTTGAAAACAGTTGCCATCCAGGATGACTGAGATCAAATCAAACTTAAGGTGTTCTAGTCTTTACTTTCACCTAGAAATTCTGTTTTTAGGCTTCTGCTTTAAATACTCTGAACTGTTCTAGAGATTAAGTCCTGAATCCTTCCCCAGCCCAATTGCTTTAGAGAGAGAGAGGGAGAGAGCGAGAGAGAGCGAGCGAACAAGCACACACACATGCATCGCCTTACTTGGGCTGGGTTAAGTAACATTTAAATAATTCTAATCCTGCAGTGTATTACAGAAATTGCCTAAATTGAACATATTCTCTGCAGTTCCCTTCTCTGTTACTCATATTCAGAACTAGGATAATACAGGCCAAGTACATGCCCTAAATATGTACCTCTTATCCAGGGTATTCACCATGTTATCATTTAAAACCCTTTGCAGGTAGCAACTGTGAAGTATGCTGGTAGACCAACAGAGACAAGACTTCCAAAAAATCATGAGGTTATGTGCATGCAAATCATTCATGTGCACTTCTCATCCATAGTGTACAAACCCCTACAAACAACTTCCTGTAACGTTTACTCCTGAAAAACCACTGTGCCAGAAATAGCATTAAAATATTCTCTTTTGTAGTGGCTTCACTCAAGAAAACATAAACACGCATCTTGCTATTTTCAATCTTTATTTCGTGAATAATTAAGAAGAAAACATGGCAACATTGGCAAATTGAAGGCATACATACTAAATACTCATACAGAATACATTATGGAGAAAGTAAATGCCCAGATCTTTAGTGGTCCTTGCAAACTAAAAGCATATTGGGTCCTCCAAAAGTTTTAGCTTAAAATACGCTTGCTGACCTTTCAAGTTCCAATGATTAACAGCTTGTGCCTTTCAAACCAGAAACAGGGTGAAATGCAATTTGAACATACTTCCTAATTTTTCCTTAAACCTGTGTTTCTCAGCTCTAACCAGAAGCAAACAAAATGCTTTTTTCCTCCTTACGTTTTAAATATATACACAAATAAACCACCCTAAGTATTCAAGATGCAAGCACTTCTTGAAACGTGTTCAGTTTTATTAAGAATCTGCAGATGTATATATATATGTATACACATATTTATGTGTGTATATATATACATATTTAAGCAAAACATCTCTATATGTGTAAAATGTCCATATATGTCAATGTGTGTGTGTAAAGCATTTGAAAGGGTTTTGGAAAAAAGAAAAGTGCTTGCTGTCTAGAACAAGAATTGCTAAACCCATACCTGTACTGTTAGGTCAGTCTAACAGTTGTGTTATCAAGGGAGTATAAAACCAGCACAAATCAGGAAAGCTGGATGAATGAGAAAAGCTTTTAAGAATCACTGTTTTCTACATCATCTTTAAAGGCCATGGAAAATGAGCTTTAAATTAGCTGTTTAGGAGATGTTATTACTGGCGGCAGTGTCATCTCAAATAAGGTTAATCCTTATCCAGTATAGTGCTGCAAAGTTAGACTGAGACATCAATAAAATTCTGTTCTTACACGAAGTCCAAAATTCACCACACTGCTCTGTCAATTCTGCCTCACATGTGAACTGAAAGTACCCTCATTTGAGAGTTGGAAGGTACCAATTAATGCCCTTCTGACTTTGATCTGGAGAGTTGTCCAGTATTAAAAGGGATCACTGATTTATTTCACATACATTGAACAACTCTAGATCATTACTGACCTAAACTGAATGTACAGTCTGGAGGCTAACTAGTCTATGCTTTGTTTAGTAGTGTTATACTTTCCTCTCATTAGATAACAAAGAAAAAAACCCAATTCTGTTAAAAAAACCCCTTCAGATATGTATAAAAGTGCTACTTAAAAACAGTAAAATTGACCTTACAATACATGTAAAAACAAAAGCTTCTAATAAACTGAAATGTCGTATGTTACAAGGATTAATTACTTGAGTATGTTACATGTACTTGTGCCCTCTTCACTGAACCAATTCCCAAGTAATCATCCTAATTGAACATAATGCAATAGTTGGAAACCAGTAAAAGCCTCCAAAGAAATTTTCAACAATGGAACAAAAAGAGAGCCACCTCTTTCTTCCCATTTGTTGAAACAGAGTTCAGAAAAAAAATTGACTATTCCATTATTGCAAATGCAGTCTACTGCCAAAATAGGTCAGTTCATGAACTGTGGAACCAGGACTGCCAGTGGCTCGTCTGCAGCAGGAAATGTCCACTGGGCTTCCTAACTACCATATAAATACACTAGTTACATGCAATTAAAATAATACAGATATCACTAGAATGAAAATACACGTAATACATTGCTATGCTGGGGTAGAGTAGGTTTTAAGCCTTGACTTCCCCAAACAATGTGTTCAATATTCTAGAACTCTATGCAAAATACAAAAGCCTTAGAAAAGTGCAACAAAACTAGCTTCATGACATTTTTCTTTCCATTTCCATAAATACAATCTCATAAAAATATTATTAAACAGAAGCATACTTCCCAGTGGAGAACAAACATGCCACATTTCAGCTTTGAGTAAGTGATTCTGGCCAAACTGAAATCCCCTGAAAATAGGGGATTAAAATAAAACCAGCTTAATTGCATCAGGCTGCTGTAATATTCTGCCAAAAGTTTACCCTACCATTCTGCATCCACAAGTCCTGATGAAACTGATGGGAACTTCATGTGCAATTCTGTGGCAGACAGTGGCCTAAGGGTAAGGAATATTCCAAGTAAAAGCTAACGTCAGTTGGAAGGAAGTCATCTGGTATTCATAGGTTTTACTTAAGTTTCCGTGTGAGGAAATAATTCTATTATCGCAGAATGAATTAATTTAAGGAGGCTAGGATAGCGGCCTTGTCAAACTGAGTTCAAGGGTGTTGCATCCCAAAAACTGGCAAGTGCAAATACATAAGGAAAAAAAGACACTTGTATCAACACTAACAGAAATCAGAACTGTACAAACCTTGATCTTTTAAGTTATATTTAGCATTAATTATCAAAAGCATACTTGCTACATATTCCAGATGCTTAACATCTTGGCTTTGACAATTACAACGGACACTGAAATCAGGGAATACAACAGAAAAAACTTGGATGAATGAAGGACTGGCTCAGCAAGCCAGACAGTAATTCAAAACCCATCCAGCCACTCTCCTTTGAAAGCAGAAACGCCATTAAAGACACCTTTCTAAATAGGGACAATTAAATGTATTAAGAGATGTCTATGAACCCTTAACTCACCCAAGGACTTGATAATTTGGGGGCAAGAACACCCGATGGGCACCCTGGAGTGATGTAGGCTATATGGGAGGAGAGTTAAGTAGCTCTAACATGTTTTGCCAATCAACACACGCTAACTTGGGAAAGCACAGTGGTATGTCCAGAGCTTGTGGATGATGACTACACTTTAATACCACTTCTCACCAAATAATTTCTCAAACTGGTTAATGTTACTGAGTATTCATACACTAATGCTAACTTAAAGAAAGGAACTGCAGAAATAGAGTTTGGAGAACATAAAAATACAACAGAAATAAATATTTACCAAGTCAAGGGAAGAACCACAAACAAACTATATAGTTAAATCAGTCTGTACATGAACACTACTATTTAAAAATCCTCTTTCTTAGACCATCTCAGCAAGAATATTACTCACAATAGTCAAAAAATAGTGTAAAAGTTGTACAGCCGGATTCCTTCCCAGGAGAATTCTGCCCCTTAATAGCTCCTGCTTGATGCAGCTGGCAGTTAAGCTGTGATTTATTAGTTGCAAGAGGCAAAAAAGAAGTAAAGTCAACACAAGTCACAAGAACACAGTTTTAAAGGCTTAACTTTAGCCTGTGTATAGCTTCATGCCAGCCATCCAGAAGGGGCAGCTTTGGAAGATACTGTCACGTATCACCTGAAAATCAAGACAGTGTTCCCATACCAGTCACACACAGAACACAAAGTTAAGAAAAACACCCAGAAATTCTCCATACATCCAACTTCCCAAATAATCTTGTTTTAAACTAGGTTATAATAAAATTTGTACCCTGGGCCAAAACTGTACAGAAAATGTGATGCAAAAGATGCAACAGAATCCAAATGTCTGAAGGGAACTGAAAAAACAGGTAAGAACATTGAGATCATTAACAGAAATGAGATGCCAATGAGAACGGTCACAGCTACAAAATTCTTAAGGCAGATTCAGCAGTTTAAACCACTGTACTGCATCATCAAAGCAAGCGCCAGATTTATTTCTCCTCATGCATGTAAAACCAGGGTGCAACTGCTCCCAGTGATATAAATGAGTTTACCCAGTACATCAAAAGCAGAGTTCATTTAGCTCTGGCAAGTTAAGGGGCTCCTAAAACATGATGATGGACTTTACAGAAATCCACAGTTGAAATATTTTACAAAATTGGAGACAAAAAATTACCAGAAATGCTATGTGTAACTTGAGGAATATATTTTATGCAAGAGACACAAAAAGTCACTTTTAAATCAGAACATGCTGTAATTAAATACTATATTCTGGATAACCTATCCACAAACACAATTGTAAAAGGGAAAATTTCACTCACAATTTTTCAGAGGCATGAGAAAGAGATCTTTGTGAGGGCCAGAGATTCACACCAGAGACTGAATTAGTGTTTCTATTTAAATAAACAACCACATCAAACTGGATCAAACAAAACCAACTGAAAACCAAATCAAGTGCAATCCATTCTGAAGTCACTTCAGTTCTGTTATTGTCAGATACTCCATGTCAGAAACTCTCTGACAGAATTTTCCTGAATAACCAGAACTAATTTTTTCCTCTCATCCCTTCTCTTTTAGTAAAAAAAAACCCCACAACTCTTCATTCAGTTCAATGCTAATGATCTTGCATCAGGATGACAACCACCCAAACCAAATACACATCTGGCTCTAAACTGACCTCTCTAATCTATGGAAGTGTTTCAGTAAACAGGATCCACAAGATGACATAGCTGTACCTGCATCAATATGTTTGACAGCTCCATTTTGTTGCCAGCCCCACCCCTACAGCTGGCAGTGAGTAACCCTGACATACTACAGCACAGGCATTGGCAAGGCACATATTAAAATGCAGTAATATAAACAGGTGAGAAAATATTTGTCTTCTTTCTAGTACATTCAGAAATATTTTCTGGATTAAAAAAAAAGTAAATCAGCATAAACTTGCACTTCATATGTACAAAAAAACCAGCTGTTTAAGGATTAACTATGAGTAGGAACCAAACAGAACAGTATCATCCACGTCCAGAAGGGCTACAGCTATTCCTCCTCTTGAAAAATGGAATGCAGTTTGAACACTCAGAAAAAACCACACTGTAGAGTGCAGCAGGGCATTATGTTTGGTTTAGATCTTCCATTACTTCATTACTTCCACTAGGATAGCTGTGCAGCATCGTATATGTGAAGGCTCAGATATATAATTATTTAAAAAAAGAAATAATCAAACTCTCTTCAAGAAGCTCAATATTCCTTTTTGGACATGAATTCAGCAGAGGCTTATCAGACAGATCACACCAAGAAGAAGTTTACAGAGCTCTGAAGTTCAAAACAAGATCATTTTTATAATTACTAGTAACTTTTCATGCTCTCTCTCTCTGAAGACTAGTGGCTCACCTTTTTAACATAAAGGTTGGGAAAATCTGGAAAACATGATTTCCCCTGTTACAAATGGTTTTTATTAGTGTTATTTCAGTTAGGGACTAACAATAAACATTCCAGGTAAATGAAGTTAACCATTGGACAGAAAAAAAAATCCCAGAATCAGCTTAAAGCTCAAATTACCTTAACAAAACAGCTAATGAGTGAATTTAGACCAAGAAATGCTATCCTTTTCATTAGGAAAATATTTTCTTAAAATCTAAGGCAATGAACAGGACAATCATAGATAAAGATGTCTGCTCAGAGGATGAATAGAAAGTTTTTTAAACACAAATTGGCAAAACCTGGAATTTAGTAGTACAAGATGGGATATGAGATAGCAATAATGTGTATTTCCAATAAGACTATTCTTATTGAAACTTCTTGAAGAAATAAACAAAAATTCTTTGAAGAAATATACGGGAGAGGAAATTGTATTTCAGACTTTTATTAAAATCTGTTAATGAAGATTCTTCATTTGAAGCCTTTCTTGCAACAACTGTCTTTAGATTACGTTGGCTCTTCAAATGCCCCAATTAATAATCTGAGGGTATCTAGCTACTCTGAGGGTTCTAAAGAACCGTAAGAATGTATGATGCACTGCTGCTCTGAAAACTTCTCCAAAGGCTCTCAGCATGGCTTAAAGCAGTCATTTTGCAAATTCTACTAATTCTCACAGGCACGTATCAGCATAAGCATATATTTTATACAATACTAGCTGCTAAAAGCATGCTGGATTATTACTCTTCATGTGGACTATGTACTTCAGATGACAGGTTTTTGGATTTGGCAATAATTGAATTAAATCTGTGCTTTTATACCATGATGAAGTTTCACAGATGCCGAGCACAGCTGCATTCACTGGGTTAACATCTATGACATTCAAACTGTCCTTAACAGTCATAAGAGCACCATAGGAATGGCAGATTAATTTTCTTTATAACAGGGTTACTGTGTTGAACGAGCATGTGCTTATAAATAGCATTTGTTACAGAACTCACTTCTAAAGTAGGCTTCTGCTTAATATTAATGAGATGTTCAGCTGTGGCTTAACTGCTAAGTATTCAGAAAAATAAGAGGCAGAAGCAATGACAGGGTGAAGATTTCCCTTGATTTGACAAACAAGATTACAACAAATGGCTTATGACAAATGGATATATGAAATCGTTCTGAGCCTTTAACATTCTGCACAAGGCCCTGAAGTGCCAGGATGTATCAATTCAATGATCACTAAGGCACTTACTTGAACTCTTTTGCCCGAGAACTGTTACATGAATTCAGGTACATTTTAGGAAAACAGAAGTTGAGCAGACTAAAGTTTCTCATTTCCTTCCTTGTGACAGTGAGTCACTTCCACGCAATATTCAGGACTACTGGGTGTATACACATTACATCAGTTCCTCCACAGTTCTTGTCAGAGAACGTCTCACCTTCTGTCAGTCAGATGAGGATGTGCAAGATCAATGAAAAACACACAGAAAACATGGCAAAGCTGGATTTTGAGACAAACTACTTCATTATTACATCTTATTGAAAATAATCTTCTCTGCAGAGGAAATGCTATCCCAGTTCCAAAATTCTACCACAGAAATCCATGATATATGCTCGTATTGCTGTAGAGTAAAGCCTGGGGTAGCTGTGTGTGCTATACAGGCAAAGAAGGAAGAAGGGAAAGAACAAGCCATACAAGGGTTGATTATTGATTCATTTCTGTTATAATGGAAGCACAGGGAGTTTGGACAGATTCCTTGAAGTATAGCGTACCCTGAAAACCAGGAGCTGTATGTGCTAGTCTTTACAATCCGTAAGATAAAGTTGGAAGCCACATCACTGTGACAGAGGTAGGCTTATAATGAAGCTTCAGAATGAAAAGTTCTTCTGTGCCAAATTTTTCGAGGTATCAAGAGCACTTTTCCACTCAATTTGTCATTATGGAATAAAAGCTTGTTTTCCTAGAATACTGTGCACATTGTAAAGGTGGGAAAAAAGCTGTAAAGGCAGTAACTAAATTACTATTAAGAACTCTACTGTATCAGGGTGCCATATGCTGTGGGTAGAATATTCAGACTCTGTGGTATCAGGATGCTACAGTAAGTTCAGTAATATGATGCCATGTTATCCTTTTCCTTCTCAAAGCTTTATTTGTACGTTCAGTCTCCTATATGCTAGAGGACCCATTCATCTCACTCTCCTAGGAAAGAAAGCTTCAGAAGTCTGGCTGGAAAGGCAGCACGTAAGTAGTCCAGGCTCTTTAGGCTACATAATTAATCTGAATAGCTTAATAACTTGGGTTATTCCAAGCACTGTGGCAAAAGTTCTTGCTTTTAAACAGTTGTTTCCAGGCTTAGTAGCTGAAGCAATCTGAGGCAATCCAGGACAGTGTCACTGAAGTCTGAGGGGACTCAAATGTTGCCAGTTTTCAGTGAAATGGGGATTAGCATTTCAGTAAGATTTCCAGCTGGTAGCTCATGTTGGTTCTACCCCATGGATCTGTTGCATTATTAGGGTTTCAGGTTTCAAAGTATTTGTAAATTGCTGTAACATACAGCATGACATTCTGCCAGTCTGGACGCTCAGTTCGCACCATTTCATTGATGTCCTGTCACAGAAAACAGATTGGTCAAAATCAGGAATGATAACCTTGTGAGTAATACGGTAGTGCTTTCACAAATTCCTGGGAATGGTAAATCTGTAAAGTTTTGGCAATTTAAAGCATTGATGAAGAAAGCTCTGTTTTCTTCCATACATCTTTGTATTACTTACAAAAGGTAAACAGCTATTAATACTGTATTTGTAGACAGTTGACTTAAGATCAAAATGTCTGATGCTGTGCATGCTTGAGTTGTCCCCCACTTAGTACAGTAGGCAAGACTTTAGTGTTCACATAACCCTACACCAGTCTCCAAGTCAATGCAATCTACCTAGGAACTGTAAGTCACAGAATCAAGGCCCAAGTATTAATTGAACCTAAAGTTCAAAACTCATACCAGGGTAAGAGTCAAGCATCAACAAATAATTAAATCCCATTTTACAGCAAACTGCTGAACTTTAGACTACTTCATATGTATTTTTGCGTAAAGAGGCAAGGAAGAGGAAAGCAGCAATTTGGGTATATCCAACAGACCAAGCAATCAGTTGGTGCCTAACTCATAGGCCAGTTCACCCATGTTTCACAGTAACACCATACCAGATTGTCAGTGAATAAGAAGGGTAAACAAAGCCCGATCTACCCTTTTCAGCACAAGTACAAAGGGAAACTGAGTCATGTAGTTTCTATAAGTTCTGTTTACTACAAGGGTCTATTTTGCAAGCTTTAGGTCCAGGAACCCCCAGAACTCAAAAAAGAACAAATAATTTTTTTATATTTTTTTTTTTTTTTAGTTTTCCACACGAAAGTAGTTGAACACTTTCTTATTCAGGAAACAAATAACTTCCCCTTACATTACCACTACTATACACATACAGTAGTTTTCACACCCTTTTTCACCCTCCACCCATGTGATATGGACAAGAACATCCACAAACATACACATCGTACACACTGTGTATGCAAGTATGTAAATACATACTAAATCCTTAAGATGGATGCAATTTGCACTTAGAAGACTGAATTCCATTCAATTTGCCTTTTACAGTATCTGTAATTAAGCACATTACAAAAAAAGAAAGGACAGACAGTAACCACTTGGACTAAAGCTGAATTACGTAAGAATTACTGCAGTTATTTTCCACAGTCTAGTTCTTACATCAGCACTTGGTAAGAGACTTCCATGTTTCAAATCACTGACAAAATCAAAGCATGAAAGCCCAACAGTTGCATTGCCATTGTCAGCAAATACAACACTGAGGGGGGTAAAAGCACTGATAAGTATCAGGGAACGTGTTATTTTTAAAAATGTCTGACTTTGTTGTATTATTAGTTGCTAACTAAGGTAGATTTGTTAGAATTTTAAGTTACAGAAGTATCACTTAAGTATATCGCTTCTGATACTGGCAATTTTAGCTGAATTTTTGTTATTCACAACGGCTTGGGATACTCCCAATTCCACACCTTCAGAAATCTTCCTTTTCTAGTGAATACTATACTACTGAAAACTAATTCTTTTAAGCTAAAATTTGTATAAGAAAGTTTATTGTAAACAATAATTGAAAAAGCCTTACAATTATTTACAATGATGACAAATTAAAAGTCTGAACTTCAGAGGTAAATCTTGATTCTCAAATTACACTGAGCAAAAGAACAAATTACGTAGCTTGATTTGTACCTCCAGAATTCCAAAAAAACCCACATAATTTGAAAGTAGGTCAGAGACAGGAGAGAATTAATGAATTGTTGAAGATTGTATCGCATAACTTTCTCAAATTTTTCTCAAAGAAATCCACTGCCTTTATTATTTCTTATATTGGCAGATGAGTTTTGGTGAGTCTTTTCCTTTTATAGCCTGAGAGTTTATCTGCTACAGGCTATCATGCTGTTGCTTTTGCTGCAGCTGCTAGACTACAGGTCTGTATCTCAGTCACTATTCAATGCAAAAAACATGTAAGCTTAAGCTGTTGACAACAGTGGGTTTATTAAACAAAGCCAGTGAGGTAGGAAGTATCTTTTATGTTTTTCAGTCAAGTACGATACAGGGGCAATAACCTCTAGCTGAGCTTAGCTGCTGCTATTTTTAGGTACAGAGCATCAATATCACAAAATAGAATAATTCGATTTTTATAAGTGGGTCATAATTCATTCAGTATGCGTTTTAAACTTACCAGAGTAGATTTGATGCCAACGCTTTCAGCTGCCTGAAAAGCCAAAGTGAAATTTCTTCTCTGCATGAGATATAAAAACATATTAAAACCCAAGGAAATGCTACATCAAATTTAATAAAGTGGTGTTAAGAATATCCATTGTAATGCTGCTACTTTTGCTTCAAATGGAATCCATGATTTGACTATAGTAATTTTAAAAGAGCCATAAGAATGAACACGTCCTAATACCATCCAAATATTTATGGAAAATTTTTATTAATTCCTCATTCAGAAGATAATGCTGAAAAAATCACTGCCAGTGAAGAATGATTAGGTTATAAAATGCTAAATAATATATTATATATTATTTAAAAAGAATAAAAAATATCTTCATGTGTTAATGAAATTTTTTTATTTTTTTTTTAGGATGTATTATCATTAATCATACATCTCCTGGTAACACACCAGCAGGTATTAACTGTAGCACACTAGAGTACATACAGACAACTCTACAGTCTTGACATCTTCTAGTTTACCTTTATTTGATACATATCACTTGAGATGAGTGTCACAGTCACTTATCAGTATGAGAAAGTAGGATGAAACAACATCCTTGTGATATTGAAAGAGATGAACAAACCATGTCAAGATACAAATTTGATGGATTTAAAATCTTTAAGCTTAAATACTCCTTGCTTCCAGAACCCAAAAAACACTTCCCAACTGTTTGGGTTAAATAAAATGCCTCAGACTTAAATTTATGACCTTCTGTTATTTTTCTGATATTTGTTCCAAAATTCCATTTAACCCAATGATCTCATAATATTAAAAGGTTATAATAAGAATAGCAGCAAGGTAGTTTGAATGTTTCAATTATGATTCCTAGTAATATTGAGTTTTTTAGAACTCAAATTGGTTCATTCTTCTTTACTAACTCTTATTAATTATACAATCTCACAGTCCCAGGAATGGGCTTTTTAATGTCTTACCTTGTCCTGGCTGTTTAGTTCTTGATAGGGAATATGGGCTGGGAGGTAAGTATGGAGGACTGCACAGAAAGCCAAGCCATCATTCCAGCTACTGCTGAAGTTTGTTATGTCAATATTCTTGAGGGGGGGAAAAAATATAAACAATATTAAAATTATAATCTAGCAAGTATTAGTTCTACCAATCCACCCATACTTGTTGGGTTTTCTGTGTGTGGTTTGTTTGTTGCGTTTTTTTTTTTAATACCTTTGAAGAAATCAGCAGAGAAAGTGAACAGCCTAATACTGAAGTCCTGTGGTAAGAAATGAAAACACACTACTACAGACAACAAAAAAAATTGTTGACAAGAAAGTCAGTTATCTTACACATTAATTCCAGGTAATATTAAGCTCTTTCCCCCCAACACCCCACCCCACCCCCCAAAAAAAAAGAAAAAAGGAAAAAGTGCAAAATGTGTGTGCTAAAAGGCGTAAAATGTTGTGCTAGAGAGGGTAAGAGTATAAATTTGGTACAACTGTACACACCAAGACAGAAAAGCAAATGAGTTAGAGATGTATGCCCAAAACCCCTGAAACCGACAACGTACTAATATCTCTGTTAATGCAATATTTTACTTTTCTGCTTCTACTGCACTAATATCCAGACAAAAATTCTGAAGATAAGTATTTTCTCTTCTAAACAAGCCATTTCTAATCAGAAACTTATGCGAACAAGATTACAAACAAAAATTAAATTTCATTTGGAAATAAAGATGTTCCAACAGATTTAACACTGACAGTGGCAGGGAATCATTATCTTTAGGATTAAAATTGAAAAGTGCAGTCTTGCACTCTTGATCATTTAGTTCCAGTAGGAAACTCAGTGGCACTGGTAAACGCATACCCTGAGACTGTATATATTATTGCAAAAAGAGTCAGTCCAGTCCAAAAGAGTTATGAACAAGATGCCTCAGTGACCTTTTAAATTACTATATACTTTGCTTTGGTAGTCAAGCAATGGTAAAGAGGCTAAGTGGACAGCAGTCAGTTTAAACTAATTATGAAACACACAGTAACGACTCAGTTTATTTTTTAGACCTTTATGAAAAATATAAAAACATCTTCATATCTAACTCACTTAACTGGGCTTAAGTAGAAGCTAACCAGCCCTCCTACTTAGTTTTTAAAATTTTAATGTAGCAGGAACTATAACCTCCAGTCACAGAGTTGCAGAAAAACAATCACACAAGTTAACCTTTCACCTGACAGCAGTTTAATAGTCATCACCTGTCTTGGACAAGACACTAAAACTTGTCATTCCTAATGCAGAAAACTCCACCCAGGATCAGTGTTACTACGCCATGCAGGCTGAGAACAAAGGCAGTTGTATTTCTTGTCAAACCAATGACTTAGATTACAAATTGAAAACAACTGCAATCCCCTCCAGCAGAGGAAAAAAACTAAACTAAAGGCTATTTCTAAAAGAACGTGAGGGAAATCTCCATTTCCTGCTCAGCTTTAGCACTTTTTATACAAAGTCCACCAAATGCAGGTTCAAACTCTGGTGACGTAAGTGTACGTGCTCAGGCTCACAATGCCCAAGGCAGTGGTCTGAGCCTTGCCTGCCGTCCTGCTGCCTGCTTACAAACGGAAATGTCATTGTTGGAGACCCCCAGTCTGTGGGAACATGTTCCTCACACAGCTTCCTCAAGCCACAGGGGTGGGAAAATTTAAAAGCAAAAGAAAAAA
This sequence comes from Ibycter americanus, assembly GCA_035590275.1. Taxonomy (NCBI): domain Eukaryota; kingdom Metazoa; phylum Chordata; class Aves; order Falconiformes; family Falconidae; genus Ibycter; species Ibycter americanus. Next base: position 89,604,946 of record JAVJGI010000001.1, read on the forward strand.
AAATTAAGCTCTCCCTCCTTTCTCCTTGAGAGAGACAGGAAATTTGATTTAAATTAATGCTTGGTTAAAATTTTTTCAACGTTACTTAAATTAGGCAAACAAATGCAACACACAGTACAAGGCTTTAAGGAAAAAAAAAGGGGGGGGAAAATACCAGATTGTTAAAACCAATAAATTCCGACTTGTGTCTATGTACAAAGTTACTTTTTGAACAGTTTGTTCCCCCTACCCTGTAACGAGTAATGCCACAGATCACATCTGTATCAATAAGATGGATGAAGGTAGGGACAGGGCTTTTTCTTGTCACAGTCCTTTGTGGCAAGCCAGTTATAAAAGTCAAATGTGAATGATCATGTTTCCTTTGCTCCACAATCGACTGAGGGAGAAAAAAACCTCAGTCCTGGTTTTCACCCCTTGGCTGAAATATTCTCTCTTCTTACCCAGGATGGCCAAGTCATGTAGGAAGGGGAGGAGTAAGATATGCGCTGGCATTGTCACAGTTAAGTTAAACACAGATCTGTTCACAAATACATGCATGCATCGAGCCAAACTAGTAAAACCCCCAGATTATACTAGTTAAAGCTACTGAAGCACATTAGCAAATTTTTAAGTCTCAGGACTACACAGATAGATATAGCATTCCTTACTAAAGTAAGGAGCAATGCTGAAGCATTGCTGAATCTGATTAACAGTTTCTAACACATCAGTTTCCAATCTAGCGACTTAATGCTGGATATAGTTTCAACAAGTACCTGTTTAATTGGTATTATCGCAGAATATATTCTATTTACAATAGAGTCCATTAAAGTCAGTCACCAGTCACTGTACAAATAGAAGTTTGATAGTAGCTTGTCTCACAGAGCTTACAATGTATTCTTTCTCTCCCAGGTCGCTCTACACATTTCAGAGGAAGCACCGCAATATTTATTGAAAATTTAAGCGTCTGATCCTCAACACCAGCATCACCGAAGAACAGATAAAATCTCAGTACTGAAAGAGGGGTGGAAGGGTACACAGCCATCAAAGGAAGAACAGTAGCTTATATTAGAAATGAGGGAGCACAGAGAAAGGAGGCACAAACAATGCAATACTGTTAAAGCAATGAGCTAGAATAGTGATCTTTCAAGAGTCAGGATGGATATCAACAGGCAAGAATGCATTCATCAAAATTAGAAAACAGGATGTTGCAGTGATGTGTATGAGATCATCAGAACCTACACCTGAAGTTTGACCCTGTGGATAAAGAAGGAAGACTTGTGCTCAGAATACATGAAGAAAGAAACTGCAAGGTATCAAAACACTCTGGATGCACTAGAAAATAGACCTATAGAACAACTGGGGCTGAAAACAGAACTCTTCACATGATTTAAAAACCAGGAGGAGTGCTCACTTCCAAGATCTAGTGACATTTTTCATTGTTTTGTAAGTATATTCCCTCACCCCAACATGTAAGCAAGAAAAACAGGATAAAGTTGTGCTGAAAATGGTAAATGAAACTAAAACAAGAGAAAGTAATCTTCCCTTAAACAATATAGTTGTATAAACTAAAAATTTCAATTTACGTATTAGTAGCACCCACAGAATGTTGAATACAAATATTGGAAAAAAGGCCACTTAAAGAAGTTCCCCTAAAAGTTTCGTTGGTTCTCAAAAAGAACTTGGAAAACCCTATTTTTCTAAATCTTCTTGTAGGGTCCAGCTTTTATTAGTAAGACAACAAACAGAAAATAAACCCATCATCCAAAAATCTTAATGTATCCAGAGAAGCTGAATTAAATACAACGGAAGGAAACAATTAAAAGGGACTGGTTTCTGTTTCCAATTGCTCTGAGCGTTATGAATTATTATTACCTCTTAGACTAAAAAAGTATAATATTGGTCAGGCACTAAAAAACAGATCTAGAAACTGGACAGACTGTCATTTAAACAGAAAATTTAATTTTTTATGTAGAGCTTTGAACACATAACTGGCAAATTTAAATACAGCACAATTTTATTTCCCAAATGCTTTTAACTACTTGTGGTTTTTTGAAAAAGCTCGGTCAGTATAATGAAATCAATCTTGCATTAGGCTCTTATTTCTCAAAGAATTGACGGTAAACAGAACATCAGCCTAAAATCTCAGACATAATTTCTTCTTTGTTACTGCTTTTATTAAGTAATTGGTTCTATTAAACGAATTCTGCTGGAATCTAATCTGGAAATTTTCTTCCAAGCCATTTCAGACCACAGAATATTAAAGGAATAGAAGGACATACTTTCAGATAAATTGTCAAATGAGAAATAAGCCTTTCTAGAGACAGGTGAACTGAAGGAGATCTATCAGTCCTTGTCTATTAATGTTTAATACTTAGGACGGGAGTGAAGTCACCGCTAGTATTTGGGAAACATTTTTTTTAAAAAGGCAATTTAACAAAAAGAGTTTAGCAACAGGCTGCTGTCATAAAAAGATCTGTGGAAGAAACTTTCCAACCAGGAATAAGTGTCAGAAATTCACGAGACTTTTCTAGAGACAAAGCATAAGAATGTAACATTTTACATAATCAACAGACCAAATTCTGTAGTCCACTCTAACAGCCACGACAAAGAGGGGGAAAAAAGATGGTAGGGGAACACCCTGGTGGATCCAAAACCAAAAAACATTTCAAGCATGTCTAAAGCTCCTATTAGATGGCAAAGTGCAGAGTAGAAGTGGTCACCACAAAATGAGTATTCCCTTGTGCTCACATGGGGGGCAGGGGGTGGGGGCAGGGAAGAGAGTAAGAGGATTCTTCCTGAAACAAGGTTGAAATATAATAGAAACAAAATGATCCATCAGCTTAGGCTGAAATACAGTAGCGGTTAAATAGTAAATGAACTGGATTTGAACATGAATCAGAAACACACCCTTGCAGTAAGGAAGGTAAACTGTATCCTGAGCTGCATCGCTAAGAGTACAGGCAGCAGATCAAGGGATGGGACTCCTACACTCTACTGGGCCCTTGTCAGTCTACACCTGGAATGCTATATAGAGCTTTGGTCCCTCCAGTTCAAAATCATCACTGAAGCATAAAAAAGGGTCCAGAAGAGAGTTACAAAGATGATTAGATGGTTAGAGATTAGATTAGATGGTTTTTAACAAAGTGTAGTACTAATTTTGAAATTGTCTCCTACTGCTTTTTGCAATAATTCCAGATTCACTGAGTATCTTCTATAGTCAGTGAAAACACGTTTGTTTTTTTTTTTTACAAAAAGCAAGCAGCAGACACTATTATAACGCAGTGATTCAACCTTCTTCCCCTCCTTCCCTCCCCCTACCCTGCCCCGAAAACTCCACAGCTAAAAAACCCCACAAACACCAAACAAACCTCAAGTATAGAAAACATGGTTTCTAACTTACAGTTACAAACTAAGAACAAAGTTATTTTAACTATCTCTTCAGCGGACATATCCACAGCTGTCTTCAATCTCCCTGAACTATGTATATTACAATTTGAGCAAGGAGCATACTGCACAGCAGCTATTACTCCATCCCTTGCTCTGCACATGGAGGAGAGGTTCCCACATCCTAACTCAGTTTGGCTCACAAATGAGTTAGGACATGGAGAAAATAAAAACATGTGTCTATGTCTCTGTTGTATTAGTTACTGAAATAAGTGGGCTGAGAAAGCAAAAGCATTAATATGATTCCGTACTATAATATATTAAACAATTAAAACAAGATTTGAGGTTTAAGTGTACAAACCTTGGCAGGCTTCTTTCCATGGCAGAAAATTAAGATTAAAAAGCTTTTAAAGACACATACACACACAAAAGTAAAGAGTACCCATTTAAAAAAATCAGAAAGGTGAGGTACAAAATAACTGCTATCCATGCTCCACTGAATCAGGATTCACTGATTCTCAAATCATGGATTAAAGCTGAGGATATCAGTACTTCGGGCAGTAGGTGGGAACGTAAAAGTATTTCTGGAATAGACTTAGACTTAACAGCAATCCTAACTACTGCCTTTTCAATTCCAGCTTCTGAAAAGGCAGTAAATGGCAAATATAAACCATCAAACCCCTAAATATTGACTGTTAATGTTTCTTTCTATACCAAAGACATGTTATTTTTCAGTTTTGGCACAAAAAAGACCTATAAAAGGAGCAGTCATTCTCAAAAAAACCCCAATAATAGCTTCAGACATTAACATTTGAAGCACTTACAGTGATATAGACAGCTTCATAATTTATTCTAAATTTTGTCATAATTAAGTCTAACAGAGTTGACATTTCTCTTGTATCAGAATCCAATCCAAACAGAAAAAGGAAGTATGTCCTTCCTTAACTCAACAATTTTTGGCTAAGGCATCACAGCTTAAACCAAGAGGAGAAGTGTTTTGGCAGCCTAACTACTTTGACGAATCAACCAGACAGCACCAGGGAGAGCATACACACCCTGGAATCATTATTTGAACATAGGCTTACATAAGCACACAGTCTTGTCCTCTTTTTGTGATTTTTAAAAAATGAGTATAATACCTTGAGCAGAATATGATCTAGCTTAGTGTCAATAAACACATGCATATATAAGAACAGGTTTAAAAAAAGAAGCAACCCAAACCACCTTTTAACTTTAGCTTTGTTATTCTACCCTTATTACTTAAGTACAAATTAAAGTATTGCTTGATTTCAAGGTGCATTCAGCACAGCATTAGGTACACATACCTTCATACTCAATCACACTGCTGAATCACTAAACAATTTTATTGTTTATTGCTGCCATGCAGACAGTTTTAAAATTTTTGTAAGACACGTAGCTTTGATCTGTATAGGAGGTAAAAATTAGGTGGTCTTTCCAGAAAAAAGCAGTATTGCATGAATTGGAGAACAGGTACTACAAGGCTATATTAAGGAGGTTTTCCAGTGTATTTGTAATTAGGAAGCATGGAAAGCCTTAAGAAATGTTAAAAAAAAATTAGTCTGTTCGTGCTGCTATCTTGTGACAATTAACTTTTTCAGTGTCAGACTTCTGGAAGTGAATTATCTCTCAGAATGCTGACAAAAAATGGAAAATAAGTTGAAATATTGCTGTAGATAGGAATGCATAAGGGGGTGTGTATCCTGTTTATTGGTCCCCTTCTTAACATGAAAGATGCATGCTCACATCCTTTTTTGGACTTTTATTAGTTGTGTATTCAAAATGAAAGTAGCTGTGTTCCAGCTGGGGTAAATGCTCCGTAACAGTTGGACAGGATTACTTTATGCTTTGAAGAAATCTGTAATTCGTGACAGTTTTATGACACTGCACATATTTTAGAGGAACCAGGAGGATTCTCTTCTCTCTGGAAAATGCAGCGCTTGGCACTGTACTCTGAATCAGTATGTCAGATCCTGAGCAAAGTTAATGATCCTGTTTCAAGTATTTTGTGTCTGTTCATCTGGAAACTAAAGGTGATTTGTTCCTCCTTTATCTAAATGCTTAAAAAAACCACCCTTATCTTAAGAGAGCAACCCTCCTCCTTTGTGGCTTAGGGATCTGTTCAGCCTTGAATATAATTAAACTCCGTAACTTGGTGAGTGCAATACTGTCTAGACTGAACAGGCTCTAGATGAAAGTTAATACAGAACCTGCCTACTGTTAGTTCCGCAATGACCTTCTGCAGATCACCATTCTCCAAACTTAAGCTTCAAGGAGAAATTCAGCTTGCAAACAGCATTCAGACAGCATGTATATTAAAAGCAACAATATAGTAACAGAAAATGCCATACAGTTTTTTACATCAGTAGGAATTTGTCTTATTTTCATTGGCTATTTTAAGCTTACTTTTTTATTTATTTAAAAAATATAAGATTTGGAACACCATTAAATATTGTTTAACAACTACATTTCAAGAAATCCATTCGTTTATTCCCTTCTAAATTTGCTTAAATAAATCAAGAAAACTGCACAATGAGGTAATTTATTATAGTTTTTTAACAGGGTTAGGTATTAGCTTGTTTCTTATAATGCATTCGCAGAAGAGAAAGTCTTAAGATACCTTTAAAAATTGTGCTATGTGGAACTATATATTTGTCAGAGGTAGAAAGCACAGTTTGGCATAGATGTCTGTGAATGTGTATGAAGGGCTTTAAATAAAACCCTTCCGCTACAATGGGCTGAAATTAGAGCTCACCACACTATTATCTTCAAATTACTTAGCATTCACAAAATTTCAAGCTTCTAAAGCAGATATATTTAAGACTTTTAATCAAAAACTCAAAAGTAATTTCCTCGAGGGGATAGGAGAGCAGAAGTTATTCTTCTTCCATTTTACTTGAGCAGACTAAAAAAGTACTAGTTGTACCAAGCAATTATGTAGTACTATATTCTCCACAAGCAGCTTGTGAATAAAGGAAACCTTCCCTCTGTGAAACAGTACAGACCTTGGTGTGTTTTGGTTTCTTGGTTGGGTTTGGGTTTTGTTTTGGTTTTTCTTTAGTATTTTCAACAAATGGAATAAAAAGCAGCTCAAGAACTATAGCTGACCTACAAAAGGAATAGCATTCAATTGTATGCTGCTGCTCATTAATAAGGGTAAGCCAGCTATATCAATCATTGTTTTTAACATTTTAAGCCACTGGCAGCTCACCTATAACTGTACACTTTAAACAGTTTCTTTGAAATTAAGATTTCTATCTGGCTATTTATGTGATTTCTACTTATTAGTCTGTGTATAAACCAGAAATTCAACTCTTCTCCAATATCCAGCCCAAAACATATTAGTTTGTAACTAAATAAATAAACAATAGCTAACATTGATTTAAATTGGTAACAGGATAGAAACTGATGACCAGATAGAAAGTGGACCTACTGCTATTTCTACAGAGGAAAAGGCCGGGATATTTACGATTCCTCTGTTCTGTGCGGCACACACAGCAGCTCAGAGACAGAAGAGGGCCGGTCAGTCAGCATGTAGGTAGCTCTAAAAAGCATGTGCTGGCTCTTGCCCAGATGCTAAGCCAAACAAAAGCAAACAGTGGTACATAAGAAAAGTAGAAGTTATAATGATGGGAAATGCTGGGGACAAAAGGGAACTGTGGCAAAAAGTCAGACACGAGGAAGAGCTGGAGGTAAGAAAGGGTACCCTGTCAATATTCAGGTGACAGGGAAGAAGGCAGAGAGCTAGGGTACCATAAGTAGGATTGAATGAGGAAGGGAGACATTTATTATTTTGATGCTTGTTTACTGCTTGTCAGTTTTGAATCCACATAGTTTAAAAATAAAATTAAAACTACTTAGTTTTAGCTTCAATTAAAAAAGAAATAACTCTCATTTGGTATTGATAACATTGAGATGCCGGAAAGCTGGATAAGCACTGTTCACAGGGAATACAATGCTAGGTATTTTTAAAACATTAGAACACTACTAACATGGTGTTCAACCAGAATTGAATTTCAGGGGATGCTGAAAATAATCAAATTCTGTACAACAAAGAAATGAAAAATGAGTATGCCTAAAGCAAAAGACATTTTTCTCCAAAAACTAACTTAATATAACCTCCTGATATTATCTCACTCTTTCAAAAGAAGGCATGCATTGGTCCTACAAATGCTATACGCTATGGTCTCTTAGTAGCAACACAAGCAGAGAACCATATCACAGTTGCTGAAGCAAGGACAGTAAGTCTCAAAACCTATTCTTCTACTAGCATTTATAAAACTCAAGTAATTATAAGCAGCAATCTATATAAACAAAAGCATGCTCTTGCATGTGCACACAACTATAGAATGAAAAGTTTGGAATACTTTGTTACTTTTCCTAATCAGATAAGGAAGCTGTCAAATTCATCTTTCATTTCAAGACAACATAGGAAAATATTTTTGCATTCAGTTTTAGAGGATTTATAAAGAAATATAACATCCTGCCTTTCTTAAAATGTGGGGAAGGAGAAAGGCTTTTTCCACAAAGAAGCTTATCCTCAGAAATAGCACAGTTTAGTACTAGACGTGCCACAGGAAGAGGGGTGAGGGCTTACATCACAAGCCTGTCCATTGTACTGAAAGACGACTTTTCCTATGGATGGGCAATCATCCTGTTATGCGGCTCTCAACTTCCTCCTGCATTGTAAGTCTCAAGTCATGGAAAGAGTAAAGTTCTTAAACTGAGGATTGTGTTGGGAACTCCAAACACTTTCAATACAAGTTAACCAAACAAATACATCATGGTCAGACTGTTAACATCCTGGTTTAGTTTGCTGAAGCCACTATTCTTTTGAAAAAATAATGTAATCAGGAGAACTCTGGATAGTTATCTTGTTAGCTCTTTTGGCTTCTGATAACATTTGGACTAACTGGAAAAAAAAGTCTGGGACTGCAGTAGAAAGCCAAGTTCAAAATGCAAGACAACGTGATATTCACAAAACAAACTGTCCCTAAATAGACTAAATGAGACCACACTGAAAGATCCAAAAAACCCTACACTAATTACCTATGAAAAAAAAATATCTCTCAAATCCGAGAAATGGTACTCTAACTGCATTTGGGAAACATTAATTTAAACCTTAAGTTCCTAAAGTTTCAGTTACAGTTTCAGAACTGCAATCTGCAAAAGGCTGTTTTAAAGTGCCTCAATAGGAGGTCAGCTGCCCCCTTAAGAAAAAACCTATTATTGGCATGAAGCAAAGTGACTAAAGAGCTATTAATGTTAGTTCGGTTAGGACTTGTAGCATGTGTTCCAAGAAGAGAGTACAGTACATACCAGTGCCATTGCAATCTATGCAGTCAACTGTGGAGCAGCCTGGTTTATGCCATTGGCAGATTCTAATGTGTTGCAGCTACAAGTATGCTACGTTAAACAGCTCTACAGTTACCTGATACCCTTCTGTTTTTTTCTGGCACCACTTCAGCAAGGCATTTCTCTTGGATCCTCCATATTCTCTTGCTAGGGCAGACAAGGGATCTTTCCTCTCTTCCCTAGGAACAAGGCAGAGGTGCAACTTAGAGCTTGTAATGTATCTTTTGCAACAGAAAGACATATTGTAAAAGCTTAAAAAAACCAAAAAGACAAGTTATTGTCACAGTAAAAGTAGTAGGCTACAGCACTATTGACTGAAAAACAGAATACACAGAAACACCTGTAGAGAGTTATTTTGGAGTAACTAATTCATTAGCAAATCATCCTTCTTTTTCCTTTAAACTTTTTTTTCTAGGTCTTTCAACCTCAATTGTATTTTTTTCTAAGAGTTCAGAAAATTAAACTCACAACTTGGTAAGTACCAGCTTGAAGTATTAAGCTAACTCAAGTGACTTTATTTTGTATTTAGAAAGAGAATAAATTGATGCTATCTCTTTTGCATCTCATGGCTGATTACAAATGTCACCTTGAAACAACAAGTTTGCCTATTAGCAGAAAGGCGTTATTACCAGAACATTTGCCTGAGATCCAGAGTTCTCAAAGAAGAGGGGGGAGATCTAACTAGGCTGATCTGCCATTTGAGATACTGACACAATAAAACCTATCAATTAATTTCACTTCCAGTCTGTCAAGCTATCTCAAGTAATTCTTTTTTAAGGAAAGACTGGGAAAGAAAAGAACGATCATATCAGAGCTGGCCATTTTTTCATGAGTCTTATAAGCATCTCTTTATCAGACTTCAGAAAAGAGGGCTGAGATAAAAAAAAAAAAAGTATTATAGAGATTAATAATTTTGTAATGGCCTGGTTACATGATTCTGTATTTCTATAGATACTCTAGTGAACAGTCTTTCACAAAAAGACTAGGTATTAGACCATTATGGAACTTAGTTATTGGACGTAGAGTGTGCCAGCAGTTGTTTTTATTTTTAATAATTTCCATTTGGAAAATTAAAATAAGACAGCTATCGGTGAATCCATACTGCAAAGTCTTCCTCAGCTGCCATTTTTTTAAAGAGTTCTACACAGATGTAAGCAAGATTCTCACAACATCCACAGAGTTACACCTTTTGAATATTTCCAAGACAACATACAGATTGTATACATTCACTCTCAAATCTTCAACTCTTTGTTCTTCACAACCCATTTGGTGACTGGAAAGAGGGGTGGAATGTGGAAATACATGGTATTTTCAGTGGATTCTCTGCTGCAGATTTACAACTAGCAATTCTGCAGGTCCTGCTAGGGGAAAAGAAAGCATCCAGGGAATGTGGATTTCTTTGTGCATGTCTGCTACCAACAGAACACCAGAGACTATTCCACCTATCAGCATCTGGCACTCAATGCAAAAAGAAGAGAACATGTGCCAGCATGCAACAAAATATTCTAAGGCATTAACCTTAAGTATATGTGTTGTAATTTGCTTGGCCAGTCTTCACTGAAATACAGATGGCAAGATCTCAAAGCTGCTTAGAAAAAGATAACATTTGAAACATCCATGAAAATGTATGCACAGCAAAACCATAAACAGGAAAGAGTAAGTGCCCTTCAGCATGCAAGATAGCAGTATGAGCCTCCAAACCTAACTGCTACTCTCAGAGAGATTTAACACAAGGAAGACACTAATTGTGTGTTCTAAATATGAAATAAATTATCTGAACAGATCACTGTATTTAAACTTCATAGACACCACACAGCCAGAATGATGCTTCAAGAAATTCTATACTTCAGTTTTTACATCAGTACATATTTCAACAACCCCAACTAGTGTATTTTTTCATTGGTGATTGAAACAAACCACAATGGGATTGTACATTCAATCTACAGTGAAGATCAGACAACACTATAGGAACTTTAGAACAGAGATTTGGGACAACATATGAAAACTCAAATGAAATGCTCCCCCTCTTTATGCTAAGCATACTGTTTAGCCATTAAGGAGCTGTACAGACTGTTCTCAAATTCCAGTAAGAGCACATGGTTTACATCAGGTTCTCACAGTTACAAAAACACTGCTGAAGAAAATAAATCAGCGTAAGTTCTACGGAGACAATGAGAAATTGTTTGACATATAAGTCTTACAAGTTAGTATATTAGGTCAACTGTATTCCAAATCAAAGAGCCAATAGAGTTTCAGCTAGAACAGGGAACAGTAAACTCCAGGTATTTGTTTTAGTGAACTATAGCAATAACTATTTATTTCACAACAACTTTCAGAAGAAGATCAGGGGAAAAAGAAACCTGATCACATAACAAATCGAAGTCTAGCAGCGACATTCTGAGGATGGTTCCAAAGAGTGTGCTCACCACCACACACCCACCGCTGCAAATTCCACTGCTAAGTCATCTTGTACTGCTTAGCACTGCAATCAATGGTCAGGCAGCATCATAATGATATCATAATTATAACTGTACGATTTTACCACTAAATGCCATGCTATTTACTACAGTCTGCAGGCTGCCATCAATGCGATTTTATACAGTATCAGTTCAAAGTTCATATACAGGTGTGTTTGGTTTTGGTTGGTTTTTTCTTTCATTCTTATTTCTGAATAAGTCTAGATTTAGGTGCTAACACACACAATATTAATTGCTGCTGGTAAAATATCCACAGATCCAAACTCAACTTAATTTCTACATAGTGAAAGGAGAGCAGCACTAAGGCATGCTTCAGCTGATTTCAGCGAAATAATTTTCAATAGCACCCAGAGCTGTAAATAACTTCACAATTTTATAATGTAATAATTAATTATCACAAATGTCTCAGAACATTAAGGGCTTAATATTCCTGTTGTACAAAAGCTTTGTCAGGAAGCTCTGTGTAAAACGGTCTTGAGAAAGTCATGTAACGTTCGCCTGCCAGTTTCCCAGTGTGAAGCAGGGCTAAGTACACACTTCACTTGCATAACACAAGGCTTAAATACTTCAAAGTCCTCTGACCGATAAACTATAGATAGGAAAATTTTAAATTCATCACAGACTTATCTTTTTATCTTACTAATGAAAGGAGTTGCCTGGACATTTGTTACTTAGACTTGCATTATGATTTCATTTGTGGCACAGATAACCCAGGCCCACTCACTCCTGGCTATTCAGAAGACGTGGCAGTGTCTGGAATTGAGACCTAGTCATGCTGCTTTTTGTCTTCAGCTGTGATTACAAAAGTTAAGGTTTAGCATGTGGTCTCCCTGGTCCAAGCCACTTGAAGACTTGTTTGACATGTCATAAGCTTAGTTCTTGAATTTGGCTTCATGGTATTTTTAACTGATATGATGCTATTATTTAGTGATGTGACTTAGCTTGGTTCCTACCGGGGCATAAAGTTTTAGTATTAACCTCATAAGCTCTAAAAAGCCTAACTTCTGGTCTAACTTTTAAAATATATACTGAGCTGCAGAAAACACTTTCTGAAACTCTCAAAGATTATTGAAGATCATTACTGTATGGGTGGCAGCAGGGTCTGCAGTCTTAGTGCCAATATTATACACCAGATACACAAACAGCTACCTATGAAATTAACCCATTCCAGTGCACCACAAGAAAGAGTTTTTACCTTATTCGACTTCTGGTTGTAGGGGTGACCGATGCCGTAGGAGAAGATGAGAGTGACAGCTGTGGTGAGGTGGTGCCCATTGCCATGAGAGATGCTGGAGATGCCCCATCAGGTGCACTGATATCTCGCTTGATTTCTTCACTACTTCTTCTAGAGACTAAGTGGGAAAATGCCCATATATTTACCATTTGCAAACATAAAAACTTAAAAACTTATTCTTACTCTCTGACAAGCATTAGTTCACAAACCATGCATAGAAACCTATATCCAATACTAGGCTTCAACATATTTCTTGGTATTTTCCACTTCAGAAGTATCAAGGATTTAGACCACACTACTAATGTTTATGATCAAGCCTGTATCTTGAAGATTTTTTGATGAAAGAAAATTCATCAAAAGATGATTTGATGAACATATCTTAATGGAATATTGCTACTTCCTTTTGAAGGATTTCATGAATGAGAAGGAATTTTAACACTAAACCATTTGATTTCCTCTAGTCCACGTAGTTATGTTGCTAAGCTTCAATTAGTTACAAGAAAAGAAAACCAAAACAAATCAGGAGATGACAGCTGCTTTATATCCACTTAATTTTAATCAAGAATTGGCATGTATGATGCTCTGGACATTAATTAAATATCTTCAACTATATCAAAGATTGACCTGAGACCATTCAGTCACATTCCACAGAGCTTGCTTCATTTTATCAAACAATTTTAATTTTGAATAAATGCACAAGCATTACATTTTGTAAAACCAAATTTGTAATGATTATGTTTTCTCTACATGGAAGCGTTTCCAGTTAAAAGTATAAGGTTTGCCTTTTATACCTAAATAGTCACCATTCTTTATGTTTGTGCAAATCAAAGATACAACTTGCCACATATATCAGAGACTTATTTTCTAATGACTTGGGGCAAGTACATTGATTTATAAATATCAGACACAAGAAGTTGGGAAAAACACAATTTTGGGTGGATTTTTTTTTTAACACATCAAAATGATCTAAACCACATTTTCTTCTTGAAACCATTTACTCAAATATAGGTGGTTTTTAAGTGTTTCTCTCAAAGTCGTTTTGCCTAGCTTATAGGAAGTATCATTTTCATGGTATCAGACTACTTGTGCTACTAATCTTAAAGATTTGTGTTTAGAAGCCTTTGCTGATACTGAGATGTCAGCTTGATAGTAACCTAACACTCAACATAAACTTCTGTTTAGCATGTCTATTTTTAAAAAATCCAAAATTAACATCAAATGTGCAGCAACCACTGAGTAATACTGAAGAATATGGGTTATGCCAGTCACACAATGGATTTATTTTAAAATGATTCACTGCAGACATTCTTTTGTCCTACAGAATGGGTAGACATTTTGCTAGGTAACATGGGAAAACATTTATATGTATTACATAATGTATAATTATGAATTTGTTGCCTAAAAAGAACGATCCTCCTTTAAACCCAATGGTTTTAAACAACTGACAGTAATTCTTTACACAAACATAAATGTTATTGCTTAATTAGAGAAAGACAGTATGTTTCTCTGCCTCACTCAAAAAAAAAAAAAAAAAATCTTACACCGAAGCAGTAAAAAGTAACAGCTAGGAACAGTTTTTTTCCTCATTCCTTGCACCCCGAAATTATTTGTCATACAAGGAAAGATGACACTGAAGTCAACTGTTACATGCATGATTCATACTTATCCATCTGGTATATCCACCAATAAGGACACTAGATGGACAATTAGAAACAAGTCTCTTCAGTTCCCCTTAATGAAACAAAACAGAATATTGTTCTGCTGCTGGACTTCAGTTTCTTTCCCCAAACACTTCAACAGAAAACTTGAACTCTGAAAAATAAGTAATTCCAAACATCCAAATAAGAGGTTTTTTTGACAAGAGCTTGATGGTCTGAAGACCAAAGCTCTCTCTTGACAAAGTCAAGTAGATCTGTAGGTGCCATGTTGAAATGAGAGTTCTTAATTTTACCAATCATCTAAAAAACGTGATATTACCAGAAATGGATTTGGCACTTTCCATAGCAGGTACTCTGGGCAAAGATGCTGGCCTACTGGCGGAAGATGTTCTCAACAAATGTTCTGGACAAAGAAAAAGAAGAAAGAACATAATTAACAAAAATCCCAGTTAAATGTAAGACATTTAGGTATGAGTAATACTGTCTAACAGTGCCTGAGTTTGGCTGTTTTAGTGAGGACAACTGATTTTATCTGTGTGAAAGAGAAGGCCTAAATTTGCTCATTAACCAATGAAGTTCACTATGAATACATCATGACCTTCTTAATCCTTTTACCCCTAAGGCCTTTTACTAAACCACTGGCCCTGGTCTATAAAAAATGAATTGTTAAACCAAAAGGCTGAGCAAGGAATCCCATGTAGCACATGGCCAAAAATACTCAATGTGCCATTCACAACGTGGACTGGTAACACAGATTGTTTTGTCTCATATGTGACACTATTTTTCCCTTTGGTTTGTTGGTTTTTTTCATTTTTTTTAAATAAAACGAAACTTTTTTCTTTTTTGTCCTCCTCCATGCAGTGAAGTCTAAAAGGTGCCTTTACATAACATACAGAAAGATTAGTTCTGCCTACTGCCAATAAGTACAAACATGTTATAACAAAATTTATTTTCTGTAGCATCAAAACTATTTCCTATTATTGAAGAAATATCCCTTCAAATAAAACCTGTAAACAAAAAGTTTACGTATTCCTATGTAGAAACACCTGGAAGGCAGTAAAATTTGAATACAAAACCCCATGAAAATGAAGAATGCATATTAAAAAAAGTGAAACCCCACTCACTAATCGAAAACGTGACATAAGAAACATATATTGCTACAGAGATACTTTAAAAATATATACAGTTGTAAACAGGAATTCTGTCTAGCACGTTCTCTTGGAATGCAGTCCTGCTGCTGCATTAACTGACTATAATGAAAACACAGGAACTATGTAAAGCGTACCATTCATTTTGTGTTTAAGCTTATGTCTACCGTGAACTCTGTAACAATTAAAGAATCCTAAACTATCTTCTTGGAAAGGCATTTCAATATTCCTAAAAATATCAAAGTTTCTAAAATTAAAACTCCAGCTGCATTGTACAAATAACCTCAATATGCATTCAACAAAAGCAAGAAGGAAATCTGGCACATACAGACTATTATGAAGTGCTACAAAAAACCCACCACAACCCTTCAGAAAGCATCAGACCTCGGGAACACCAAATTGAGAGGAAATATTCAGTCTGGAGTCATATGGGGATTATCTTGAGAAACATCTACCAAAAAAAACCCCTAAAGCAGGCATAAATCAGAGTGCTACACCCAACACATGATAGCCATTCATTCTCACAGGAAGAGCACATTGTGAACAGTGTTTTGAGAGACAAAACAAAGTTCACAGAACATGGAAATATTGGGAAACAGATAAATCAACACTCAATTCCATTCAATTTTTCATCTGGCTCCTGAAGATTCAATACTTAGTAAGTTTATATTTTGTTATTCACATGCAATGCAATGACAACCATCATCCTTGTTTCATTTTGGGGGAAAAAGAAAACCACAACCACACAATGCATAATCTAACCCCAGAAGTGTGTATTTTTAATATCTGGAAGACAGCTGCAAGACATGTCCCTGAATCATTTTATCTTGATTTTGCAAGTGATCTCAGTTTGTGCACGCATTAAAAACTGTCAGAATAATGCTGAGTTATCAGCATGCAGTCATTTGTTGAAAATTCAAAAAAAGCATCTTTATCACATGCCACCATCTGTGATGAAACAAAGTAATAAAAACTTGAACGTGAGATATCCTATGAGTCTATGAAAATATTTTGATAATGAAAAGTATATAACATGCTAATGCTTTGGACACTAAATGATGTAAAATAAAAAACTATTAATAGGATTGCTAAAAACAAAGTTTGAATGAACTTGAACCAATACCTTGAACAGGGATTTCAGCATAGCTTGGTCTTTTGTCTGTCAGTGTAGCAAGGGGTTTTGAAGCTGAGATTGGTCCACTTATAGAATGTCTCTGAAATGAAAAAATACTTGTGTCAAGCATCATTTGAGGGTAAAAAACAAACAAAAATGGAATTGCAGAATCAGTTTTAGAAACTCACATATGACGTTATTACTGATTTGGAAGAACCAAAATATAAAGGAACCTTTAAAAATACTTAGTGGAAAAGGGTGTGTGCTCTTTACCAATTGCTTTTGCTCATCTGAATAGATACACACTGAAACTTGTTCCTCAAACCAATGTTGCAAATTAAGGTTGTGAATTCTCTTGCAGGTTTTTTATTAATTTCCACCTTAATTTATATTTTGTTTGTACAAACCTGTTTTGGTTAAACTTGATGTGTTTATTTAAACTAATACATATGTAGTATGTAGCCAAGATTTTAGTGTCTGATTTGTGTTATTAACATATGCCTTTACAGCTTTGTGCCTTTTCCTGGAAATTAGGATAATGGTGTACGGGTGTAGTGACACAATACCCTTTACTAAGAAAAATCCTACTGAAAAAAATATTTTTTTGTTCAGAATGTCAACAGCTTTTGTTACCACCTATTTAACTGAGATGCTCTGTGAACAACTGGAGAGAGATATTTTGTTTAAGTATTTGTGAAATATGTAATAAAATACAAATATAATTATTTTTTCTTTCTCAGGTCACTAATTCCTGTTCTGCTCTAAACTAGTTACAAATTGATTCTTTTCTTTTCAAGTTTTATGTAAAATATTTAGGCATGGCTTCTGGCAGCTTAAAGCGCAAGTATATGATCACAGATGTGTTAACTCTTGCACACAACAATTTAGTAACCACTGGATAGCACTGAAATAAGCTGATTAGTATCACACAAATGAATCACACAATGCAATAATTACCCTTGCAGTTGTTGAAACTCATATACAGTTGCTGAAGACTCAGGGAAGACAATCCGCAATTATTTTCTTCAAATTAATAATTTCAAAGAGCCTATTGCAAATTATAGTACATTCTTTATTCACCCTGTCCTTTCTATTAGATTCCAATATTTAATCATAGTTAGTCCAGTAATGTGTTTATCCTGAAAACTCTTTCAGCTCTCCATCTGGCCCAAGATTAGATGAGAAGGTTAAAGGAGCCTTATCTTCACAAGATAATAAAGGTCAGATGTTTCTCACGCCAAGTCATGTAGGCAAGACAGACTAATCCAAAATTGTGACTAAAAACGTTAATAGTATATACTTTGCAGCATCCTGTAGCACAGGCAGGATTACAGGGCTACTTATTCATTGTTTAGGGTCAAACCAGAGTTATGCTTTTGTGCTAGAAATCAAATGCAGAAATCAACTGCCAACATACAGTATGAAGAACTTCATCACTTTATGTATCAAAAGTCCTGCACGTACACTACACAGATTATTCCTTTAAACGTGCAGATGAAAGTGACTGCAATTTTGAGTCATGCACAGAAATGCCTACAACACCTTCCCATAAGAGCTGGTACTTCAGACTTGCATTACCTTTAATGTTCACTTCACCCACTTAATAAATTACTATTATATTTTTTTAAGTAAAAGAAAAGGACTGTACCAATGAGAACCATTTTTTCCATCCTCCCAAGGAAACAACTACAATAGCTAGATAATGAGGCTAAAAGAAAAAGATTTCATTTTGGTTAGCTTTGAGATTGTCATCACAAAGACAGGATAGTACAGAACTTCAGCCAGGAAACAAAGGTATGTAAGCAGGCACAGTGCTGGATAACCATACACCTTCATCACTTTTCAGCTTCCGGATATCACTTAAAGACAAACATCCTTTACGGATATTATCAGAAAGTGGTTGTATTACTCAGCTGGTAACTTGCTGTGTACTGGTCTTGTCTCCTTGTCATATAATGAACTGTTTGTCTTTTTGCTCCGGTTGACTCTGCAAACAGGGCTTACTTTCACTGTTGCTAGTTCCATATTACATATCTTACCATTATAACTACCAGTAGTAAGGTAGTGACTAATACACTGCAAATTAGAGGAAACTGAACCAAACAACATTTATCTAGTTCCACTTGGCATCATCTATATAGTAGTAGCGCACAAGCCTCTCGCAGAATCACTTTTCTGAAACATTTTACAAGTGTTAGAAACTTTTCTGCTTGACTGACCTTTTGCTGAATTTGCAGATCAGCCAGTTCTCATTTCACTTAAAAAACAAAACACATCTGATGGGCGATCAAACACATATGGATGCTACCAATCCCTTTACAAATACCCTTTTTTCTTCAACTAGAAATACATTCTAAAGCTCACTTAACTGCTAAACACCATTTGTCCTTTACACTGCTGTTCAAACTCCTCAACACTAGATGAAAGGATCAAAAGTTTGGAGGAATCACATGCTTTTGAGGCTATTCACTGAAGCTACAAACGGGACAGAAATTACTAAAGGTGCCTGCAACTTGTGATCCTCTTATTCCTCCTACATTGAGGTCTAGCAGAAGAAAATGCTAGAAACTTTAAGGACTAGTTTTGATGTGAGGTATGAAGATAATTGTTCACAGAGTTAAGTAACAAATTTTACATAGTAGTCTTTGTGTAACAATTTCAGTAACAGATAAAGGTGCTAAGATCATCAACAATTACCTTCTCACAGCCATTCCTAGTTTGAAGATAAAGTTTCTGCCAGCTACCTATGACTGTTTTCAGATTTTTTGGGTTGTTTTTTTTTTGTAACATGAGTAACAACTCCAGCACACAGGTGAGAAAAAAAGTAAAGGAGAGCAAACACCTGACACTTCACATTTGAGACAGAACCATGGCAGAAGAAGCTAATTCCTTAAACTCCAAATATGTTACTTCTGACTCTTCATCCTTGCATCCGTTGTTGGCTGTGGAAGGGAACATGACTGTCAACCACTATCCAGGTACCTATTCCTGGTCACTTTGCACTTCAATATGCACTTCAGTAAGTATGTCCTGCCAATGCACCTATGGAGCCATACCAGACCAGCTAAGCTTTCGGCTAACACAGCAGGGTTGTTTTTATGTTCTGAAGACCATTCTCTTCAAATCTCTTTTCCTAAATTGTTTTGCAGTATTGCTAAGCACTACGGTGAATAACAGCTATGTTCCACCGTGGGCTTGGACCTGAAGCCAGATGGATTCTGTTTATTTCCAGTTGCAACAAAGTATTCAAGAATGTATCTCCTTATACATACAGGTATTATTGTAAAGAAAAACAAAGCAAACAAAAACTCTCCAAAACTGAGGAAATTCATGACATAGTCCAACACAAAAATGAAGTGATACATGTAATTCAGAGAGGGCACATTTAATGCATCTATATTTGGAGAACCTTTTTTGCAACCAATCCATCTTATCATAATCCCAAAATTGTGCCAGTTTTTCAGTAGGTGCCCATGTAAATATTTCCCTTGTGATAGCATTTAAAAGCAAGTAAGATTAATGACAATAAACATTGCTACACCCATACAGAGATCAACCCTTCCACCTCTTCTCAGGATCTTAAACATGGATGACTTCTATAAGGTGGGAGCTGATAGGTCAACTCACATAGTGACTACTTATTAAAATCTTACTTTTCAATTGCAAGAGAGCAAAAAACACAGACAAAAAATATATTAAAAAAATTGCATAGAACACAACAGTAGAAAACAAGGTAGTAATATGAAAACAAAGAAAAGGAAAAGATGATGAAAATTCGTTTTGAACCTGAACCCCTTCTCTCTTGAGCAGAAAACATTCTTCAAATGCAATTCACATAACTGAGGTCACAAAACCCAGCTGCCTTCTGGATAATTACAAATACTTTCAAGAAAACCACCTATCTTCAAAAAGACAATAGAAGCTGTTTTCATTTACCCACCCTCCTCTGTTTTTCAGGCAATGTTTCCCACTAATGAGTATCCAGCTGTTAACGACTTGGTTCTATACCAGAAGTTGAATTCAAAATTCAAGTAATTCTGGCAAATCTCAAGAACATCAAACAAGAGCTGTAAACCTCTGCAGGTTTGCAGTATTTGAAGTATTTGAAGAGATTACTTTGGTTCACGGTTAATTTACAGGTAAATAAAGTGAAATAAGCCTTAGGCTTCATCAAAAAGTCGGTCTGCCAAAGCCCTGATCTAGCCTTTTAGAACATGATATTAAGACTGCAACTTCCTCCAAGAACACAGAAATAAACAGAAATATAACGACAGATCAATAGGAACAAAGCATCTGTCACAGAACCTGTCACATTTAACTACTTTAGAAAACTGCTGTCAAGAGTGACTGAGTCACAGGAAGTAGCAGAAGCTCTCACAAAAAAACCATGTAATTCTTTCTCTTTGCTTTGAGGCTATTTATGTTTCGTGAAGTTCACTCCTAAATTAATAAAAGCTGCACTAGTCTGAGCACAGGAGAAGTCAGTCTGTTCCAGGTATTGTTCCTTGACCACTAAAAGCCTATATGGATATAGATCATTCAGTTCACACAGAGAGGATTTATTACCAAAACATTATGCTGACCTATAGTAAAAACCAAGTTTTGGTACTTCTGGCTAGCAGTATCTTGAAGGCAACAGGAGAATTCCTGATATTAAAGGAGTAAAACATATAGTACGTTTTTTGATTTTTCTTTTTGAAACCGGTCTCATCTGCTTTGTCCTTGAACTTGTCGGCTTTGACCAACATCTCACTTCATGCAGCTAGTGACATAATAAAACCAGAAAAGATCTATAGAGCTGAGCACTAGAGTACTGATGATGCAAGCTTAGTGTACCTAGGCTCCTGTAGCAGTTGAACAAATGGACAAGGCCTCAGAGGGGACTGGACAAAATACACAGTACAACCACCGACTGGCCAAACTCTCAGTCAGTACAAAATGAACACGATAACCATTTCAGAATTGTTTCGTTCCTGTCTGGTCAGGTCTGATACCAAAAGCCCATGCAACATGGGATACATTTGTACTGATGATTGCTGACAGATTCTGCACAGATCTCAGTCCACCGCCTGAAGAGGATTATTGCTGTTTCCATGCCAGGCACAGGACTAAGAACTGTGCAAGATTTAGCAACTCTAAAACTAAGGAATGCAGATAAAGTTTTCCTCCCATGCTTCTCAGTAGCACAGGAATAGTAATGGTTGGGAATATTTACAAGAGCTTCCAAATTATGCCAAAACTTGTATTTACAACATGGTTCTCAGTGAAAGGCTCTTTTGTTAAACTGAACATTTTAGTAATTACTTGAGGGAACATTTTATCATTATTTCCCCACAAAGTCAGACAATATTTGTATATTACCACCTGTATTTTCACATGCTCTCCTTTACAAAGAAGGATAAAGTGCAGTCATAAAACACCTACCTGCATAGGGGACACAGCAGCAGCTGGGGGAGTTTTCATGGGACTTGGGCTCAGGGGAGTGCGAGGAATTGTGGCAGCAGCAGGGCTGGGAACTAGTAAAAACACAGAAAGGAAGCCATCATGAGCATTGCATTGTATTGCAGTGAAACAGGAGACTGGCTGTTACAGTGAACTCTCGTCTTGTACTTCACATTACTAGTTTTACCAGATTAATTCTTTCAGAATTTCAATTAGTAACTGACTGTAAAATCATTTAAAAGTATGCCTACACGTTTACTCCTCTATAATTACATTCCTTTTCTTGAATATAACATCCATGGTAAAAACAAGTTTACTGGGGGTGGGCAAGGCTAAGGTGCAGGATACTATTACCCTGGCAGAAGTAAACGATGATCTCCAGATAATTAAAGAGATGGTAGCAGGCGCCTGGGTCTGCCAGTAGCACAAGAAAGATAACCTATATCACCTGCTTCTCCTTTCTAGTTTCCAATCAAAGTCCACAGGTACTAAATACCATATCCCTGAAATTCTGGGATTGAACAAATAACATGTTTAAAAATGTATGAAAACAGACATACTGAATTGGTGAATCAGTCACTGATTATTTAACAGCACGATTAGACATGAATGCTGAGGAAGAAGGCAGGTACTAGCTTGAAATAAAGACTGAAATAAAAGGCTAAAAAGAAGGGAGAGGGGATTTATCATTTTACCAAACTAATTCTGGCAAGAAAGTACCTTTATCCAATAACAGATTAACCTTCTAAATTAACACTAGGAAAGTAAAAAACCATTAATACCTATGAACAAAGAGAACAAGCATGGAAATAGAACCATTTACACAATCACCAAATAATACAGAGATGCTTCTATACCTGAAATTTTCAGGCTAAAAGCAATTAAAAGTAGATTTGCCATGCACAGTACAGTACTGTAAGTCTGTCTGGTAATAGAGTCTACTTCAGACCGAGCCTTTTTACACCATAGATTTACAGTGATATTAGCATAAATGAAATTCAAAACCCAAAGACCTGGCAAGGGAAATATTTTAATCATACAAGGTCTCATATGTAGTCAAAGCTACAACCCAAGTGTTTCTTATTTCAAGATAATTACTTGCATTCCTTATTCTGCTCATCTGTAGAGGACAACAGCACCTGTTTCCACAATCAGAACTACAGTAAAGTCAATTGTCTCGGCAGTGCGATCCCTTTCATTTTAGAAAATATTCCCCATATCTTTTAATACGTGACACTGGCTGGACCTTATTTTTGACTTTCATCAGCACTTTGACTGTAAGAATATAAGTTATTAAAAGAAACAAACTCAGCTCTAGCTATTACATGGCTTTTAGAATGCTTAATTTGGCACATTAAGTTCACATTTTAATAGTCAGGCTGAAATCAGCTGTGCTTCCAGCTATAATTATGTGTGTAATATGTGTTTATGTATTTCTAATATATGGGAGCACTGAATCAAAGCATCTAGCATATGAGTCATTGGCAGTGTGACAGTAAAGAAAAAAAAAAAGACAAGAAAAGGATGCTTGTACTTAACCACAGTGAACTATCTGTTGTGCAATCTAGTTTAGGTTGGTGTGTTTCAGCCATCACTTACAGGTCACGACAGTACAATAAAATAACTTAGCTCTGAATTAGCTAAGCCATTAGAAGTGTCCATGTCAACATACGGTAACTTGTAACTTGGTACAGCTACTACACGGGGTTGAAAATAATTACCTTGGGAGGCACTGTCAAATGACTTGATGAGTGTTTTCACAGTAGGAGTTGGCTCTGAGGAGGTGGATGATCTGCGACTCAGGCCCATTCCTTGTCTCAGAGCTGCCAAATCTCTCTCTACAGCGTTCATGTAATTGTACACTCGACCACGTTCCTCTTCCTGCCTGAAATCAATATGCAGCCCATTTAAGTAATTTAAAAAACATTTTAACATGCAAAGTCTTAAAAAAAATCAACACAAATTTGAAGTCAAATTAAAATCTATGGTCGAAATTGGTCATTACATTAACCTAGTTTTCTTTCCACTGTAAATTAGAAATAGATTATCAACCTAAATTATCACTGTAAGTTCTTACCATTTGTCAGCAACTTAAGCACCAGGTGAAGAGTCTATCAAATCAATACTTGATTTAAGGTTTTAAATCAAGGTTAAGGTTTTAATTCCTGATCCTCCCTATCACATACACACACACACAGAAAAAATTAAGCCTTAAGGATTTCACCATTTCACATGGAAATAATCATCTCAACGGGGAGATTTTTTTTCCCCACCTACATAAACAGAAAACAAACAGAATACTAAGGAGGTAAGAATACATTGCTGGCATACATCTTTAGGCGGCATATGAATCCGTTTAAAAAAATATATTAGATTTTTAGTACAGAATATTTATGGCGGTTATTGTATTTAGTGTCATTCACAAGAAAATAATTGTTTGAAGCAACCTATTTTCTACAGTCTGCAATAATTAAACATTGACTGATTTTTGCTTCAGACACTGTGATAGGCTTTTCTGACACCTTCTGTCCAATACAGTAGCTATACCACTTCCAAGGAAGCTGATTCAGTTGCCTCTTTGTTCTTTGTCTGCAGTAAATCAAACGTCAAGACGCTTGTGTATAGATAATAGTGAATATACTGACCGGAATCAGCAAGCCAGCTCTACCTTCAAAGTGCAACTGTAACCTCAAAGGTTCACTTGCAAGCAGTAATTGAACAATTACAATTCTGGCTGAAATGTATTAGTAAAGAATTGTTCACATTACTTAGTTTGGTGATCTCATTTCAGATAAGATGCCTTACACACACCACTCATCTATCCAGATAATTTTCCATTTTCAGTGTAACCGGTCTGCTCTTCCTACCATCAGCTTTTCCCCAAGTTCCATAGCCTGCATTATCTCATATCCTACTGGATGCTGGGTTGTGTAATGCATCCTATAAAATGCCCATCCACGTGGAAAAAAATTGTTTAATACATATACAAACTTAATTACTGTAGTTGTAAGCTACAGAGTATTCAATCCCTAGGGACAATGTAGTCAGGATTCAAATGGTGCCATCCAAGATGTTCCTATTCTACGGGTTTCAGGACTTCTGAATGACATACAATTCAGTTCCTAAGTAACTGTAGCACCTAATTCAAGCCACAGTGCAACACAGTCTGAATGATTGTTACTAAAAAAAATGGTTTTATACACAAAGCATCTCTAATTATTCCTAGAAAGAATTATCAGTGGAAAGAAAACAGTACGAGATATATGCAGAATCAGACGAGGGTTTCTTCTCAGGTAAAAATTTGGCTGTATTTTTAACCATACCAAAAGCCTTGACTGCTAATAAGTATTAATGATGGTAGAGAAAAGCCAACATCGCTTGTTTTTCACACTAAGGGAAGTTAAGTCCTGTCCAGCTGTTAAATGGGAAAAATCCTCCACTTCAACCTGCTTTTGCAAAAGTGCCAAAATGAATATTCTTGGATGAATTAAGTATACAGTACAAAGAAACAAATATTGTTCTCATAAGTTTACCTAATTCGACCCCAAAAACCTGCGTAAAGCAGCTTGTTGAAATACACATCCTCACAGTGAAAGGATTTACAAACTTCCAGGGTCTCAATAATAGTTAAAATACTGGATTTCCAAAATTGTAGCACCCCTACAAAAGAGACAATATCCTTGTTGTCTTTTGCATACTTGCGTGACTTTATTTCCTCCAACTCTTTAGTGAGCTTCTCATTTTTCTCCTGAGCTTCATGTAATCTGCGCTTCAGGTCTCCTATCTCTTCCTGGGCCTCAGACTTTATATCATTTGCTATAACCACTGCGGTCTGTAGATCAGCCTGGAACTGACGCCATTCTGCTGACTCCTCCTATAAGTACATAAAGCTTTAAACTGAAAGCAGCAGCAAGAATTCTGAAGTTAAAAATAAAAATTATCCTTATTATTCATAGTTTCCCTATGGTGTCACATGAAAAAATTCACAGGTGCTCATCTCTGACATTAGGCACAACCTAACTTACACATTAGATTGAGGAAGTTTTGATGGAAATAACTAGACCTCCAAGGCAATGTATTTATTTTCTAGAAACAAAGAAAATTTTCAAAGCGGAGGGGAAAAAAAATATTAAACTGGGCATCAGAAGACACAGGAACATTTTCTTTTAAGCCCAATGCCGTATCCTTGTGATACTTTTTCAGAAATTAATCCTTTGGTGTCCGTAGGTTAGTAAATATATTCCCACATGATGCCTGTCTCTCAGAAATAATTTTTTTAACGGCATTACATCTAATCATACTACCTTTTCACAATTTCACATGCAGGTCTTATGACATTCCAAGTTTACAATTTTTTGAGTTTTTAGGTTTTAACCTACCCGCAGTCTCCTGTGAAGATTCTTTATCTCTCTTTCCATGTCATGCTTTTGGTCCTGAAGCTTTTTAACTGTATCTGGAAAGAAAGTCAAATTCTGTGTAAGATCTTA
Source organism: Ibycter americanus (assembly GCA_035590275.1). Taxonomy (NCBI): domain Eukaryota; kingdom Metazoa; phylum Chordata; class Aves; order Falconiformes; family Falconidae; genus Ibycter; species Ibycter americanus. The sequence continues at coordinate 89,631,242 of JAVJGI010000001.1, forward strand.
GTCAGGGATCTATTTACTTAAAAAAGACTAACTGAAAAAACCTGCAATTGCTTTTAAAAACTTAGTCATAGAATACATTTTTATAACCATAGCTGTGAGGAGAAAAATCGTACGAGCAGAAATAATTCGACAGAAAATATCAGTAGGTACATGCTTCTCTATGACTGGTGAGGGGAACAGCAAACTCAATTCTTATACAAATCCCAATTTCTCCTCTACTCTTCATGATATTAAAATGATAAAGCAATAACAAAGAGCAAATAAGGTAGGTAACTTATCATGGAAGGATCCCAAAAACATGGATGCCTGGGTTTTTTCCCTCTTCAAATGTAAGCTGCAGCTACACGAAGCCTTTTGATTCACAATTTACTCCCTGCCACAAAGCAGCTGACATAACACTCACAGCCATGCCTTCAACGGGGATAAAATTCTACTCGTGTCCTCAAGAATCTTACATTCTTGTCTATCAAGCCACCATTTGAAGTTGAAGCAAGCTATATTTACAGCAAAGGGACAAACAGTCTATGAGATCATGTTATGAAAGAGATGGTCCCCTAAATCTGTCAGCAGCTACACAAAAGGGTATGCAGCTCGAGCACCACCAGCTCCTCATGCGGCGTCTGACAGACTGGCTGCTGCAATGATTATTCATCTGTTACTTTATTCAATACATAAGGACAATGTGATTGATTATTCCATTCTTACAACTAAGCAACTAGTGAAGAAGAACACAGCATGAATTTCTAATTAGTGTGTCACTTCACTGATCCTTGGATTCTAGGATGTTCTATTTCTACAGCTATCTCTAAACTGGAAAAATGATGGGCCAACTGAATGAATGCACTTTTTTGTTCAGGTTCACTATTCCAAGACCTGCTGGAAACAAGTATTTTTCCTGTGTATCAGCAATGCTCTTTCCACAAAAAAACTGAAGCTGCCCAATACATTTAGGTTGTTCAAAATACAAAACTTTGGTAAAAGAAAATCTGTCAAACTGCATAATAAATGTTTGAATAGTCAGAAGATAGGTATGTATGTTCATACAGGCAGACTGATACAGTAAAGTGTCGTGGCTCAATTTCTAACATGAAAAAAGGCTTTCCAGTGCTTTTATTTGGGTATCAGGTCACAGGAAAACCATTAAACCACGTTTTATTCAAAGTCACTTGTTCTACCAATACCTACCAATGTCCTCCCAAGTCAGCCTACAACTTCAGTACTTGACTGTTGTCAAAGGGCTTTTCTTAACAATAAAAATGAGGCTATGGCAGGCTAAATGCAAAAATAGTAAGCATTTCAAATATGTTTAAATCAGATGTAACAAGAACTAAGAACGGATTTAAGCTGATTTATGCTGATGTGTACATTCAGGAGCCTCAACTACGCTCGTAAGAACATTTCAGTTTTTCATGGAATTCCTTTTGGTTTCTTCATCAGAAGGAATTCCTGAGTTTTGCCTCAACAGTTCCAAGTACAGAGGCTTTTAACGCCACAGCTAATTTCTTTACAGAGTGATATAAACCTCAGCTGGCCTGAAAACACGACAACCTTTCAGGCTTGGGAAACCTGAAACACTAAAATTAGACAGATATTTCTGTATTTATCTCTTCCTTGTAAGATTGCACATTTTAAGATGCATCCAACTGATCTTTAAGCTTTGAAGATAAGCCTAACAGAGCGGGCCGCTCATGCTACCATGATATTTAAGCATGACCCTCCAATTTTTAGCTTGTCTTTGCATACACAACTTGTTTGAGCTAAAGTCAGCACTGAGATGCCAGCTTTAGGTCAAAGTTATACAAGTCATTCTCCCTCCCCATGCTTTTTTCCTTTAAACACATGCTAGAAAAATCCCCCCTGCAAATTAGGTAACTTTCAACAGTGACAGCAAGTCAACATGCCCTAAAGAGCTTCCAGTAGCATTTTGAAACAAAGTCTAGTGGATGACCATTTTCTCTTTTAGAGACAGTTCAAAGAAAATGTGTTTTTAAAAATAAAATTTGTTGTACTACTAAAAGCAAGCTATAGTTCATCCAAAAATAACCACAAATGAAAAACTATAAATGCATCCAGAGTTAAAGCTTGTGTAATGCCATTGTTTTGAGCTTTTGTGAGATATGAAATGCACCATTAAGTTTTAGTATATTTATGCTTTGAAGTACAACACAATGGTCTCAATATTCTGCAGTTGCTATAAACAATACAGAGCACTTTATAGCAGTTGTTGGACACAGTCTTCTACTCCAAAGAGATTTAAGAAAAAAAAACAGCTCAAAAGAATTACTGGATTGCAACTGAATTTGAAACACAGTGAGAAATTAAGACTAAGATAAGTGATTTCACCTCTTGCAGCCTGAACTATTCTTCACATTGTGTCACAAATTACAGCCTGAAGATTCAAGTAAGCAAAACAGGTACACAGGCAGCAATTCTCTGTGCAGATGCTTTGTGGCATTCCTTCCTTTCTGCACCCTCACAACCTCCACTATTCTTCTCTAACACACACAAACCCTTTCCACCTGTATATGCTGCAGGTTTCAGTATGGTAGGACAGATACTTCCACCATTATCCAGTCTCCTCCTTTTTTTGAACTAGTTACATTGGTTTGTCTTATACTAGGATAGCATTTCAATTTTTTAGTTTAGAAATGGCTATCCCAGTATAATCACATCTACACAGATTAGTGCCAGCATTACAGTTAATTTAAGAATTACAGCTTCCTTATACAAGGAAGAGGGACTGGTTACTAATATACCAAAGCTCAGGCGATTTGCATATCAATCTTGCTTTTGAGCTCAGCACTGTCAGACAATAGGTCTATACAGCAAGCAAGCTGAATTTTTTAAGGGTCCAACATTAGCAAAAAATATGCTACCAATCAGAAAACTACCATCCAATTAAATTTTCCAACACTATGGTAGAAAAGGCCTAAATATGATAATGTAAAAATTTAGTTCCATGACCGCTGTGAATATCCTTTTCAAAATGAGATATAGCAGAATTAAAACCTAACACTGGTAGCTCTATAAGAGAACTATTTATTCACTGAACATTAGGTATATCAGCCTTCTTGCACAACTAACCCTTGCCCCCAAAAAAATTTACTGACTTAAATAGCTACGGACTGAGAGCCCTGGCATGTTTAGCCAACGCACCTTGTGTGTATTTTCAAGCTTCAAAAGAAGCATCTGACAACTGACGAGCGAACCTACAAATATCCATTTTCTGTAAGTCAGGAAACAGAGTTCTCCGGAAAGAAAACTGCCCCGCAAACTCCTGTCCGCTGCTCGGAAGAGCAGGTTGCCCTTTTCCCCTCAGGCACTGAGACGACGGCTGACGGCGGCAGCGGCGCGCGACGGCGGAACCGCGCCAACCGCGGCAGCGCCCCTACCACAGCGCCCCCTA
>JAVJGI010000001.1:89634747-89662415 GCA_035590275.1 Ibycter americanus
CCCTAGCGGCGCGGCGGCGCCCCGCCCGGCCGCACCCACACGCCACCGCCTCACGTTGTTTCGGCTCATTTACACCCTAGCGGGGATACAAACCATGCAGGCTATGTTAATATTTCTTACACTTTTAAAATGCCACACAGAAGCACTATGCTTTAAAACTCTTTTTCCCACCAGTAACGCGTTTAGCTGCCGTGGCCACCCGAGATGGACAGTGCGATGTGCATCCTACCGCCTGCACCACGTGCATCCCAGGTCCTGCAGGCAGAGCTATCAACAGCTACAACGTGACGCGTTAATTACTCACATTACTGTGACAAATGTTTCATTATATGTTCGTTGTGCTTCTTTTCAGTGTTTGGAAAGCCCACAAGAAGGCGTGCCTGAAGTACCAGTGCTGGAGCATTTCACGTTCCCACGTTACCATTTAGTGTTGATTAATCATTAAATTGACGGAATACTCACCACCTCATCTATGAGGCACCTTTCTCCTAACCGTAAAGTCTGTCTTTTGGGAAGTCTTTAAGTGATAATTTCCCATCACTTACCTATCACCCATCATTTATCAGTTGTCTGGCCATCACTTACTTTTGTTCGCTCTGGAACTTAAGGAGTGGGTTAGATTTCCTCATATTTTTAAATCTAAAAAGTTCACTTTTTAAAAGAAAACCTTTATGCTTCTTTATTACACTTATTTAGGCTGAAAAAACACCATTCTTGCAATTAGTGCTTTATAATACCCAAGTCTATGCTAAATTCCCCACGTGTAAAAGCACAGGCATTATACATTTGGCTGACAGAATACCAGAACTGACCACAAGGCTGACCAGCATAAGAGAACTTATTACTACTAAGATGTGCTTTTCTGTCACTTTAATTATTAGAACTCTGTCTTTTATACACTGTATGTACTACCTCCAAGTCTCAGATTTTCTGAGACTCTGTTCTTTGCTGTCACTACTTAGAGGCTAATACCGGATTTAATTACGAACCCATAGTGAACAGCATTTTAAAGTGGCCAGAAAAAAATATTTTAAATGTATACTGTTCTTCGAGTGTCATCCTTTCCTACCGCCACTAGATGCCACTCTCGTTCCTGCCTAGAACTCAATCACGGATTCCTTCCCCAGAGGATCACACCAGGCCACCAGCTAGGACGGTTCCTAATTTTCCAAACTATTTCAAGAGCAATGAGTAACAAAGAGTGTCGCAATTTCTGCTGAAAATTTCCGCCCAGGCAGAGGTTTTTCTGCCTCACCTTTTACCAGTTTAAGTGAAATACCCGACAGCTGTTTTGTACCCCCAAAACAGGAGCATCTAAAAATTACAGCTGCCTTGTAATCGGGTATTACTGGGCAGATACCTACATGTTTACTTGACTATGGTGCTGTTTCTTGTATGAGTGTATTTCAGTTAATGGACAGAGCACTGCAAGTAGAAAAGTGTTCAACCATTTAAGTCTTTACTACAAAACAACTTCAGGAACCAAGAGTCACTGACCATGTGCCTGAACTCCTGCTGCCATGTAAGTATCTGTCTTTGGTTTTGGCACAGAAAGAGAAAAAAAAATATTGCAGAATAAAAACCTACAGCGATTTTTAAAGAGAAACAGCAACTGCCTCTCAAGATAAAGAAGGGTTGCTTAGGGAAACCAAGTTAACAGCCACAGGACTGAAGTCACTAAGCTTCAGTTGAATAAACAATTTATCTTGCTTAAGTCAGAACCTTTTCTTCACAGCTGACCAATTTAAAATCCTTTCTATGAATATTTCCCTTGCTGTTAAAAGGGATCATGCTTTGGTGTCTTTGCTATCTTGTTTTGTCTTTGTATACCATAGAAGAATAGCAGATATTTGAATTCTGTAAGTAGCACTGTGCAAATAAAACTTGCCCGGGTACAGTTGCCCAAGTTCTTATTTAGATGTAGACTAATTGCAGAATTCCAGCCTGTGGTAGGAATGTCTGAGCAGGTCTTGGAGATCAGAGAGGAAACTAAGGCACAGACAGCTAGACAAGTATATAGTAAACATGATTTCATTATAAGCCCCAACCATTTCTTGTATGGTGGCAAGAGTCAACAGGTAAAGTTTTACTCTAACTTGCTTGAAGTTTGTCAGATTCACTTTTAGGTTCACAGATCAGTTTTGTCACTTGAAAAAAATCTACACAGAAAGAGATATACAATACATCCATATTGCCAAGACAGCTCTGACATTTGTAACTTTCAGGGCCTCCATTCACCCATTTGTCCACTAAAAACACCTTTCTTCAGGTGGGAGAAATCATTAATGATACACATTCTTAAGCTACATGGTAACTCCTAACATTTGGGCACTCAAAAGAGCGAGCATTCTTTTAAAAAAGAAAAGGCATCAAAACACTAAATCAATCATCCAGTCTCCAAAAAGCACAAGGAACACACTATTACTAAGTCTGTAATTACATGTTCTTCTACTTTGAAAAATGACTTAAAAACAGCATTATCAGATTTCATATTTATTCTCAATTCACAGGTTTTCATTCCCACACCACCTACTACCAGGACTGGAAAAGCAAAGTCAACTTGATTTTCCCCCCCCCAGAGTATAAGGGTTCTGCAAACCCCAGTCTGACTCAAATTCAGACATATGAAAGACAAGTGAAAAAATTTTCACTATTACAGCATTCTACTTCAGCTGCTCTTAAAATATTTCTCTCACAAGAGAAACTAGTAACACTTACTCTCCAAATCAGATATGATGAGGTTGTCATGAAGCTTCACAGCACGATGCTGCTCCACTTCATCCTCCAGCTCAAAGATGGTTTCTTTCATGTCACTTCTCTCAGTCTCTTTTTCATCTAGTTCTGTTCGAAGTTTTTCTAGAGTCACATTGAGATCTTCAATTTGTTTCTTGGCTTCTTCTTGGAACACTCTGTATTCATCTTCAACCTGAAAAAGAATGTATCTTACCATAACTAAAGTGGCTGCATTTTAAAACATACTTTTAGTTTCATAACTACCGTACTTACAGTATATTTCTGCAACCATAAAAAAGTATGGGACGAGAAGTCAAGTGTAAGCCTTTAAAAATATATTGTTCTAATGCAACTCTTTTCCTGAGCCAGAGTTGAACTCTTTCATTCCCAAGCTGAATATATGACCGTTCCCCAGTTACTTGAACAGCAGTAACCTGTATTCAAGCGAAGCAACACCACCATAGGACCAAGGCTGTGCTTTCACGAGCAGCTGATCCAATTTAACATCTAGCTGCCATGGAAAAGGGAGGGGGTGGTAGAGGAAAAACTCTTTACCCTTTCTTTCTCTTGCAAAAAACCCCACAACCCTGCTCTCTTCTGTGCATCAATTTTAGTGCTTGCTGGACCTCTGAGACGATTTGTTTCCGTAACCCAGTAGCAGGATTCACATTTGTGTGTGAAACGTATTAGTGAGTTGAAGCAGTTCCCAGAGGAGTCTTTACAAGCTATTGAACTGAATTAAAAAAAACACAGGCAAAGGAGGAGGTAGGAGACTTTTCCTTCTCAGAGGCAACGAGGCCATTTTATCCTGCCTCATGAAACTGCAACGTAAGTAACAAGCTGGGATCAGAGGCACAGCAACATTAACCCAACAGCAAAAATAGGGTGTCAGGAAAAAACGAGAAATTAGGTCACGGCTTAGGGTGGGTCAATGCAGTCAGGCACCAATTTTAATAGACAACATTCCCTGCTTTAAATCATCTGTTTCAGTATTTTTTTATTTTAATAGCACCATCCAACTTCAATTACTAATTTATTTTTTTCTCCTCCTAAATTAAGGTTAATTCTAACCAGTTGGTGACCATGACTAACATGTTGATTTGCAACTAATATATAGTTTAGACATTACATTTGGCATAAATTGTCTCATCAGGAAGACATACCCTTAAATGCATACTTAAAGTTATTAAATAAGTACTATTATTCTTATTTTTATATTAAATTATGGTAAATACTTTTACTAGACATATTTGGCAGATAAAGTAGTTATGAGTAAAAATAGTTGTTCTAGAAGTAGAAATACATATTTTGATCCAAAACCCATTCAACAAATGCTGCTCCTGGATGGATCATTAGTAAAAAAAACAACTATCTGTATTTGCCACATTTAATTTTTTAAAAGCTTATAAAAATGTTTTGGGTTGGGTTTTTTTTTCCCATTTAAAACTAAAATATGTATTCAGTAAATTAAATTAAATTTGGCAAAAATCTGTCTACCTCAAAATTAGTCAATTCTTGATTGGAGAAAGAAGACACTTTTCTGCTTTCTTTATAGTTACTTTATTCTAAGTCAACTGAACGAACTTGAACAAGCTGAAACGTCAAAATATTCTCTCAACACCTGTGAAAGGTTCTACAAGTCATCAACAGCTGGGTTATCACTTTAAACTTTGACTCCCAGTACTTTCTCAGTGACATCCCTCTTTCACCAGTTTGGCACTAACTCCTTGACACTCTTGAGGAAGGCATGCAACTTAAGCACAAAATTCATACAGTATCTTAAATACTGTTTAAGTTTGGCCCTTGAAATAAGTTGAAGAGTTTAAATACCAGGATTTTAAAACAGTTACCCTGTGACTGAATGTATCTGTATAATTTTTAAAAAGGCCTCCATCATTTTCACAACAAAGGTTAAGAGAAAGTAATCAACCCTAATACTACTGCAATCTGACTGACCTCATAATTAATCCTTTACTTATAAAAACTACAGTGACCAACAATAAGTCATAGTGTACATGGGATGGCAAAATACAACAGTGTTTTAAACACTACCTTTGCAATGGCATCTTGCAATCGATTGGCATCATTACGAGTGTGTGCCAGCTCTTCTTGCAGACTACTGGCCAAAGTCTCTGCTTTTTCTTTATCCAGCCTGACGCTCTCCAGCAAATCTTGTATATCTGATTTATCTCCAGAGTTGTGTATAGAATACAGCTCAGCCACTTTCTGCTTTTCATGCTCTAACTGAGCTTTCAGCCGGTTCATCTCAATCTGGTCACTGGCTACCGTGGCTTTGTACTCCTCTAAGGTAGATGCTAGCGCTGTTTTGCTTTTCTGTTCTGACTCGATAATCCGTTCCATGTGGTGATTTCGTTCTTTTAATGCCCCTATCATTTCTTGTGCTTCCTTGTTGTCTTGTTCTGCCATCTTCAAAGTGTTGCTCAAGTGCTGCTGAACACCTAACAGCTGCTCTCGCTCAAACCGAGCATTCTCTGCAAGGTCCATATAACGCTGCTCTAACTCCATGTAGCGACCACTTTTCATATCTTCATCAATTACATATGAAATATGGTGTTCATCTAAAAGGGACCGAAAGTACTCGATCTGACGGCTGAAGTGTTCCAACTTGTCACTTTGCTGGCACAAAGATTCCATAAGGATTACTTTTTCCTCTCCAAGTCTTTCATTCTCACTGTTTAGCTCTTGTGTTATTTGTTGCAAATCCGCAAGCTCTTGAAGTGTGGCTTGGAGCTCTTCAGCTGTACTGTGCTGATTCTCTTCCATCTGATGTATCCGTTCTGTCAGACAAGCTACGGACACTTCACTTGCGTTGCCACTGCTTCCCTTCCTAGATCTTTCTATACTTGGTACACCTTCAGACTCCGAAGATGATGGAGCATCTAAGGCATCATCGCTTGATGTCAGCGGCTGATAAACTTCACTGCACTCACTGTCTAAATTATCCATGGAATTACTATGCTGGTTGTCCATCAAAGTGTTTTCATCCTGACTTAACAAGTCTTCCATTGATCCAGGAGCAGAACCTTCCACTGAAGATGTCAGAGTACCACCACCATCGCTGTGGTTGCCAGCTGTAATCTCTGGACTCAAAGACTGATAGCCAAAGAGTTTTTCAGAGTTGTCCAGCCTTTGTTCCAAAGAAAAGCCTAATGCATTTAGTCTGTCTTTTAACATTCTGTTCTCATTCTTCAGCTGGTTCAGCTCTTCTCGGATGGCAGTGTTTTGTTCCTGTAACTGTAGCAACGTAGACTCTACATCAGTTGGCTGATGGACAACAATGGCCTCTTTTTCTTCAGATTTTTCATCACCTTCAAGTTGATCTTCGTTAAGTCCCAGCTGAGCACGCATATCCCTTAGTTCATTCCTCAGATGCAAGATTTCCACATCTTTAGTTTTTGCTAACGTCAAAAGATCGTTCACCTTTGCTTCCAAGGCAGCTTTGTCACTGATTTGATTGTCTGATTTGGACTTGCTCATTCGAATATCAGATTCCAGATTGGTGCGACTACGGGAGCGTTTTGCCAGTACCGTATCACTGGTCCCCTGTCCAGTCAAAGGCAGCTTTTTGCTCTGGCTTAAACGAGAACGATCACGTATTCTTTCTCTAGAAGAGCTTGACTCTTTATTTCCAGCTGAAGTGCTACGCTTAGTTGTGGAACTTGTACCTGTATGTTTGTTGAAAGTTAGGAACGTTAATTTAAAATACAGTATCTGTAACAGAAGGCTGTGTGTTTTGTATCAGCAATACAGTGGCTGATTTTCTGCATCATGCAGGTAAATGCATTTCATAAAAACACATTTAGAGTAAACATTTATACAACCTTAATCATGAATCAGTGCAGTTATATTTTGAGACATGCTTTACCAATTGCTCTGCTTTATCAGTATTTTGAAAATGAGTTAGACCTTAAAGTTTAATATTTGCAAGGTTTTTTATGCCTTCAACAGCTTCTGATAAACTGTACAAAAACTGCAGCAGTGCTATTCCTACAAGTTCAAATTTCTCTCTCTCTTCAGTAGATTCGAATGCAAGCTTTTAAGTGATGAATTGCACATTATGATTCCCCAGAATGAAAGTTCAGGTTTTTTGTCTTTTCATCTCATTTCATAAAGACAAGGAGAGATTATGACTTTATTTCCAGAAGCTTTACATCTTTGCAAGCATTACTGAATCCAAAACAAAGCAATGGAAGGTAAGACATATTTCCATTCATATTGATAACACTAAATAATTTCACTTTTCTGAACAGTTTCAGAAAACCCTTACTTTATGTCTATAAAGCAATACAGAATGTCCAAAATGTTGACTGCAACAACTGATCACTTCTTAAAGATTTAGTGCTTGTGTCATGGATTTTTTTTTAGATATACTGAATTATTTTAGACAAATCTAGATTCTCCAGATTAATTATTTAGTTTTATATAGTAGTTGCATAATCAGTACTGAAAAAATTAAAAGAAACACCCTCCAAAAAGGCAATTACATTATTAAAAAACAGGGAAAGAGCAGAGAAGGTGATTGATTTGACTGTGGCCTTACTGACCACTTCATTAGGCAGTCTGGATCCCCAGTACACAATAGGAAAATAAAAAGCCACCCAACTACCATCTTTAACGATCAATATATCCATTTACCTGCAATAGTTTTGGGTTTATTTTCCAGACTGTTCATGGTTGTCCCTGAAGCTGAAGATGCTGTTGATACACAAGTGCTCTTCTTTGCCTTGACACCGTTGGTCATTGTCACGCCACCTGCCATCCCCGCTAAAAGGTCATCGTTACTCTTAGTCTGAAAGAAACAGGAGCAGCAGCTTTCAAGAATGTTGAAAAGTATAAATGCACTGTACTGCAGACTTGGTAAGCTGAAACGGAACTTCAGCTCCTTACATATGACTGACCATAGAAACTGAGTCTTCTCTCTCCCAGACAAAATGGTTAATGTTTCAATACCAAGGAGAAAAAAGAAAAAAAATAGTAAGGAAAGCACAGTAACACACCACAGCGTAACACTTCTCAATTTTGACTGAAAGTTTGTTTAAGCATAAAAATGAAGACAATTCTTAGATAATTAAACCACCAAACACTACGAAGTTAATATAATGTCCTTCAATAGAACATGATGAAGTGTTTTCTGGTGGACAAGTCCACAACAAAAAGATCAAACCATACAGCAACAAAAATCGATCCGACATTAGAAAAAATGCTCTTTCTAGCTCAAAATACTGAGCTACGAATCACTAGAGACTAGGACAGTATTCAGAGGGGGAGGAAAAAAACCCCACCCTCGCCATATATCCTTGCCTTGTTTTCATGTTCTTTACTAGGCACTCTCAGAGATGGGATATTTGTTTGATGGACTTTTTGTTTGACCACATATGATCATTCCCAAATCTACTGTTAGCCACAAAAGCTGCCTGGAATGTGACATGGCAGTAAGCACGGAAGTCTCAAGAACCAAATTCCCAAACAGAGAATACATCTTTCAGAATAAAGCAAACTCTAGAAATATTAAGTTCTTAAGTATTAATTGGCAGACTTTACAACTCTTTCAAATGCAATTTTTCAAATGGCAAAACCATCAAAATATGCTAAACATTTTTCCCATACAGGGGCAAGAAAAATTAAAAGAAAACAGCTGTGTTAGCAGCATTCCTTGAGTAATTGTATTATTCAGCTGGATAACACATTTGAAGTCTCAACCAGCATCCCAGCTAAAAAGTAGTGCTTAGGAATTAACCAGTTGCTTTGCATCATGACTTTCAAATTCTGTGAGTTTGTAACTTCTAGCTCCCGTACATATTCATGTTAAAAACTATATTTCAGACATTATGATTCTATACGTTAAGAATGAAAGTACACTTGCTTAATTAAAAAAAAACAAAACAGTTGCATCTCACTCCATTCCATATAGTTTCTTTTCACAAGTGCAAATTTCAGAAGAGTTAGAAACACTGATCATGGTATTGTGGAAAGGGCACGGATGGGATTTGTGCCATTTACAAAAAAGAGCAGCTGCAAAACAAAAGGGAGCCTGGGAAGAGAACATATTTGTTTTGCATGCAGTTGTTAGAAATACAGGTAATTTGCAGACAGAAACAGGTATTTGTAAGGGTAAAATCCTCTACGACAAGAATGTTTTTATTGAATCACATAGGAAATGGTACAACCTTCTAAAAAGGTTTATAAAAGTCTGGAAGAAAACACATTACTCTGAGGCTCTGGTTTGATGTGTATTTAAGATGACTTTTCTGCTGTGAAAAAGCCACTGTTGTTCCGTCCCGCTCTTCATGTGCTTACACACTGCGTGGTGTAAACTGAAGCCTTTTCAAAGGGCTCCCTCCTCCCAGGAGCCAGATCCGTTCCTTGATCTGCTAAGTCACACAGCCATGCAAAACAGCAGATGCAATGTAAGTACCAATGGGAAAATAAGAATGTTGGCGGGCTACAAAATCAACAAAGCCCACGCCGCTTGTGCTGGGGAGAAGAGTTGAGCACAACTACTATTGTATGACAATCCTCTGTTAACCTGCCATCTAATCAGATTTCATATATAATCTAAACTAATTTTGTGGGCCTGGGTGTAGAGGGGGAGGCAAACAGCCTTGTGATGCAATTGTCACCTAAACCAAGGTATTACAAAAAGGCAGAGAACAGTGATTTTCAATTTTGCTACTGGATCTGCCAATCAGGCTGCAAATGTGATAGTTCAGACTGTCAGCATTTTTACCCTGTTGAAAGAGTGGGGAAATTAGATTAAACTTTTAGACACTTATAGTACAAGTACATGTTATCAAGCCAAATAGGTCAAGATGTGACTCAGCTTGAGTAAAAAAAAAAAAAGCTAAGTAATATACACACTTTCTAACATTAGTCATCTCCAGTCCTTGCTGAACAAAGGAATTTAAGACAGCCATTCTTCTTCTGACTTACCCCTGAACTATTTCTAGTCTAGGTTGGAAGGCCCTGCCTCCTCTGCAGCCAATTAGTAAACAGCTTCTCAAAACTGTAACACTATACTCTTGGCAAAGAAAACTAGCAAGCTTTTGGAAAAGCTACAAACCAGCAGCTCTCTTTTCTTAACACTCCAGAATGGCAACCATTCTTGACTTTAAAAATCAAAGTATTTTTGTAGCATATATTTCTAATGGAAGCAAAATCAATGTCGTATGTTTATTAAACAGCTTTTTCCCATTTTCTATGAACAGTGCAATCCTGCTTAGCATTAAAACCCCTATACTAAAATACGTTCATCCAGACCTATTTTGATTTTCTATATTAAAAAACATTTCATAATTATACAATTCATATTCCATTTTCCCTCACATCTTTCCTTGAGTGCAATGAAACCTGAATGATCACCTCCGCAATTAATTTCATTTTAGTTTCTTAACATGTATATCCTATTTACTGCACTTCATTCAAATCCATATGTGTGTGTGTATGTATACATATATATATTTATAATTTTTCCTACCTGGGATTTTCTTTGATGCTTGCTGTTGTTGCATTTGAGTGCTTCAAACATCAAACTTCACAACAATCTGTAATTAAGTTACTGCATTTTGCAAACAGAATACTGAAGCCTAGACACATGATTACTGAAAACACAGTCTAATTTTTAATATTCAAATATTGGTGTCCAAGTCCTGGCTTTTCAGGGACACTGGATTTTGCAATTCATTTGTATGAAGTACAGCTGCTGTCTAATTACAGTTGTGAGTGTTAGTATGATCACAAGCTCATTAGCTAAAGTAGTAAAAAAATAATGATCTTAAAAATAAGAACATGTTATTTTCAGAGTATTTTTCGGCAGATTAAAAATTGGACGTGGCTGGCAGTTAGCCTTCTGCTGTAATAATATGTGTGGGGTAGTGGTGGGTGCTGAACATTTTACAAAAGTCCTGGGCAAAGTGGGAGCCAAAAATCTACAAAGAATTAACCAACAAAAAAGCATTCTGAAGCAGACGGATGAACCGACCTCTGGAACAGCGTTCAGCTGTACAGAAGGGTGGGTCTTACAGTTTCTTCCTGTGCTCATTGTCCACACACTTTGGAAACTCCACAAAAAAAGGACAAATCTATAGAACAATGACTAGTTAGAGAAGCCCACCCAAAGCTGAACATCAGCCTGTGGTTATATCATGAAGGGGATAGGAAAAGAAGCATACTATAATTACAAAGTAATTTTCAATTTTGCAACATTATTACTGACTGAACTAAGACTGGTATAGTACTGTGTGTATTTCTACCTCTTAATAGTGGCATTTCATTCAATAGCCAACTGAAAGTTTTCTGTATCTATATGCACACTTAGTTTGAGGACCGAATAAATGAGTAAGCTGTTGCAATTGAAGTTATTTAATGCCAGCTCTTTTTTTTTTTGTCAAGGAATATTAAATAATTCATAACACACACACACCCCAATTCATTGAGTGTTAAGAGAAGATCCTACAACCACGATGAGAAAAACAACGCGCCAAATGCTTCACCAGCAAGACCAAATATAAAACTATACAAAAATCATTTTAAAAATAATACAACTTGTTACTGATACTTCTTACAAACTAGTATTTATGAATGTGAGTTGCCAGTATCAATGAGTCAGAAAAAAACCTTTGTTGTATAAGTATGGAACGCTCAAGATAAGATTCATCATCATCATCAAGTCACATAGTTGGCACAAATGCAGCTTAACAGGTAAAAGACATCCAACTGTATGAGTAAGCCTGGCTGTAACATCTAGCTGAGATAAGTCTTAGTAATTAAGAAAAAACTTTTCATTGTGCCTCAGACATATAATTGTCAAATTCTAATCCCACACCCAAACATAGCCAGAAGTGTTACTAATTAGGTAAAATTGTGAAAGCATACTGGGTCAAATTTCTTTAGTATTAGATCATCTTTCTCCTTTATCTCACTGAGAGGTATGACATAAGAAACTTGATAAGTAAACTACAAAGGACTTTTGTTTCCATATTCTTTGAGAGGTTTCTAGAAATACAAAATAAGTAGTGTCAACAAGCATCAAAAGACTATTTAAAGAAAACTGCAAGATATATTGGGTGGCAGAGGAAATAGGGGGCACTGGGAGAAAAATCTAGCTGAAACCTGGCTTGCAAGTTCATCAGCAAAAGTATTAACCATTCTGACATAAAAGAAAAGCAAGAAGAAAACAGAGAAAGGGAACACACCTTTTGAGTTCAGTAATCCTGCACAGCTATTACAAAGAGACCTCAACCCTTACCACTTCTTTAATTTTAGGTCTTTATTTGCCAGTTATTTAAATGGTTTATCTGGCTTCCTGAAGGCGACAGCGGTTCAGGTGGCTGTTGCAGACACCAGCCCCTTTCCTTGTTCTGTTCATTTGCTGCAGAGCAGCAGCAGCGCCACAGCTCTGCGTACTGGGCTGCAGAAAGGCAAAAGGAGGTAGGTCCAGCCATGCTTCCATGCCAGGAGACGGAGGCAGACCAGGCACGCTCATACCATCCATCCAACCCAGCCGAAAACTGCACCAGCACACCTCAGTATGACTTATTTTTCTTGGTTGTTGAAAACCATATGCTCCTAAATCTACTGCCCTGTTTTGCTAATGTAAGAGAAAACCTCTACCTTTGAACTTGTTCTAGGAGCAAGAATCAACTTGTGAAAATTCAGCTCAAGCAGTACTTCACACAAAGCAAAGGCCAAAACAGCTAGAAGAATGCAGCTGCACTGACCTGACAGGGATCACTGACACCAAAAAGTTTCTCATGTTAGATACCTCATTGGTTTTTTTTTCAGAATTAGCAAATAACTCTTATCAAATCCCATTAGTCACTGACATACCATTCAAGCATAACATGACACTACTAATAACATTCACCAGAATGCAACTTCAACGCTGCTCCTTTTGCAGAACAGCCAAGTTCTGCAACTTATATTGCCTTCCATCACACCACACACTGCAATATGAAAAATGTAGTGCAAATGTCACACAAGGTCCTATCACCCTGCCCAGTACTGTGTAACTATTCAAATTCCTTTCAGTTACCCATATAACAAACCTCTAGTCTAAGCTACATTAAAGACATGCTTTAAAGTCCTACTCTTTTTAAAGCTTTGTTGTAAAAAATATAACCAATAGAACATTCTGATTGATTATTACCTTCAAAAGAGCTGCTGATGTCCCGGTTTTGGAGAGTTTTGTTACTGCAGACACTGAGGAGCCGTTTTCTGGTTTGGCTTTTTCAGTTGTTTGAGTTTTATTTACTCCAGGCACTTTGGGCACTGAGCCAACACTCCTGCTTGCTTTCTTCATTCTGGGCTGTCTGTTTATGATGCATTTACAAACAAATCTACAAGCAGAAAGAAAGAAATTTTAAATACAAATGAAAAGCAATGTATGTCTTTACAATGCTCTATTTAAGATCAGAAGCCCACAACAGCAGTAAAGACCACAAAACAGAGGCAAACAGAATGCATGCAACTGACCAATGGCTTTTGCTTTTTTTAAAAGAGGAATTTTTACCAAGAACTAAGCACTTCCTACAGCTCCACTCCAAATTATAACAATTTTTTTCAGCTCTCTTTCCACAAATGGCACTGAACCGAGGATATTTTATAAGTGACCCATGTTGCCGAGTTCACTCGTTAGCTAGCAAAAGAAAGGCTTATTAAGGCAGCAATGTCCTTTCTTTCTGACTGTGGGAAGGAAAATACCGTGGGAGTACTCAGGCAATAGCCGGACTACCAACAACACTGGATCTGAGAAAAGATTACCACCCGCTTGGTATCTAAAGTACTGAGAGAGTAACAGCAGTTGCAGAGAAAAAAGTGTTTTATAAAAATTGTAAGAAGTTAAAAAACTCAGATTCCTTGAAACCATTATTAAAAATCATGTTTATAAACACATGGGACTTTACCAAATTTAATACCAGTCATATGATTACGAGGATTATCTCCGAGAAGAAACCAGAAGTACCCCACCACGTTCCACAGTCTGCAGTCAGGACACTTCAGCATCTTTACCTTTGCCTTCAAGTTTTCTCAAAGAGCAGACAACTGTCAATGCTGTCAATTCCAACCACGAGCAAATAAACGAAACCGCGGAAAACAAAGCTGGCTTTACTCAAATCAGGAGCAGCTGCAGCAGACCCGAACACTGCAGTTATCACAAGAACTGCTAATTCTGTAAGACAGCCTAAGAAAAGGTAACTAGCCAAAAGCCATTAATTTGAAGCAGGGACTACCAGAAAGACTAGACACACTGGGATCTTCTTCCCTCTTGCAAAAGTGAGATTGTTAGCAGCTGTTTTCTTCATCTCCCAGAGTCAGAAGACATAGGATAGAAGATTAAGAAGAGGAAAATTCCACTGCCCTTTCAGTCTTACAGATTCTGGGTGGAAGTAAGTGATCGGGTTTATCTGAGCCCAATATCCTGCGGCTGATTAGAAACATGAAACACATTAGTTGTTTCCATCTCGTACAAAGTGAAGCATTTCAAAGGTACAAAAAACAGACTGATGACCGAGTGCATGAGATGGGCAACACAAAAACACAGTAATCAGGAGTACTAATTCATTTCAGCTAACAAAATTAACACCATACCCTTACACACACTCCTTCCTCCCCATTACCACCTCAGCAGCACACAACTATATTTCAAGTCTGACTTTTATCAAAGTCAGTAAAACACCAGGAGTTTTGCCTCCTCAGACCCCTAAGTGATGTTAATAGAAGCAACAGGAAGTTTCATTTTAAGACACTGAAAATATTTGTTTATAGCTTCCAGATTCCCTTTAGCTCTGAAAGCTGGCATGAACAGACACAGAAAACTTTGTTTGCTGTTGCAGTTTCATCATCAGAATGTCAAAAATGCACCAGTCCTGCCATACGGCTACTAGTAATCACAACGCCTTCACAGAAGATTAAATAACTGAGAGATAATTTGAAATGAGACACTCCTAAGAAAACCAAAACCCAAACCAGAAAAGCCCCATGAAAGTAATATGTTTGCTATACACACATAATTTTAAGTGGTACAACTGCTTACTAGATTCCAAAAGCAGACACTAATATTTACAGGTAGGACCAAGTTGCCACACTTATATTTCTTGCCTTTCTCATGTTTATGAGTTAAACACTGACTCGTGCTTTTGATCTTATTCAATTGAGAATTAAAATTGGAAAGACCAAAGAGCATAGGATTGTTTAGTAAAACTGGCATCATTAGCACTGAATGATATTTTGATGTTCTACAGACTACATTAAAAAGTTGCCCATACCATGCTTAAGAAACAGTCACACAAGTTTTCAGTGCACAGCTCGTTGTGAAGCTGACTGCATTTAAAAAATTACCCCCCAAAAACCTGTACTTTCACAACTAACCCAGTAAATCAGAATCATAGCTTTTTGACAGCTCATAAAGCTAGAAAACCAGTGCTATAATGAAGGTTAGAGTACTGCAACGATGTGGCTATCATATATTTGGGCAGAGCTTGACAACCTTGTCTGGCAATCTAGATAAAGCAGTGGCTCCAGGTGGCATGCAGACATCCAGCAATGGCCATTTGCAAGACACCTTTATTAAGTCTACAGAGCACATTTGTCAAGGGTGACACATCTTACAACATGCCAGGTACACACTGCACACATGATCTTTGCATGCACGGTAAAAGAGCAGTACATTTGGGATTTGCAAGTAATACAGTAACATAACGCACTAGATGTATAATCCCAAAAGGAAATATAGGCTAGCATTAGCTTTTACAGTAAAAACCATTTATACTCTTACAAATACATCACAGAGGTCATCAGTGACAAAGACTGTGCAAAATCAAGTGTTTCTCATCTGTAATGAACTTTTAAAAAATGCATGGTTTAGAAGTGTTCCTGAACACGTGCCACGGTATTTGCTCCAAGAACAGCAACTGCAGAGAGAAGTGATGTAATAAGCAAAGCTCAACAAAGTAACTAAGTATAATCCTCATGTTTCATCACAGCATTGCTTTAAAATATCCATAAATGTGACACTGAAAAATACTATTTGTGATTTACTGACACTCAAAGGCAGAACCACCTTTCCAGAAACTTCAAAGATATTCAAAGGACAGGGAGGGCCAGGTAGTGTTTTTCTTCCAGAGAAACAAAGCTCTAGTAGTTACTTTCTTACAGAGAGAAGATTGTGCAATTATAGTTTAAAAACTGAGAAAAAGATACAAATGAGTCCAACCTTACTTTAATAAAGAACAAGACATTAATTAGCATCACAGGCTCTAAAAGCAGCTGCTCACTTAGGCTCTTAAGTGAATTTATGACCTCTCTGTGCCCATTTCTCCCCTCCCGTCTTCTCCAGGAAGGAAAAAGAGGATGGGGTTTCGGCACTGAAAATGGAAGACATCAACATTGCTGAACCGTAAGTGGAAAAAGCTCTACTTCACCCAGTTTCTCAAAAGGCAGATAGGGTACATAAAGACTACCTTTACTCTTCTACAGAAGAGCACCACATTCATTAGGAACTCACAGTATTAGGAATCAACAATAAACTTGCCTCTGCCCAATGCTGATTTTAAAATAGGTAATAGAATGCTCACTAGCCAAATGAGGCTTCCTGAAGATTAACACACAACACTAATAATTCAAATGAGAGCTAAACCATTATTTCACTATTGTTTTGAATACTGCAAATAAAACTGGAGTTTGTATTTTGCCCTAGGGAGAAAGAAGGAATTACTGAAGACTTCCTTTCCCTTTACACACACTTCCTCCCACCTCAAAAAACAAAGAAGGAAGAAAAAAAAAAAAGAGTGAAAGAGAAGCCTAACACTAAAAAGTTGCAGTGTTATTAAAAGTTGCAACTCCATGAGACAGTCAAGAAAGACTTTTAGAGTCCCTCGTATCACACTACTAAACAATATACTCATCTATCAACAGACGCTAGATGTTACTGGAAAACATTTGATTAATGCTAGCACTACAGTATCAATTATAAAATTAATCAGGATGGAGAGAAGCCAAAACAAGTCCAAAATATCAGATAGAAAGACTGCATTCCTAAATGAAAATGTAACTATTCACTCTAACCTGTATCCTTTCCCAGATGTCTCTCTTTCCACAGCACACATAGTATAGGAAACAAAAAAGAGAATCTTGTTCAGGAGTGTGCTCTCCTTGCTCTGGCGGAGGCATGGGAAACCAGCCCTGCATTTTATACCAACTGCAAATACACCTCCATAAATAATAATTTAAAAGTGTTTTGCCCAATAGCATGGCTCTGCTTTTTATGGTAAACTGATATGATACACTCACCCAGCCAACATGCAATGCTTTCAGGGTTACTTCTATGTCCTCTTTAGAAACCTGAAAACCGAAGCAGGAGGGTGCGGGGTGTGTGTATGATTTCTTACTGTGATTATTTTAACCTCATCCATTATTTAATACACTAATTTACGCTAGTATTGCTGTCACAAAAGTAAAGCTCAATTATAAGAGTACAAAACCCAGTTTCCTGTGCCTATAAGATGAGAGAGGGTTAAGCACCAGAGAAGGTATTAGCCTTTTGCCTTTGGTTGAAAATATAAGGTATCAAGAGGTATTAAGCAGTTTTAGCTATTTAAAAAAATGTCAATTATTAAAGAAAATGATAAATAATCTTAGAATTATCTTTTAAGAGTTCCAAAAAAAATAGAAACAACCAACCCCTCAAACTGGAGGATACTGAGCATTTTTGAAAAATCAAATACCCAAATTACAGAGGAAAATAGAAATATTCACATTTAAAAGCAATCGAGTCAGTACACTTTCACTCTCTATTTGTACAAGTTCTTTGGTTTTGATATATTTAGGCTGACAACTTTTGCCCAAATAATTAGGGAATGACATTTTTAGGTCACTTACACAGTCCCAAAAAGCTGAACTGTGAAGAAAAGATTATGAAATCCAGTCTCTTCAATCCCCCTGTAAAACACAGATCCAGAACTTCCTGCTGTCTCTGCAGGCAAGACAGCATAGGCACCAACAGCTTAACGTATGCAATATGAAATAAGCTACACAGTAAGAGACAAGAGTTCTCTACATTTATAATGTCCACAGCTCGAACTTTCAGTCTGCAAGCTGCACAAGCACTCTACAACCCTGCCTCTTGCTCAATAATTACAAAAACATAATCCATTAACCACTGGATTCCAGAAGGCCAGAGCAAGCAGTGCATTTTTTTTACTGCCTAAGATCAAGACATCAGTTTTAGTGACTTGAAAGTTTGCTGATGCTAGAGGGTTAAGATGCCAAGGATAACAGGAAACTGCACAGAATCACAGAAGACCCTTATGAGACTAACTGGACAATAAAAACAGCAAATAAAATTAAATGCAGGTAAACACAAAGCAATCTATCTTTTGGGGAAAAGCAACCTCAGCTTCATATATAAATGTGCTCGCAACTCATCAACATTGCTCAGCAAGACTTCAGTGTTTTGATTCACAGCTTCATTAAACTATCGGTACAGTGTTTGGAATAAGGCAAAAAAAAAGCAAAGCAATTCCAGGAATTATTAAAGAAAGGAACAGAGAATGAACCATTAAACAACAATATCACACTCAACAAATCAATTTTTTCCCCATCTACCCACACTTTATTTGGTATGTGCAGTTCTGGTCTCTCAACCTCAAAAAAAAGGATTTCTTATAGACCCGAAAAAGGTTCAGCAAGGGGCAAAACCAAGATCAAAGGTATGCAAGACATCTCACAGTGAATATGACAAAGGCCTATGAAATCTTGAATGGCATTGAGAAGGCAGACTGGGACTGGCTGTTAATCATCTGTTCCAGTATTAAAACTAAGGACCAACAAATGAAATTACAGCCAGGTTCAAAATAAGAAAAATTAGCTGTATTTTTAATGCAGATTGAAAGAATGCTGTGGCTGCATGAAGTGCAAGCAGAAGGGGAGACTGGACACGCACAAGGTACAGAAATTCCCAAATGGATGCTAAATGGCTGAGCACAAAGGGCTCCGAAACCCCTCCGAGCCAAAAGAAATTGCAGGTTGGGAAAGCAGTCATGGTAGGAGGGAAGACTTTGGGTTTGGTTTGTTTTTTTTTCCTGAGGCATCTGCTCACAGCCACAGCTGGACCCAAAGCACCAGGTAGGATGGATCCCTGCACCAGGCAGGGCAGTGCCTGCTAAGTTCTTTTGCCACAAGCAAAACATACAGATGTCAATGATTTATGGGTGCTGCTATTTTGGAACAACTGCTGCAGGTAGTTATTTAGAGAAGAAAGACTTTCCTATTGCTTTCTACTTTAAAAATTCAAAAGGGTCTTAACAGTTTTCCATTACAAGTCGTGGAATCACAAAAACCAGAATTCTACCTTTACATTATGTTATCCATCCAGTTTTCAAGCCACATTAGCTACTGCTGCTTCTCTTTTAAACAGAAGAGAGGAACGACCAGCGGTTTGGGCAAGAACTGGCTGTTATACACCTAAATTTCTCTACTCCTTCTTTGGAGAAAACTTTAGAGCTGTAACTGCTGTGAGCAATGTGTAACCGTTGCAATACTTAACATTCCAGACAAGTGACAGGAACATTTACAGAAGAACTCCTAAACTTATGAACCATGCTCTAAAAGCCTTTTCATAACAAAATTAAATAACATAGTCTTGTTTTCAAGCTCCTACTTTATACAACCGCTATCTCAAACCACTCCTGAGGAAAGAAAAAACAACTGTTCATCAACTAAATCCAACTGATTCTTCCTATCATGGGGAATTTGTTTCACAAGGAAGGGAAGCACTGTCCATAACTGGGTCTCAGCACTAACTTCTACATTGACTGTACCTTCAGAAGCACTTTTTTAATTATTTTTTTTTTAAGTTAAGTTACAGTTTTGAAAACCAGAACAAAAGGCCAGGTAAATCTATACCTTATTGGTATCCATCCTAGCGCTGATTAAAAATATTCTAAGTGGGCATGAGGTACCGTGGAGCATACCCATTACCTATGGCTGCTGACACTATAGATGAGAATACCATCCACGTTACTATTAAATAGGTTTTGTTTCACTGGTATTGATAATACATGTAATGAAAAATATCCTTTATATCTGAAGGCAGTCTGTGTGTCCCTTACAGTGCAAGCTGAGATAAACCTCAACCAGCAGAACATGATAAAGGAAACAGAAGAGGGGAATATAGTATGTAGTATATTAGTACAATAAACATGGAGGGCCACTAAAACCTGGTTTTGGCTACTTTGTAATTTTTCACTCCTTTTGCTAAATTTCACAGTTGCATCCAAATGTTAAGCCATGCACTAACAGATGATGTAATATATACCTATTTCCTGGATAGCAATTTTGCTTCTATGTCAGATTTTAAAGGCTTAAACAAACTTAGTAGAAATATCAACCTTTCCTGTAAACCCCTTAGGTTAATATTCCAATAAAACAGAATCAACTCTTACCTTGGCACTGTAGGTTTGCTGAGAAAAAAATGTATTCACAGAATAAATTTCCCAGACAAAGGACTAGCCAGGTTTAACTATAAAAGCAGCTAGTCTAAAAAGTGATACTTGGTCAGTTAACCACATTAACTGAAAGTGTTGTTATCTATCATCACTGCAAGCATGTTCTAAAGTGTTATCACAAATAAATAAATAAATAAAAGTAATTAAAAAAATCAATAAACGCCCAGTTACAAAGGTGTATTTAGTGTCATATAACCCTAAGAATATACTGTATTCCTTAACCAACAATCAGATTCCCCTGCACACATGGAAATTTTCCTTGCACTGCCAGGGAAGTACTTTCAGAACGAGCAACGTACAATTTTAAGACCAGTGAATCTGGCTGAATAGCACAACAAAAAGTGCACAACTAACACAATAGCTTTCTTCTGTTTCAAACTGACTAGCTCAGCAGTCAACCTTTCATTGCAACATACTCTGTCTCCAGCACAGCTGTTCCCAAAAGTGCCGGCTAGAGTAGGTGACCAGCAGTGACCTTTTCCCTTTTGTCCATTGAAAATGTTGTCAGCTGAATTCCTGTATCAACAACTGCAGCAAAGGCTTCTGCTGCACAAAGTTCACAGGGAGAAGAAAGGCAGGCAGTAGCCTAGCTCCCATTAGAAAACCAGTGACAGAGAAAGGACATGCCATGTGCTGTTCCAGGAGCCAGACCAGTGGCTCCCACCACACGTCATTACAGGTAAAACCTGAAAGGTAAGTGAATAACTTTGACCAGGTCCCACGTTCATCCAGAACGCTCCATCACATCTTCAGTTCGTGCAAAACTCAAAACCCCCAAATCCTGTTTCCAGCATGATGACGAAGACAAAATTGTTCTTGCCAGCTGTTGGCTAATGTATTCTCAACTTGAGGACTTTCTATTGCCTGGATTTATGGAACTGGGAGGTGACTGGATGCTCGCTAAGTCCACTTCACCACCGACCTGGTCTGGCAACATTCCTGAAGGCATTGCAACAAAAAAAATAGAGAACAGGAAAAGCATACGGAGATACATCCCCTGAGGACCTTTGCAGCCCTGAGGTGCTTACAGCTCTGGGATTCCCAGCCCCAGAAGGACCATCCTGGTCTCAGCGGGACCAAGGGAATGGCCTGGATGGGAATGGCCCATCCACAAGCCAGCCTTGCTAAGTCTGGGGGAAGTGCCTGCTGGGGATTGCTTAAGCTAGTCATGAAAATAATTTAATTGTACCCTGCCACCAAAAAAGGCAGTCCCACCCCTTCCTCAGTCCTCTCCCTTCTTTCAATTCTAGAGATTATAGCTTGTTTTTTGATGAGTTGGTCTTTCAGTCAGATCAGTACTGATCTGACTCACCTTATAATTGCTAGATACTATGCAAAGGAAGCAGCGGGACCGTGAACTGGGAACGAGGAGGAAAGTTCACCCTCTCAGAGAAGGTGTAGCCCCAAATGTGTTTTAATTCTGTCTCAGGCTACTGGACACTCAGCAACAGCCCTGATTTAAATGCACCTCTCATTGCCACCCAACCACCACGACTTTCCAAGCCACACTATTCTGTGGAAGCCACATGGTAAGACAGATGAGGCAACAGATGAACTGTGTCATTTTTAAGCCATCAACACAAGACGAAACAGGGCACTGAGGGGTCTGGAGACTAGCTGCCTATGGGCTTGAATTCTGTGCTCTGACCCACATCTTCCTTCACCTCCAAGACCTGACAGCAGCACACTCGTTACTTAGTTTAAAATCCTTCAGGCTTCACAGACAGAGACAGAACTGCATGCAAATCTTCCCTAAATACCCTGGTATCGCTAGGAGAGGAGCATTTACCTACCCCAGGTGGAAGCCCAAGGACATACATTTGAGTCATAGAGGAGAACAGTCCTTGGGACAGGCTGGAGAGGCCACTATTACATTTTTTCCCTCCCCCAGGAACAAGGATGAGATACTGTTTCTCTTCCACATTTTTTATTCCAAGCCTTCTGGAAAAGGATGACTCACTAACCAGTTTGTGGAGTCCCTGTTTCCTTGGATAGTTTGGTTGTTGGAGCAATGCAGGACTCCACATGGGACAGAGCCTCGGAAAGCACTAAACGCTCCAGACCAGTACAGCATCCCTAACTGATGTGACTGCTGATGTGCTGATACCACCACGGAATGCCAAGTGCCTAACGCTTTAGTACTTTCCATTGTGAAACACTTCTATGGTATTTCTTTTGAGAAGCTCCTACACCTTCAGATTTCATGGCGAGCCTTTGATGTTTGGCTGAAGGCCTTGGAATAGTTTTTCCATTCCCTCCAGAAAAATGTAGTCTTTCTACTAAAAAAGGCTATACTGAAGTCTTTATAGTTATTTTTTCCTTCAACTATCCTTTACTTTCAACACTAATATCCATAAGTTATAGACTTAATGGAATTTTCTTCTGTAGGTAGATACTATTTATGTTTTACAGGTATATACCAGAAACATTTTTGGAAAACTGTCAAGAAGCTCTTATAATGCATATCTGTATAATTTTATGTGAAACGTAAGTAGACTGAAATCTCATGTGTCCACTTGGAACAATAATCTTTAAAATGTTTTTAATATTTTTCCTGAGCGAGCTTTCACAAACAGAATTTATACTGTTTGCTATGAATTGAAAGTGTTGTGTATCTTTCAATCACATTCAGAACTAAAATGCAAAAAGAAATAGGAATGAAGCCTAGAATATCAGCATGTAGAAGATCAGACCCCGAAAGCATAATACAGAGCTTAGAAGCACAGGGTACGAACAGCAGTTTTTGTTTCTTTGTAACAACTGAGACATAAATACAACAAATCAATTCCTGCCATTAATGACAAACTTTTATGGCTGAAAATACTGATAACTTTTTAAGTGGGAAACAAAAAGAAGTTAGGAGAGTGACCCAAGATACATGAAAAGTCAGTGGTCCAAAGACATGGGACCAAGCCCCTGAGTTCACCAGAACGAAGGGCTGGCAGCACCACGGCAAGGCCCGAGCCACAGGGACCTCCAGCAGCTTCACTCCCCATCAGCCTTAGTGTGTCACTTACAGTACTGATCATATCTGGAAGAAGAAAAAGAACAGTGACCACAGCACTGAAGAAAGTGGGATAGGCCATTCTTGAAAATCCACAATGCTCACTCAGTTAAGCAGAATTATATCAGTAAAGGAAGTTATCTACTATGAAATAAGTATACTTCCCTATTAAATCAGGATTCTGGGTTCTTTTCCTACATCTGCCTGTTTTCTTCTATGGCTTTGAGACAACCAGCTCCTTGTGGCTGAACTTGGTTGTAAATCACAGTAACATCTATCATAGCAAACTATCAAAACCTCTGGAGAATAGCATGACAGCATCCTTAAACTTTTTCAAAGTCATAGGGATGCTTGTACTTACAGGTGGAGGAAACCCTCTCCTGTACTTTTGTATAAGGCTAGAAGGAATAGCAACAGATGTGGGGGAAGAGTTTATGCTAGGAAGTGTTCATTTTTAAATCTTAATTCTTGATTAAAAGTTCTCTGTATAGTCAAACCCAGTGATATTGCCACATTCAAGGATGCATCTCGTATTTACAAATCGTAAGTCAAGAACAATTTGATGACAACTTCCAGCAACTACACCTATTTAAGAAGTTCCATCATTTCCAGCAGAAACATGTAATTGTCCATCTGATGTGAGTGCAGATAAAAAGTAGCTTGGCATAATTCTGTCATTGGTAGCAAAGCAAGACCATTTTTGTCACAGGAAGATATAAAAGCAAAACTAGAACTTCAAGTGAGCAGAGTTAAACAGTCAGATTTGTGGTAGGTATCGTGTCTATAAAGAACAGGGTTTATTTTTTTTCTTTTCTTCCAGAAAATCCCATATTCCTTCAGGGACTTGAAGAAAATATTTGCTGTTAACTATTTACAACACTGGTTACTTCTAAGGGAAAAGCAAACTGAAACAGACAAGACCTTTGCAAAGAAAGAAAGATTCATCACTGCACAACAGATGTTACTTTAAATGCATACCCATTATCAAATCTCAGTGTCATTTAGCTTGTTAAATAGAAGAAACTTCAAGCTCAGTACAAATTGGCAACTACGTAAAAAGTAAAAAAAATATAAATTTAAATCCTATGGCTAAACAGAGAAAGTCAAGCTCTAATAGATTATTTTTATGAACTTCTCCGTGTCAGTTAAGACTTGTCAATATAAAGACTGCCAACATTTTAGCAATGAACAGTGAAATATGTTGAAGGAGCCTCTCCAGCAACAACCCTCACACAGCAAGCAAATTCTGTAGCCCAAGTTTCAAGAAGGCTCTATCTGCCAAACCACTGTGTGCTTTTAATTAAAAACATATATAGAAATGTATTAAGAACACAAAGTTTCAGGGAGCATTAAGAATGCCAGCCTCTTGGTCAAGCTTTCCACCACCCCCAGTTCCCACCCCCAATGTATATCCCATAGGAAATCATTAGTCACCGCATGTACCTGCAGAGAACACGTACCCTACATTAGCTAAATGACCAAAGTCAAGGAAACGTTTTTAGCATCAGAAAAATACCAATACTCTCAGGCTGATGTTGTCAAATATATCATTTGAGTACGTCAATACTACCTTTATTCTTTTTTAATACTATTTAAATACTAGATGTTAGGTGCTCAGTTTATTTTCCTGAATAAAACTGTGTATATACCAGTTAGTTGCAGGCGATCATTAGCTTGGCTTCGTGCTGGCAAACACTCCCGGAAAATAAAATTAACCAAGGATCGTGAAAGACTTATCTTTCATAAATGTCAAACCAAGTCTTGAAGTCAGTAAAAATGAGTTATTTTCTCTCTTGAAATTTTGCTTAAGTGGCTTTATAACCCTTCAATATGTAACAAATAGCTAGTTCTAAATGATGACACTTAAGTTTTATTTAGTAATGAAACCCTGCAGATTGATCTCCTTTAAAAATTCTCCTTTTACCAAACTTCACAATTTACTCTTGTATTACTCTTTTCTGCAATTTGGGAAGCTACTAGTTCTGCCACTTAGTTGCAACACAGCATCAGTTTTTTGCAGACTTAAGGTGTCCTGAAACATTTACTTACAAAGATGAAGATCAAAAGTTATAGTGCTTTTACAGTAAAGTCCTCTTTGCCGAAGAAAATCATGCATGTGTGTGTGAAAACTCTAATGATTAATTATTCATGTGTTAAAAGAGAGTATCCTATGATTACCTGCAGGCTGCATTAAACGGTTAAGCCCTCCAAATGGTGGCTTCTCTCATCATTTCAGCTGGAATAAGCTCAAAAGAAACAAGTAATATGTTCCTTGTGACTAGTCACTTAAGGCTACATTTAAGTATATAACTCATCTTCTAATACCCTTTTTTTCTCCCTTTTTCAGTATGAAGGCTAAAAATAAGATCAAATGGGGTGATTTTTTAAGCCAGGAAGTACAAGCATAACTCTTCTTACGTTGTTTTTCCCACTGAGCAATAGAGATTCAGTCACATTCATAGCACTACACACTTCTATAACTGGATCCTAGTTGGCAAGACAGGCTGCAACGTCGCAAGATCAAGGCAAGAAAAAAAGAACTTCTGAAGTACATTAGTGAAAGACCTCTCAAGGAGTTTCCATTGCACATCTTCACCTTCACCTTCTGAGAATATATTTCCTCTTTCATACCAACAGTAAAGCAAAAACGGCACAAACTTATTTCCCTTCACCATGTTACTTGTAAGTACATATTTATTCATGCCTAAATTGCTAACTGTACATCACCGCATCTATTCTGCACAATGACATCTTTGCAGCAGAAAAATAACTATTCCAACATGCACTTACACAGAAAATTTTAAAACTCACTGGCTATACCTTACACTAGTGACTAACACAGGCCAGAGATTGTTCTCCAGTCCAGAGGCAAACCCGCACTGCTTGATTTGTGACGACACAGCCAAAACCGCTTTCCCCCACCAAGAGAGGGTGGCCATGTCCCACGTCTCTTTGGAGAAGTCCTAGCATTTGCCACTTCTGCACGATGCCCAGGTATGGCTTAGGAAAATGCTAAGCGGCCATACCAGTGACCACACTGGCAATTTACTAGCATGAATGATCACATGCCAAACCTCAGCCTAACATCCCCATCTCCTTTGATTTGCTACTATGGACACACTCTCCCTTAAGGGAAACCTTCACTCATGCCTGATGTGGAAAACACCTTTAGCAGCACGCCTGAAAGGCCAGAGATCACACTGCCTTAGAACATGGAGGGAAACGGAAAATACTGCAGAGCTGGTAAGCTGCAAAACACAAAAGTACTGGAAATCCCTGCACAGAGGTTTGCCCACTGTGGCATTCCACCATCATCAAATTTTAATAAAGCGATCCTTTATACTACCAAAGATAGAACACAGATCTTTATCAATGATCACACCAAAACTCACGTCAACAAACAGCTCTTCAACTTCAGCAGATAAAATAACTAGAAATATGCATGGTGGCATTCATAAATTAAGATTTGAGATGTTTTGTTCTCCACAATTACATATTGTATTCAATAAAGAAAGAAAAATAGATGTGGTTCTTCAGACATGCAAAAACATCTGAAAAATCAAGTTTTCTTTTGTCTTATTTCACATAGTCTACCAGCCTAGAACCTGATTTTTCCATTAACTGAAAATTAAGTGGCAGTGTTACAAGAAGCAAGGGACTACTCCCATCTCAGTTTCTCAGTTTTGATCTCCGCCTGTTTACAGTGACCCGCTCTTTCTCATTTTTGTTAGTAACTACCTACCAGCAATCAACTAGGCTGGAGGAAGAGAAATTGTACTTCTGACCTATTGCAGATCTATAGTGTGATCCACAGTGTTAAAAGCAGCTGCTGGCTTTAGTTTGCCTACATTTCAGCAGCCAAAGTCCATACCATTAATTAAGCAGGAAGCAGCAACAGAAGGTTCGTGTTTGCTTTTGGGGTGAGCAGAGCTCGCACTCGCAACGTACTCTTGACACAAGCTATGGCTCTTCACAACGCTTTCACCCAGCGGAACCGTTTACAAGACACCATTTGTTGCTCCCAGCGAGCCGTTGTCCAGATCCTAGCACAGACAAGACGCTTCATGCAATCGCAGGCGGGGAGAAGCGTGCAGTTCGCTGAGCATCAGCACTGCGTTGTTTTTCTCTCTGGGGGCACGGAGTGTAGAGGTTAGCACAGGCTGGCGGCTCTCCGGGCTGGGCCCAGCTACAGGAACCTGCTGCCCCCCCCGCCACCGGCTCACGCAGGCGGGCACGAAGGAACACGGCGAGGCGCTGGCAGCGCCCGCAGAACCGGGACTCGTAGCGTCCTCCGGCTACAAAGCGGCAGAAAAGCGGCACCGCAGGCGAGCACGACAGCAGAACCCGGGCACGACCCCCCGCCACACACCCGGCCGCTCCCCTCAGCCGCTCCCCTCAGCCGCCCCCCG
>JAVJGI010000001.1:89663448-89772101 GCA_035590275.1 Ibycter americanus
GGCTGAGGCGGGCCTGCGGGGCGGGGCGAGGGCGGCAGCCCCGGGCTGAGGCCTGGGTCTCGCTCTGGTAGAACAAACCCCCATTGTTTTGTTTGTTTGTTTGTTTGTTTGTTTGTTTTCTGGGATAAACCCATCGACGTGCAGCTGCAGGGGAAGGTCGGGGAGGGGAGCCGCGGTATGCAGCACAGCCGGGGGGGGGGGAGGGGCGGCCCAGCCGAGGGTCCCCTAAACCTGTGCTTGGCCGCACGGCGTGACATTAATTCCTGCTTGTCATTGGAGCCCGAAGTGAATGGTTCAGTCTTGTAGAGCGTGGCTTTGGCGGCTGAGGTTAGCAGACGCGTGCAGAACGCAAGCGTTCGGACTTAGGCTCCTTGTCAAAGACTGCGCTGAGTTTCGCAGCTTATCGTTGTTACACAGGGCATGTGACTGTTGTCACAAATAACGAGCAACTGCAGTTAATAAACCCAAATTACAGCGCTGGTGCTTTTGTGGGAGGCGTAGGAGAGCCTGTACTTACAGGCATTGCCTGGAAAGGGCTGTGAACACAGCAACCAGGAAAATGTGCTGATTTGACATATCCCCGTGAAAGTGTCCCCATCGGGGTTTCTGTTCAGCTCAGACCACGGCTTAAAGCCTCTCTCCCAACAGCAATTCAGCTGTTTTATCAAAACGCTCCGGTGTAAGATTGCATTGCAGCCTCTCCCTTGTGGTACATTCCTTCCTTGAATTCATAGGGCTGCAGAATGGCGAGGGCAAGTATGATTTACTGTCTCCTCGTTATCCTGGGTGAAATTTAATTTTAAATACTGTAAATCAAAGCAAATGACAGCTGTGTTTCATCAGAATTCCCTTTAAAACTGGGAGGATGTATGCTTCCAGATGTTACAGCATAGTTTGATTTACATTGTGGGAAAATTTTTCTATTTATGTGTCTTACAAAGCCAGTCATGTTATTTAGATGGCCTTCTTGATCCGTTTCTGTCAGCCTGCCTGTTCTTCGCTGGCGGGGATTCCCCTGGATTCCCCTTTGCTGCACAGACACGGTGTACTTGTTTGACATTGAAAGGCTTCTTAATTAATATTTCTGATGTTTGTTTTCTAACAGTATGACCAATGTCATTCCACTAGGTTTTCTGATCCATAATGGGTTCAACAGAAGTTGTTCTGTGTTTCTACCTTTGGATTGACTTTGAAGTTATCAGAAAGCAAATGGCATTTCATTTACAATCGGCAGCATTACTTCTGTACTAGGGATGTGGAAAATGTGTGTTTGTTTTGTCCAATGTATTTCTCACGGTAGCCCACAAAGGGGCTTTGCTTTTTGTTTTCTAGCAGGAAACAGAATGTGGTTTGTTCAGCTCAGTGAATTAATGAACAAGCTGCTAGCTGACAGTACGTGTGGCTGGTATCCTAGTTCACGAACTTAAAAGGTGACTGAAGAAAACTACGTAGTATCGCAGCATTATATCCTGTAATGTGTGCCAGAGCGGTTCAACTGTCTGCTAGGAAAACTTTCTCATTGTGGTTATGTTCTGGATTAGATTGCCCAAGAGGATTACAGAATCTCCATAATTGGAGGCTTCTAACAAAGAGCAGACAAATGCCTCTCCAGAGTCAGGTACAGCTGATCCTGTGTCAGACTGATAGCTGTATCCTGCAGGGCTTCTGGGGAGCAGCTGCCTCAGGGCCGCTTGTCAGGCCCTCAGGAAACAGCACAGGGGCTGCCTGGAAAATGCAAAGACACCTGCTTGGGTGTAGCAATTTGCACAGAACATCCATGGTTATTATGTTCTCATATGTTCTTTCTCATCCTTCTCCAGCCTTAAGTTTCATTCATTCTTTCTCGTTACAGGGAATTAGTGTACTGTAAGTGTGTACTGGCTGAATTGCACAAGCTTGCACTCTGCGGTTCTCCTGAAGCCAGCGGCAGTGTTGCTCACCCAGGGTCTTCAAGTGAGGGAAAGCAGGTAGGAGAAGCAGCTGAGAAGCGCCAGCTTGATAGTCAGTGAAGAGCTTGATGCAGTTGGAGCACGGCTGTGTGAGCCGAGCTCCTGGTGTGGGACAGGACACCTTCCAGGCTCACTCAGAGGCATCCTAATACCGTTCAATGTGGTTGCACCACAAAGGTAAGGTGTGCTTTCTCATGGAGTGAGAACCATTTTGCAGAAGAATTCCACATTGAAGCTATCTGAAAACTATGTTGTATTATACAGATACAACACTGGTAGGAAATATTAATAATAGTCATTGAGTTTCCCCTTCTTTTCCCAGTTCAGGGATAAGCATGATTATTTTTTTTCTTGACCTGCATCTCATTTCAGTGTAGTTTTAAAGACGCTACAGTCAGCTACATTTTTCTCTACTTTAGGTATTGCCATGGAGACCTGTCATCTTTGTGATCCCCACTGAATGAAAATCAGCTAGAGAGCTTTCTAGCAGGTATGTTTTGTTATAGAGAGGTTTATATATTAAGTTTGGACTATAACAAAGCAGAAATGTACTTTAATTACATTAATAATTCAAATAATAATTGATTTAAATAAAGTACCAAGGGAACTTGACTTAAACTGATTCAGTTTCCACACTGATTCCTACAAAAAACACTAATTTCATGCAGTGTTTGAAGAACTGGAGGCCAGAGCTGATTTCTTAGCAAATATGTAACTACAGGTAAAGTGCTCTGCACACAAATGTAAAGTTTACAAGGTTTGAGACAGGCTGTGTTTTGAAGCAGTACTCCTACAAAGGGATTAATACAGATCTGAAAATGGATTGGTTTGCTCAGCAAATTCTCTACCTTACATGTAAATATTCCCACGTTATAGTGTTTTAGTTTAATTCAGCAATAACCTTGTACTAACTCCTAGATTTTAAGTGATACAGCTTTTACCTTGTAAAACATGAAATACCTTTTATTTTGAAACACCAGCGTTAAATCTCATACCTCTAGCAAACTCAGTCGAGTGGAATTCACATACTCAATTTAATGTCGGCCTAGTTTTTAGTTAAATAAGACCAAAAGAACCTGACAAACATAGATACAGGAGATTTTATTTAACATTGTGTACAAAGAAAGGCTACAAATGCCTTAGATTTTTTTTTTCCCCCAAATACAGTTTTTGGATCCCTTTTTCATACCGCTTTTGTCAGAAAATTTAAAAAAAAAATATCCAGAATAACAATCCCCCCATCCCCACCCCCCCTTTTCCTTTTCCCCTTTCTCTTTGGGCCTAAACTGAGAGATGTTTAGCATTAGTTTCAACACCTCTCAGTATTAAACTGTTAGGATTAGGTTTTCTTTTCCAAAACAGAACACTATGAGATACTGAAGCACTAGCAACAGCAGTATAAAATGTCAAAAATTGACTCCCTAACATGGTAGAGTTAAAACAATGTCAACAATGTTAACTCTGATGAAACCCAAAGTTATCCAAACAATAACAAGTTATTTATCTTCTACACCTGATAATTTAGCACTAATTATATAATTTAATTGTATTTATATTTAAATAAATAGTCTTAACTCCTTTCCTTGGAATTCTTCACGGATTATAAACACTTGTAATACTAGAGATAAGAACAAACTACACAACTTACATAGGCAAGAGAAGGCTTAGTTTTGTTTTGTTTTTTGCTGGACAGACAGAAAGGACAACACTTCACAGGGTCCTGCTGTGAGATCATTTTTAAATTCACTGTTTCATTGTGGTGCTTCTCAGTCAGCCAACACAATTCCTTACCCTCTTCTTGCTGCCTTGGTAATCACATCTGTCCCTGCGTAGCTAAATTTTATCCAGGATTCTGCAAGTTTCATACGTAACTGCAAAGCCCAAACCAGGATTTCTCTTAGGCTGTGAGAAGCAGTAAAGGGATGCGAAGAGGCTATTATAAAGAAATGTCCTTTTGCTATGGCAGCTTTTACATTGCTACCTACTATATACAAAATAGTTTTTAGATGCGGATCCATTTTCAGCTGACTGCATAATCCCATGAGTTAGCGTAGTCCCGATTTCTCCCAAAATGGGACTAAAATGGAGGAAATTTGAGCTACTCTGTGTAGACTGGCATTTGATCATTCAATTAGGCACAGTAAGAAGGAACTGGAGGAGTCTCTCTCTTCCCTTAACTGCCTTGTGGGCCTTGCTCAAACTGCCCCAGGAGAGACGTGAACATCTAAGGACCAAGGCCATCTGCTTGCTGGTGGGCTCTACCCATTGTGATCCTTCTTTTGGGTCATCTACAGAAAGCTGCTGTGTTCTCCTTCCAGGCAGGAAGCTGTTCTGTACACAAGCCTGCCCTTCCGTGCAGCTACAGGGATATAAAATGGCCTCATCATATAAATCATTCTGCAGATGAGAGAAGTAGTTCATGTGTAGAACGTCTTGGGTTCTCAGAGCATCTGACCACCAGGCAAAAAAAGACTGCAACAGTTACACAAACAAAAGTTCTAGTGGAAAATAAAAATTAAAAAAAAAAAGTTTTCTCCATTCTGATGAACCCATTTTTGACAAGAGGATTTGATTCCTGTAGTTATGACAGAGCCGTAGAGCAAACCCTTCTGCTGGGGTTGGGGACTCTCTAATGATGTTAATTCCCAAATATGCTTAAACAGGTGTAAATAATAGAATCTTATTTAATTTGCAAAACAGGCCTACACAAGCCCAAAGCTTTAGCAGTACCTGGTCCATTCTGCACCAGAAGACTGGAAATACTTTTGTTCTTTCCAGGGATGGCTCTGCTACAAACTGCACCTCCCGGTGTGGTAGTTTCTGCAATGCAGAATGAAGTGGTTTCTGTTGGGAAAGGAGGGGTCTTCCTTACTGCAAGGTGAAACATGACTGTAGGAAGTAAGTGACATGGAACACACCAGCATGGTTCACCTGCATGTTTTTACAGTGGTCTCCAGCAATTGCACTATGAGATGGTAACGTAAAGAGAAGCAACAGCAGAGGCAAACTAGGGCATCTAATAATTTTCTAGTTCTTGGCAATAGCATTTATGTATTTGCTTGACCCAGAAGGCCTAAATCTACTGATGTTTTTATGGAAGGAGGAGAATCAAAGTAACATGTACACTCAGGTTTGCTTTGGTCCTACCGTTTCAACCATTTCATCAGAATAGAATGTTGCGGCATTTTATCCTTGCAGCCCAGTAACAGACTTCTAGCTCACACAACAGTCTTAACTTTCTGATTTTATTAGCTTTTCCCTTCTTTGCAGTGGTGTTTCACCTATGGTAATATATGGACTCTATTGCTCCTCCCTATCTGTTGCCACAGGGGGAAAGAAAAGGTAGTGAGCAAGTGATAAGCTTTGCTTTCTTGGCACTGAACTGTGAATTTTCCATAGCAAGAAAGAGGGGTTGCAGCACATCGGAACTGGGAGGCTACAGTAGCTACATTCCTGGTGTTCCTGCATTAATGTTTATTTACTGGCAGGACAGTCTTTGCTCACAGTTACCTAGGGCATAAGCCGCCTTCTGTAACTTGCAATGAGAACTTCTATCTAGTCCCAGACACTATGATCTGAGTGACTCCTAATTATGCTTCTATTTTGAATTTGTGTTACTTTTATTCCCCAAAATCTTTTTAAGAAATAATTAACTGTAAGTGCTTCCTTTAGAGCTTCTGTTGATTTTAAGGGCAATCCATTTATTTAATTCTATTCAATGAGAAAATTCATGGAATACATATAAACATTAATATCATTCTAGTTCAGAATGGAGAATTGCTAATATCTAAGGCTCCAGTATTGCAGTTGCACACACCTTATGTTAAAGGCAGTGAATGGCATCAGATTTTTTTTTCCTAACAGTACTATGACAACGTTAGTAAAGTTTACAAAGAAAAACATGTCTGGACTACAAATTTAAGAGGGCATAAATGAATGAGTTACTAACTACACCAGGAATTTGATTGTATCTACTTAGGAAGTGCCCTTTCAGATTTTTCTTCTTCAGGGAACAAAAGCAAATCCCTTAAATCTAACATGAACCTGTTGGTCTTCTGTTCTTAGGAGTCCCTGTCGTCTTGAAGTAAAAAGAGAAAGGGTAAGGGTTTTTCTTAAAACATTTTCCATTCTCACTAAAATTTCCCTAAGAATGCCACATCTGATAATATTATCCCAGCAGATGACCAAGCACTGAAACAAAAGGATTAACCAGGGAGGAATCGGAGACGGTGGGGTTTTTTCCCATCAGATTTTAAACATTTTAAAAAGCCATGTTGGTCAATTTACATTCTATACATACTTGAAAGAATGGCACGTTAAGATAAGTGACACATTGTGATGCCTTCCAGTGTTACAAGGGTGACAAACAAATTTGGAGATCCATGTATGCTTTAAAGAACAGTACATTTGTTTAAATAAACTCATAGAAAACTAACATAAACAACCGTAAAACAGATTTTTTAAACAGGTAAAATGAGTAAACTGTAAAAATACTGCATCTCCCATAAACATACTCTGTGGTTCCGCCACCTTGTGGCCAACACAAGAAGTTGCAGTTTTGCTTCAGACGGTGCATGCCGATTGCCTTGGATTAGCAACTGCAGGTCAGAACCGAGGCAGGCAGTGGGCATCAGCAAAATATAATCACCACACTGCTGTATTTTGCCCATAGCTGATACATTGAAAAATAGCAGCATTAAAATACAGCCTGAAATAGCTTAGCTACTACCTCAACTTGTTAAAAGTTGTGCAAGAATAAAGAACACCAGCAGCATTTTAATGGATGTGTTTTGATTTGGTTTCAGACACTCCCCTCCCGTACAAAGCACACACAAACACAAAGCTGAAGCTGATCTAGTAACTGTTATTTCTTGTCCATCTTTGAAATCTTTTCCCATAGTTTGCTTTACTTAACTTTTTTTAATTTCACTTAAAAACCTATTCAGTGTTGAAACAAACATGAAAATTTTAAATAGTTTCTAAATGCCAGGAAACTGATGCTTATTCCTCTCCTCAAACTGGAGACACACAGACTATCCTAAGCACTTGAATTTCTTCAGTTGAAAGTTTCAACATTTCAAATTCCTGTTACTGAAAGCTACATTTTTAGAAAGGTCTGTCCAATACACTAGAAACCACGAGAGCATCAACTCCCAGTACATATGTAAAGCGCAATTTTTTCCTAGTTTGCTCTTACATTGTTTATATTGTACCTTTTTGATACAGAAAATGGAAGAGTTAGGTTTCTGACGCAACTCGCAAGGGAATATATAAGAGTAGAAATCAGAAGGCCTTCTCTAAAACCAAGTTTTGCAATTCCCTTTTTGTTTAAGTATGGTAAGGCTTACTAAAAAAAAAGCAAAGTAAAAAAACCCAACAAAACAAAACCCACCAAAAAAACCCAGCCAACATCCCTGGGAAAAGAACATAAAAGCCTTTTGGAAATACTTAATTTCTCAAAACATAAGACTATTTGAAAAAAATCTTAATTGCAAAATCAAAGGAAATTCAAGAAATCAATTCTCGTATTTCAAATCAGTCCACGATTTCATCACCAGCAATAAGATGTGCTATCTTTTCCAGCCCAAAATTACCAGCTTTGGGGAAAACATATTCATACTTAACAGAAATAATTAATGGGTTACGTTAAATTAACTTTTTTTCCCTGATCCACATGCCTGCATGTTAGATAATGTTACATTAGAACTGAGCATTGTAATGAGATACTAAAAGCAACGACTTGTAACAGTAACCAAAGCAAAAGCAATTTTCTCGTGGTTACATACTATAGATCAGTAATTTAATATTAAAATTACTTCCTATATAAATAAAAATAAAAAAGTTGGGCAAAAGTAAATTGGCACAGTCATTATGGTATTGCTTTCCAGTTTCAACACTGCGAAGAGCAGCCACAGATTCCAGACACCAAAAGGAAAAGGCTATCCCCCAACCACCTGGTGTAGTTTGGTTGGTGGTTTTTTCCCCTTTTACATGAAGTCATCAACAGTGCTATTGCCTCAGATACATCACACAACAGCTTGGAACAGATAGGTGCGCAGCTTGCAGTAAAGGGACTGCTACAGAACTGCTATGTAAAGATGAGAACAAATACATTAAAAAACAACCCATAGAGTGTGGTTTACTGGTCTGCGTGACTTTTCTTAAGTCAGAGTTTTTCAGGATTGTGACTAAATTTTACCTTCAAAAAGGAAAAAAAAGAAAAAAAAAATTCAAAATCTTAAGCCTTCAAGTTTCCTTGCCTTCATTCCCTCCCTCCCCAAAAAAAGCACCTCTTACTACAGACACTTTTTCTGTTTCACGGGTTCAGAAGTTGGAATGTAGTGGAAATACATACAAGAGAGAAGGAATTTCTAGTTGTACATTACATTACAAAGAGGTTTGTTCCCAGACCTAAGGAGGGAGGGATACTAAGCAATATTAAATTCCTATAAGAATCCTTACAAAGCATGCAAAATATTGATAATACTCACAAAATTGAAATTTATATTTCTTCCTTTCTGAGTTTGCAACTTCACAATACAATAATTTCTAATATTATGCAGCAGTCAGAATTACAGTGACTACAAAATCATTTCCCTTTAATTTTTTTCTTTCCATTTGTTTGAAAGACTCCTTTGTCTTTTTTTTTTTTTTTGAGAGGTTGCAGATCACCCATCAGAAAATGTGAAATTCAGCATAACAAGGGTTGCTTTATCATATTTCCCCTCAAATGATGTTGACAACATAACTACCAATCTTTCAAAATCTGTCCCTCCCTCCCCTTCTCATGCTGATTCCTTCCCTTGTCTTCAAGCTGTACTTTTCTTCTTGCCAGGATGATGATGGATGGATGCCACTAAAAGGATGCTGCATAACTGGGTAGAAAGTAAAGGAGGCTGGAGTAGTTTGTGAAAATGGACTCGCTCCCACCCCGCCAATATGTTTGGCACAACTGCTTCACAGCCAGGATACTTTGCTCTGGACAGCAGCAATTAGATTTTGCCTCCAGTTCCCTAGACAAATACTGCTGTCCTGTACACCAATGTAACCGCTGTGGCTTCAACCGGTTTAGGCAGGGAAACACAAAGCTGGTATTTGGCTAGACCTTTTGTACTGCTGTATGTAGTTCCATAGAAATTTCTTCACTGCTCTTACAACAGGGTTGGAATTTCTGGAGAATACACAATGCATGTTACTCGCTAGATTGTCCATAAAGTACATTCTGACACATGCTATCGAAGTATTTGTATCTATCAGAAAAAGACTCCTGTAGAAGCAATGTACAAAGCCTCCAAAAATTCAAGTATAAAAAAAAAAAAAGATATTCTGATACAAGTCTGGAGTAAGCAGCCAGCTAAACTGATAGCCATTGATTGTTATTTTTTTTGTGTCTACAAAATGTTTCAATTATTTTTGCAGTGGTAACACCTTTTCGTTGGAGTGTTGGGAATTAACAGTCTTTCCAATTAATTTTCATTAAGTTTGGGGGGGGCACAGGAATTCAGCAATCCTGCCTGGATAATATTGCCCCTGCATTTATATGCAAACAACAAAATCACAAACAGAATCACTGACTAATCCTCCCTGCCTCTCTTTAATTTGTTGTATTTATTTATAATGTAACATCATTGGGTCTGGCTCCCTTAACCCGAAAAAACCCATCAGAAGTGCAACATAGGCAAGAGCAGAGCATCTCCTTCCCTAGAGTTGTATAAACATTTGCAAGGGAAGGGGTGGGTGAGACAAAAAGAAAAAAAAAAAGGGGGAAAGGAAAAAAAAAGAGAGAGAGAAAAAAAGAAACCCCACACAAACCAACAGTTCTACTTGTACACAAAACTGTTTCATTTCTTTAGAACTCTGTTCAAATCAAGACTTCAGTTTCTGAGGAGGGAATCTTAGATCCCAGACCCTTCCCTTCTCTCTTGCAAAGCAATGCTATTTTTGTGGCCCAGAACAGTACTTTAAAAACAGCAGTTATTAAAGACACGGTTGTGATATATCCTTTAACTCCCCCTCACCCAAAAAGGGGTATCCTATCAAGTGGTCCAGTAGAAATCTTGAAGTTTCTTTATGATAAATTAAATCCATAAAATGAGGAATACCTTCTGTCACATTCCCAACAAGAATAATAGCCACACTCTGTGGTGCATTTGTTCAAGTGTCTATTGCTCTTTCTAGTGGAGATTCTGCACAGCTCCATCTCCAGTTCAGTCCTGGTCCTACCAAACAGAAGTAGAGATTCTTCTCCTTTCTCTTCAGCTTGTCTCTGGTTAACACACAGCAGAAGCACTGAGGGCCATAATTCCCCAGGACAGGAACAGGCCAGTAATGTCTGAAGAAACACCAGTTGTCTTTTCCTCGGGTGAGGCGGGTTTATGCCAAGAGCAGTTTTTTCTGTCCTGTTGGTATCACAGGCACCTACACCTCTGTGGAAAAGAGAATGCTTTGCCTCTTGCTGTCTG
This sequence comes from Ibycter americanus, assembly GCA_035590275.1. Classification (NCBI taxonomy): domain Eukaryota; kingdom Metazoa; phylum Chordata; class Aves; order Falconiformes; family Falconidae; genus Ibycter; species Ibycter americanus. Next base: position 89,673,860 of record JAVJGI010000001.1, read on the forward strand.
GGGTAGGGATAGTCTCTAGCTGCAGGAAGTACAGAAGAACTTGAACCTGGAAAGAGAAAGAAAGGGGGAATAATAAAGCCCTGTTAACTCACTCTCATCCTGGCTATTTCAGCATTGGCAGACATGCCTGCAGCTCCCTCCACAGGAACATCTTGCAGTTACATATTTGTTCTAATAGAGTGTATAATAGCAGCAGGAATATTAAAACTTGCAGTGCTTCAGAAACACTTTTCAGCTTCCAGGGTGTAACAATGGTGTTGGTGTTCCACTGCACTGAAAAATCTGATCTCTAATTTGCCATTACTCTATCAAGAAGGTACAAAACAGCCCGAGTAGCTAACGCAGCCTCTATGTTTTAATTCTCTGTATCGCCTTCAAAAGGTGGCAGTGGCCAAAGAAAGCTGAATTTAGCAAAGAACTTTGTTGTGCATGAGTGGAGGTGGTTAAGTGTTGAGGAGCATTGCAGAAAAACACTGACAGTCATTTTATCCCAGGCTAGCAATATGGCACTGTGAGACAGCTCTCAAAAAAAAAAAAAAAAAAAAAAATCTTGCTATGCACAAACACAAAACATACACGATGTGTGCATACTGGCATTTTTTCATGAAAAGCTGTATTAGTACAGATGCAAACTGAACTGCCTGAAGAAGCACAGTTCTACAAACAGTCTAAAGTGTCTCTGTAAGGGTGAAAGGTGTTTAAGTTTCTCAAAAAAACTGCCAGGAAAACACGGAAGGATGGCTGAACCAGGCCTTGCCAGGGGACTGCCAGAAGTTCCCCCGTCTTCACTAGATTCAGTAGCACGTTTAGGATTTTACCTGGGACATGACTTCCAGTGACCAACTATCGGTCATTGTGATAGGCTGGGTTGGGTTTGCAGGGATTTTACTGTCCTTCTCTGAAGGTCTGAGCAGTGTTGGTCCAAAGACAGTTGCAAGGTTATGCAGGGACATCTTGTTAACGCTTTCCCTCTCAGCAACCCTGGGAGAAGAAACAATGAACAAGGCAGATCTTTATAAATACCTGAGTTTGGATGTGTCCTTAAGTAAGAAACCATATTTATTCCTGTTATAAAAGTTTTAGATACATTCAATCAACGACTCTCTCCTATGTGCCTAAATTAATTTTATATATCTAAAACAAACAGCCTGATGTGACACAACCACAGTCTCCAGACACTCTACAGACATGGCTTAAACCAGGGAAAGGGACTGCTGCTTACTGTCTGGACAGGGAGAGGTGGGACGGGAATAAAGGAATGTTTTTCATCCTAATTTTATAAATTATAGTTTTATAAATGAGAAACTGAGGCACAAAAGTTAAAAAATTTACCCAAGGGCAGAAAAGTCTGCAGCAGAAACACAAGTAAAACCCAGATTTCCTGGATTTTAATCCAGAACCTCAGTCACAAGATCATCTTTCATCTCGCCAGTGACAGTGTCTGGTATGTACAAAATACATATGTAAATTAACACATTGTGCATATATTAAGCAAGCTTACTGCATTAATATCAAATGCATGGAAATACTTTTTCACAGTTACAACCCTATTACAGAGACATAGACAAGATCAGTAAAACTAGTTTAAGCAAGGAACTGACAACTCCAGTTAGCAAAAGTGCTATAATTTTTGAAAATAAGTCATGTTAGATTGCAGACGCCTTCTGAGACGGGGTTCAGAAGTCCTTAGAAACAGCCAAAGCTTCACGATTCACACTAAAACCTTTCCTGCTCTAAAACCTTCCACTAAAATGTGTATCCAGATGCACTTTTGCAGTGATATTGCAGCAGGAATTTGCATTTGCAGTAGATAAGCCCTAAGAGTTTTGTTACTCTTTTCCTCCAGTTCTAATCCTTTCAGGATGAGTGGGGATGGAACTCAGGATTTAGCGCATCACTAAGTGAGTACCAGACAGTAGTTACCTGATGAGGATTCACAGTAAATCAGCAAATGCTTCTTCGTTTGTGAGATTCAGCATTAAAGGAAAAGGCTCTTCTTTTCAAAATAATGATGCTTTACACATTAAATACATGTCTAAAGGATCCACGTGTTACCTTTTTAAATGGTCCAAAAGGAAAAGGAATGTCACAAGGTTGGGTTCTGGAAGCGATAACAATAGATTCAACATACAGCTTTCCTTTGCAACAGGATCTGAAAGTGCTACAAGACAGAAAATTACAAAACATCAGCACAAGCAGCGAACAAGAATTTCTGCATAATTTCCCAAACCAACAAATACGGATGGTCCTGAATGGACTGTAATTGTATCGTAGGTTGGAAGGTCAGAGCTACACGTCAGTACCCCACAGGTTCTCCTTCCCTTATTTCATAGATGTGTAGAGAATCCTTTTCTCTCAAGCAATTCAAGTGCTTTCAGACTTTCAGCTGTTACGATGTTCTGCCCCTGCATCCAGATAAGACAAGGTATTTCCCGCCCCCCCCTGCCAGCCCCCCCCCCCCCCGGCCCCCCAAGAACTTCCCTGGAAGACTGAACGGGGCAAACAGCATGCACAGCCTCAACAGCTGGGCTGTCATTCTGTCCTTAATCTGTTCTTCAGAAACCTGGACATTTTGAGCTTACAAAAAAGCACAGGAATTGCCCACATTCAAGCTCACAGGAAGAAGATGTCATTCCAGCGTTCACTCCTGAGCTCCATTTCACTTCCCTAACAGCTTGTTCTGGGCTTCTCTCCAACAATCTCAATACGGTTTTTGTATTGCTTTAGGAGCAGCCTCCTACAGAAGAGTTTCCGTTATCAAGGGTTATTTCTGCTAGTACCTACCAATGCCCTCAGCAAAGTTGGGGTACAGTTCGTCTGTAAAGAGGGGTTCAGGCAGTTCCCGGAAATACAGTTTCAAGGTGCCTGCAATGGCGTTAACGTCCATCTCGCTCATCATCACTGACACGTCTTTGTTATCTGGAAGAGGGGAAGCACAGTAAAGATGCTGCTGGCCTTGCATTCATTTTTTTTTTCTTGCTTTGGCTCTCTTTGTTTATCCTTTGTCTTTGCCCAAATAGCTGACAGTTTTCCTGTTTACATTTCTCCAGATTAAATGAGCTACCTTCCGACAACTGAGAAGTGCTGCACAAATGACTGCAAACAGTTTAAAGCTTTAGATGGAGTAGAGGGAACCTCGCACTACCCAGGGTTAGCTGTGCTGTGCCGTGCCAGCAACCTCGGCCTGATCTGCAACAAGCCCGGCCTGACTGTATTTCTATGCATTTCAACTTCTGTTAGTGACAACAGTTGTTATTCCGATTCCCTGCCTCTAACAGCTTAGAATAAGAGACTCTGAGGCTGTGTAACGCCCCACCGAGCACAGCTGAAGTACACAGGCAATTCAGGGCTCACATTTCCATTTTGCTACTACTAAGAACAACAAAACCACTCCCTTTCCCTAAAAGAAGCAGGCCAACCAGCAGAGCTAGCGCTGGTTTCATGAGCTTAGTGTAAAACAGGATTTAATATAAATGAAGAAAGTTGGTTTTCAAAATACAAACACCCTTACTTGCACTAGGGAAGATTCATAAATCAATGTTTTTGGTAGCTTAGGGGGAATGAAAAGCAAATAGAAGGAGGAGGACATTGCATAAAATAAGCCGGGGAAAAAAGTGCAGGGAGGGTGAATTTGGGCACCTGGCACAGAGGCCTCATGACTGCTTGCATCGAAAGGGAGCTCGAGTGTGGCTAGAGCAGTCTTTGGCCCATCACGTGGAGGCTGGAGGTAGGGCAGAATTTCACTTTTTGTACCTCAGCAACTTGGAGGCACTTCATCTGCCTGATTTTGGATGCCTCTTGGGAGATACACACCGTTCTTTTAAATGCAGTATCAGTAAGGATCCCTTTTCTGCTCAAGATCAAAGAAAGCCTTACAAGGGTTGGTCAAAATTATCTAATTTTACAATCCGTGCACATCAATCTAGACAGAGTTAAGAAAAGAACTCAGCAGCCCTGACCACCTAACTCCACTTCTGTAAACACCCTTCCTACTCAACTTTAGAACATTTTTTTTTTTGCCACTTCCTTTCACAAAACTTTCTTCATTCCAAGGACTTCTATTATTTTGGAGACCTCAAAACAGTTAGGAAATTACAACTTCTGATTGCTGCTGCTTCCCCTGAGGAAAGTGTCTGCCATTTACAAAGATTTGGCAAGGCAGGCAAACCCACCACTTCATGTCTGCTGGGAAGAATAACAAATGCATTATTTGGTATAGGGATCCATCCCATTGTATGCCTTGGGTTGTATCTGTAGCTGAAGAATATTAATAAAAACATGCAGCTAGGGTTTAAATGGTTCTTCTTGTATGAGAATCTCTACCTCTTAATGCTTCTTGGGGAACATAAGATTAAAATTAGCACAGCCACCTGACAGGGAGCTCATGCAGGTTCTCACAGTGCAAAGGAAAACATCAGACACAAATACTTACTGACATCAAAGGCAGCTTTCAAAGCTTGGATATCGGTTGCAACCCCAGAGACACGGTAGATGCCCACCTCCTCCATTCCACGCCGCTCTATCTCTTCCACACACTGGCGCACTATGTAAGGCACCTTTGATCTCTCTCTCCTTTAAGCAAGCCAGATAGAAGAGTTCAGTACAGCCCGTGCCCTCAATGCTTGTTACCCCAGCCACCTGGCTGGTTAAAAATCACCCCATCATTTTGCTGTGCGAACCTCTTCTGGACAATGGGGTGGGAGAAAGTATGAGCAGGTGATCAAGACTGAGCCAAAAAACTCCTTTTAAAACTGGAAAGGGTTTTCTGACTGTCTCAGCCTGGCTTTGGCTGAGTCCCAGTGCCCCTAGAGTTTGCGACTCTGCGCAGGTAATGAGAGGATTCCCAAACAGTCCTTGAGTACATAGCAACGCTGTTGCTTTTAAATGAATGCAATTCCATAGGGAGGAAATACCACACTTCCCAAACTATATAACAGAACAAATGGCTTTCTTCTGGCAAATGATTCATGACAAAAGATCAGGGGTTAAAATAATATAACAGGATCCAAAGAACCTGGACATTTCTGATTATGGAAAGGAAACATCACTGTTCAGTGGCTCTGGAAATTTGTGACCAAATCAGCTAACTACAGAGTAAAGGGGCAAGGGGTATTTCCGGAACTCAGCAAAGTGACATGCTGTAAGTAAACACCCTGGGTTTCAAAGCCTGTGTGCACACTGGTTTTTTCCTCCTGCAAAACATGAAGCTCAGAGAACGTACAACATCTCCTTTCTGTAGCCGTAGCCATCTGCACTACTACCCGAATGGAGCAGGCTGGACTGACAAATCCCGCAGTGGGGTGAAGATGGGTACAACCCACTGCCCAGCTGGCTTTCCAAAATACAGTTGGGAGAAATATGACCCAGCAGCTTACTTGGTGACAATAGCGATCTTGACCCCAAAAACCCCAGTCTGTTTCCGGGATGGCATCCTTTTCAGGCTAAACTCCCGGCTGGTAAACTTCACTGACAGCTTCACTTCAACCTGAATGAAAGAAAACAGCTGTTAATTTTCAAACTTTTTTTTTAATGCTGCAATGAAGGGCAAAGAAATAAAGCATGTAAGAGGTACAGAAGCAGTGCTAACTTCCATTTTCCATACTTACTCCATTCATTGAGATGACTGTGCGTTGCCAATCTTTGTCCTGCAATGCCTGTGGGTCCAGCTGAAAAACATGTAAGTTACCCATGAGTTAGGAACAGACTGCAGAGAAATCAGCTAGTCTGAAAGGCTTCTGTAAGTGAGCAGAGCACTACTGTTTTCAACGTGTTATTTCTTTTCCATAGGAAAACACACATTCCAACGTTTCCCCAGTTTCAGGTAATAGGCCATTCAGATATTGTACAGTTCTCTTAAGCAGGGCTGATGAGGACTCACACATATGGAAAATCCAGCAACATGTGTACAGTGTCTGCTCAACAACAAAAGCAACCTCAGCAAGCAAAATCAATGTTTGAAAGCCAATAACCTCAACTTTCATAGAAAAAGAGACTGCATTCATTGCTGTAGCACAACAGGCACATTAACCGCCAGCCAAATTTGTCCTATCCCACAGGGCTAGGAGTCAGAAGACAGGAGGAGAGATTTCTGGGAAAACTCTGATTTGAAATAGAGGAAACTGTCTCCCTCTGCAGTTTTCTAAAGACAGGTGAGGTTGGATGAGTGTGAAATTACTGCACTGAAATAAAAAGCCAGGAAGGTCAAGGAAGAGTACTATGAAGTGATCTATACAGAGACAAGTGACTAAATAAACCAAAACTCTGTCAGGATCTGACAGGAGAAATGGAGAAAACTGGCCTAGAAATGGAAAGCTGTCCCCCTTCAACCTGCCTATTCCTTTGCATTTCTATTTCAGCATGGAGGCAGGAAGAACACCTGGCCCTGCTATTGCAAGAACTCATTAAACAGAAACAAGTTCTGATGCAAAGCCTGGATCTCACATTTTCAGCTTTGCTTCATCTCTTTTGAGTGGACAGCTGTGGGGCTGGGAAGTAGCTGACTCAAGTACTCAAACTATCACCCAGCAATTCCAATACTGCCTGGGAGGGTCCAAACACATCTGAATGCCTGAAGAGTGGCACTCGGCTCGAGCTAGGCTGGCAAAAGAGAGAAAAGAGCTGTCTCCATAGGGACTTCCATCAGCAATCAGAACCAGCCAAAGCAAGCAGGCTTCAGTGCCTCCTGAGATGGTTTTGTAACACTTGGCTCTTGAACAGTGAGACACGGTAAGACCAGGAGGCGGCAACTGCAGCAGACTGCATTTTGAATTTACTCTCCTCAGCAAACAAGAAGTAACTACAGCTACTTCTACAGCACAGCTCCTCTCTCTCACAGAACCCCGTGCAAAAGCAGAATTCTCTGACAGGCAGAAGTAAATGTTAAAACAATGGCAGCTGCAATATATTCTGGGAGATCTTAGATGCAATCATGCTCACACGCTCTTTCAGATCATCAAACCAGCCCAATGCTGCTGACAGCTACAGAGACAAGTCCCCTCACACTCTTCCCCACTCCCCCAAAAAGACAACCAGCAGAGAGGAAGGTTTCTCCCTGCTTGCTCACACCACAGAGACCCCAAGAAATAACAGACACGCAAGTCAGGCCAACCTTATCTCTGCGCACTTTGTTACGGACGTGAGCCCACAGTGGGATGCTGCCAGCACACACATGCTTTCCTGTCGAATTGGACCGGTTCCTGTAGGTGCAATTCTGGCAGAAATTCCTGAAGACCCCTTGTAAGGAATAGTCAGTAACCAGTAGCTCCCACATTTTGGGAGTGCACAAAGGTCCAGGAGGCCAATGGGCAGCAGTACTTAACTTCAGTGCTTCAGCAAACCCAAGTAACAGACTGCTTGCCAAGAGGGTTTGCTTATAACTCTGGCGGAACAGATCCGCCCCCGCCTGTGCAGCTGGCCAAGGTCCCTACAAGTTGGCCAGAACCTAGGCTGTTATTCCCTGAATTTCCGTGCTGGAAGTTTGGTTTCTTTCAACAACTGCATTCCTTCCCAGAATCAATAGGAAACCATTTCTGAAGTGTCTGGTTTCCTATGAAGAACAACCACGCTCAGTATTTCTGAAAGCTTGATCTCCAGCTGCCTAAATAGTCATCTCATTAAGCTGCCAAAATGGCCCTGCTGATAGACACACTCACAGCCAATCCTCCAGCTCAGAAGCAGTTCTCCATATGTTTTTAGAATGGAGTCACTGAGAGAGTATTATTTATAGCAGGGAGAGACTGCTTAAGACTGAAGGGGAAAGAGGGTTTTGAATATTTGCCAAAAATGTTAAAGAGATCAGCAAGGTCCAGTTACAGTTTATTTAATCTAACAGGTATTACTGGTCATGTCTCAGTGATGACCAGGGAACTCCTACCACTGTACAAAACCAAAGCAAGTAAATAGCTGTTAAAAAGTACCAGCCAAACAAAGTCCTACTCTGTCTCAAGAGTGAGTATCATATGGTTGCAACAGACTAGCAAAAGCAGTGTGCTGGAGCTGAGAGCTCACAGAGACTCCTCCTTGCTGGGTAACTATTGGAGCTGATCAAGGACTGTGAGTGTACCTGCTGCTACCTCTTGCTCCCTTACCTCTGAGCTCCATTGCAGGACCGGCAGGACCCCCGCACTCCCCACCTGCTGTTTGACAACAGCTTGTATGGAATGCAGACAGCTAAGGAGAACAAGCACCAGCAAGCAGGTTTGACTGACCCAAGGCAACCCTGCATAAGTCACTGTCAATAACAACAGCAATTAAAAAAAATAAAATCCAACCCCATGTGCTTTTTAAATAACAAAGCAAAATGATGGAAGCTAATAAGAGAGCAAAGCTTGACTAAGCTCTCCGCAACACTGAGACAGGAAGATCAGGTCTAACAGTCTGATAAAGTCACAGTATGAAATAACAGAGTCAACAGGAAACTAAGAACGTCATTTAGACTTTGAGCAAGCTTTCAGTCTTGGACCCTACAAATGACTGACCTAAGGCCAGCAAGAGCAACACAGGGAAAGGGCAGCTGCAGCAGACAGGTTACATGCAGACTGAAGGCAAAGTGAGTTAGTGAGTGCAATGCTCTAGCACAGAGAGGGCCTGTGACAAATGGGGTCATGCTGTCTTCTGGCCTGATTTGGAGATCAATGACCTGGAAGGAGGAACACTGAGCAGAAGAATGCAATCTACAGACAGCGTGCCAAAAGGAGGCTGCTCTGAGCGAGCGAGCGCATAGCGCTTGCTTTGCCAGCTCAGGCAGGGGGAGGCACTGTGAAATGGCTGCCTCTGCATTAATTTGACAGTGAAATTTACTGCACCTCTGAACATTTCCTTCAAACACCTGCTTGGTTTGAGTGACAAAAGGACCTGTCCCATCTTCACTGAAACTGTGAAAAACTGTGTTGTTTCGATGACCTATGCAAATAGGACAGACCTGCTAAAACCCTCAGAGACTGTATCTCATGGGCTTGTTTGCACAGTCCCCACCAAAAGCACATGCTGCACGGGAAAAATAGAAACAAACCAGTTTGCCTTTACTTCCCCAGCACCTCCAATCCTCTTGTATCCTGTTCTTTGGCATTTGCAGTGACAAGCTACATCCCCAAATTTACTAATGAATCAAGAAAATGCCCCTCTGTATCCTGCAAAAAACACAATAGAACAAAGCAGCTCAGCACCACAGGGATTTCTGAGTGCAAGTCTCCGGCCCTCATAGCAGCTTAGCACTGAATTAAGACAGACAATGAGTGTACAGCAGTCAGCAGAGGCTGAGCACGCAGAACACAGAGCGGTCAGGACCTAGGAAAAAGGCAAACTGAGGATGCTGGTCAATGGCAAATGCAAGCCAGGCACTAAGAAGGGTGTCTGTGCTCTACCTTAGGAAACTACCACAGAGCATTTGATGATTCCCCCCACTCCCAGAAAAGAAAACAAAACATATAGAAAGAGGTAAAAACAAAGAAGCAGCAGTGGAAATGAAATGCCTGGAGCAAGATCTGAGGCAAGCTTAAGGTTAGTGTGTTTTATGCTATTTATTCACATTACTTCTTCCCTTCATTAAATCTCCCTGGCAACTTTACACTCCATCAATTTTTAATTGTAACTGATGTGACATACATGTTGTCAAGTCTCACTGCTGCTGGAAACTCCCAGTCCAGCCATAACCCCATTCTTCTCAAAGCTCCCCACTGACATGTTAATCTTTCCCGCCATCACCCTTCAGACATGACCCATTGCCTTCTTCGTTTCCACCCTGTTTTCATTGCTGGGATACTGTTCTGCATAAGCAAACTGTTTAAATGAACTCGAGTGTGTAAAAGGTTTTCTGAATTGACGCTTGGGAGGTACAGCATGTGACAATCTGTTTTACATGGAAAACAACCTGGATGTCTGAAATAGCCATGTGCACTGCTATGAGACATCCCAGATAATTAAGCTGATAAGAGTGATTGTTTTGCATGGCAACAGAGGAACGGTGTTGCGCTGCTACCACAGAATGACTGATCTAAGGTCACATCCTCTCAGATTTTCCAGCAGTGCTGTGAGAGAGAAGGAAATGGTTTGCGAGCTGGTCGTGCAAGGAAAAAAAAAACCAACCAAACCACACACAAACCACCACACAAAAAACAAAACAAATCCCCAAAACAACAAAGGAAACAGCATTTCTAGGAGGCATCAACTGGAGGAGATGGATCACAGGATGAAGTATCTGTCTACTCATGTAGTTTGTTTCCAAGGCAGGGGCCTGTTTCACTGACATAAGTGCCCACTTAGATGCAGAATCAAGAATGCAGACCAAGCAAAAGGCTGCCACACTCCAAACATGTGGATGTGCCTGCCACATGAACTGCAAAATTCAAAGAGCAAAAGGGCCTGCCTCCCAAGTGCCAAAGATGGATCGCAAGGTAACAACAGAAAGAAAAAGAAAAGAAGGGGGTGGGGGTGGGAGGGTGGGGGCAGGAAGAGAGAGCTCAAAATGAGAGGAACTGATGCTCACAGCTGAACTAAGCCTTACATTTCCTCCTATAAGATGATGTCCATTTCTTCCTCCTCTAAGCCCCCCATTAATTTCAGTTCCACAGTGTACCCAGGAATGGCACCTTCTCCCAGTAGTTCTCATGCCTGAGATGCAACAGAAGCCCCCAACCATGCATGCTGGCTAGTTCAACACTGCACATCCAGTGCTGCCATTCCCAGAAGGTCTGATGAGAACCTCACTTGTATGTTTACAGGAGGGTCTCCCATATTAAAGCCCCATGGTTTTATTTTTCAGGGATAAAACTTGCGGACTGGCAAGCAATGAATCTCTTGCATGTGGCTATAAAAACAGGTAAATAAAATATTTCATAGGAAAAGAAAATATGAGCAATGGGAGCTATTAAAATTGCTGCCCATTCCTGGAAGCTTCTGACCACATGGACCAATTTCCAGTCTTCCTTCCTCCAGTGCCATTATCTAACAGAGAGATTTAATAAACATTTCACAGCCAAACTGGTCCTCGTCTCCTTGATGCATTGTCTTCATCACTACAGCTCAGCGGGTTTGGTGAGTCAGAAATCCCAGTAGTGGGAAGTTGCAGATTTACAATAATACATGACTTAACAATACATTGCTATTTAGCCAACACAGAAATTTCCCTGTTTTTATCAGCAGGAGGATGTAGGCACGACTCCTGATGTCCCCAGAGTTTTTAACTAAAAAAAACTCATCCAGCTTCACAGACCGCTTTTCCATGAGGCAGACTCCAGCTGAATGATGACAATGCAACAACAAAACAGAAAGCCCCAGATACACTAGCAACTCTAAAGTAAACAAAATTTAATGTAAAAGCACCTGGGAAAATCCTGAAAGAAAATTGCTATAAAACCAGTGACTGGAAAAGATGCTGAAAGCATTAATACAGCTAACCTTCAGCCACAGGTTATAATTTGATTTTGTTGTTGCATTATTATGTTTCTTTATCCTTTATATAATTCTTATCAACCCAAAAATCTTACCAGACTCTCTTATGACTTCTCTTTGCAGTTATTCAATAGTGTTAAATTAAAAGATGTGTGATAGGATAAAAATCACTGAGAATTAAGAGGATGTTTTGAGAGTTCAACAACTTTCTATATGAATTGCAAGGGGGATTTACTGAAAGCAAGAGAACCTTCACATTTGCCTTTTACAATACAACAGAATGCAACTTGTGCACATTAATCAAAAATGATATTTTTTTCCCCCAACTTTTCACTGTTAGGTTTCTCTAAAAGAATCAAGATGTAATTAATATTCAGGTATGACTAAAGAGTATTTTTACTTATTAACTTCAGTATAAAATGTTTTAACAGAATGTACAAGTGCTGTGCACAAAAATGCCTACTATTGTGGAAAAAAACAAACTTAAAAATTGTAAAAGATTTTATAATTTTTTTTAATCATTCTATGTAAAATATTTGAAGAATTTAGAGGGTCAGTGATTTCAGGGCTCTCCATTATAAGCATACAAATCTCCAGGGCATTTCAGGGCTGAAAACTTGTTCTTTTGTAGTTGCTCAGCTTCACGGAAAATAAACTTTTGTTACCAGAAGGGACATACAGATTCCTGGTTAGCCTAAGACACATATATAGGAGGCATCCTTTACTAGCATTTATTGATTTCTACACAAATTTTCTTTCAAACACCCACCATGCATTTGGTGACAAAAGCTTTCTCTGAAAACGCCACATCAGCCTCAGGGCTGCAAGGAGGGAGGGAAAGGAACAGGCCTAATGAAACTCATTCAGGCAGCAAACCCTTCTAGAGTAAAGGTGAGATATGATCCTGCAGGCTGCCCTCAATCAGAGCTGTTTCTGAAAAATGCCACAAATGGCTTTGGCCGGTGTGAACATCACTCAAATGTTGGAGAAAGTTGTCATCCGTAGAGTGATGAAGAGTCAAACAAATGGAGGAGAACTGGTGGTATTTTTCAGTGTGCCAGAAAGAAAAGGAAAAAAAAAAAAATCTGGGCAGGGTCTCTGCTCTGTACAACAGCCAGTCCAAGACAAAGAATGTGTCCTCAGAGCAAACATTTTAACACCCTCCCAAAGGTGTGGACAGACAGCGCAACGAACTGGAATAAGAGGGGAACATATGTTCTTCACGTCGTCCTGCACTGATGGCCTCATTTCTCCTGCATGGAGCTTTAACACTTTATCACACAGCAGCTCCCTGAGAGCAGCAGCCATTTGCAATCATCTCATCACCGCCCCTATTATATTACAAATTTGCCACACAGACAAAGTGTCCCATGCTGATTCTCAATGGTGGAAATCTCTCTCAGATGCAGCCTGCTGTCACGGACACTATACTCTGGACATGGCAGTTATCAGCACAATAAGCCTGTCCTCCAAGGCCTTGCTACACATTAATCAACTTCCAGCACATCAGAAAGTAGCGTTTCTTCCGCATGATGTACATAGGGGATAGCGTATTCATTGCTTCCTCTTTTGTCACAAATGGAGCATCCTCAACAGTGCCCAGTGACAGTGGAATTCCTATATACTGTGCTGGAAGTTTTGAAGTTAACAGGCAAATCAGAGATCAAAACATAAATTTTCATGAAAAAACATCTATTCCATAAGGGTACTGAGGTAGGAATAGGGGACAAGGCAAGAGGGAAAATATCTGCTGACTTCCCACCTGTGAATCACACTGTATACCTCACTATCTGGAGAAAACTCTCCAATGCTGAGACAATCAGAAAGCAGAAAAAACCTCCCTGGTGCACTGTAGGATTCAAAAGTCCTGTTACATTTTGCAGTGAGGGTAGCAGGAATGAGTTAAGCACAGTCTTACCTGGATCTGTCCTTTCCCCATTATGCGATCTGTACTCTCTCCATCCTCTTTGGTGAGCTTAGTTTTGTTGTAGCACTTCTCATAGCACAGAATCCGCAGAGTTTGTGAGCCCTCCAGCTCAATCTCAAACTCCTGCAGGGCACCAGGAAAGAGCAATGAATACATTGCGGCAGGATGCTAGTCTCTTAATGATCAGTTTAGTCTCCTCAAAGCTCATCAGGAGGGAGCACTAAAGGACTGACCAAAACCTCCTCCCTAATGGAGCTGGTCCAGAAACAGACTGAAATTGTATTTTGTATATATAAGTGCTCAAATTGGAGACTGAGATGGTTGACCCTTTAGTCAGATTTCACTGAGTTTCAGCAAAGAATCATTCAAAGAAACAAACTCGCCCACACTCCTTGTATTTAATTTTGCTCCCTAGCAGGTTTGAGTTCGCTATAAAGAGGGAAAATGCCTATATAGCTAATTCTTTCCCCTCACAACAAATAAACAAAACCACCTTCTAACATGTTTTCACTTGTGCCTTTAAAAAAATAATCAAACATGCACCTGTTTACATGATAAAATACTGGACAAAACTAATCTGTACTGAAGTGTTTGTTTAACTATAGCTAATCCAAGAGAAAGATCTTCTGCAAACCCTGACAGCCAAATGAACCTGGCATAAAAGTGTTTTCTGAGAGGCAGCCTATGCAGCACAGGTGCTGAGCATGCAGAAGTTCTTCCATTTGAGGGTTTTCTGCCCATCATCCGTTGATGTTTGGCACATGGAACAAACACATTAAAAAAAATACAACCCACCTCATTCCAATTGGGCTCCGTGGTGTCTCTGTAAACTCTAGTTTTAGCCTTGTTCACGAAATACCCAAAAGAATCCACCTCTAATGTGCAGTACAAATCTGAGGAGGGAAGACAGGGACAGAAACTTTTTAAAATTTTCTAGAATCTCCTAACTTGCATTAATCACTTTCAGGGTGTGTCTTCATTTGTATCTTCTTTGTATTAGTACCAGCAATACTACCCAGCACAAATACCATCCGGTGTTTCTGAAGAGCTACTAATGAGCTGTAGACATTGCCCCTATTTGTAAGTTATGTTTTAAGTGATGTTAGCCAGCACCTGGGAAGTCGGTGGTTCAGCAGGAGGAAGGCTAACAGAAAGCATGTGCATCTAGTTCACTCCTTTCCTCCTGAGACTGCACGTGCAGCTTAGGTAAGAACAGGATCCCCAGCCACACGGCTATGTAAATTTTGCAGCTTTTCCTAGATTATTCTGATAAATGGCTGAGAAGCTTGTTTATTTCTGCAGGTGTCCTCTTCACTCTATTTTTTGACCTTTTTTGATCTTTCTGTCAAATCACTCCCCTGAATTTTAACACCTCTTTCTTCACACCAAAAATTCTGGATATCAGAGCATGCTTCCCATTCTTCCATTGCAAAACCAAATACAATTGAAAGAATTTAGGATAAGGGCTGACTTTTATCCAAAACTGTTGGGTAATTAGCAAACACTGCTTTAAGAAAACCCAACAGACTAGGCTTAAAAAATAACGCTTCGTGCTTGATCCTGATCTTTCTGTGAGTTAATAGTTAAAATAGCATTAAAAAATTACATTCCCCTAAATTCACACCAATGCCCTGATTTCACTTCCAGTTCCCTAAAATCACCTCTCCTCACCATCATCCCCTCCAGTCTTAAACCAGTACATGCCCAGCTGTCACAGCACCCAAATTATCTACCCCCTATCAATACCTCTGTGTATTACAGAACTGCAACTCACTTGAACTTTGCTTGAATCCTGTGGCAGAGTGGACAATGACATTCAGGAATCCATAGAGACCTGGGGATTCATCATCTGAGTAGAAGATGGAAGGAATTTTGTTATGTTCACAGAGGAGCCAACAGTGAAAGACAGAGTGATGAGACTGATATTACACAGGTTAATGAGCAGAAGGTAAACTGTCCCTAAAAAGGATGGCAGGAGCATGCAATCTAGCCATTTCAGCAAAAAAGTAGGCTGTTCCAGGTTCAGTGTTGGTTTCACCTGTAATGCCTTCTGGCAAGGTGTGGCTTTTACAGTGACACTTCCAGGGTCAGCAAGACAGCATGGAAGAAATTAAAAGGAGAAAAAGTAAAATATAGAGGCTAAGTCTATACTAGTAGATTAAATAGTAATTTAGAATGGCCTCTGACACAATTTTGGTCAACTAGTGTTCTTCCAAAGGATTCCCAGGCATAGTTCAAAGCTGTGCCAGGCTAGGACCCCAACAGGTACTTCAATCCCTGCCATGATGGCTGCATGTAAAGACCATTTAATAGTCACTGAATATATGTTGGAAGATGCCCAGGAATATCTTACTACTTTAGATGCAGCCATATAATTTGGACCTTGTGTTTTTATTGTGGAAGCAAGTAATATTGGGATGACAGATTGTTCTTTTTCCTGCTGCTCTGTTTTTGTACGCTATCATCTACTTCAAGTAAACTACACAGGTTGGGTACATATGGTCTCAGCTTTTGTTTTATAGGAACTCTCAGTTTGTAACTCATCACCAGGTTGAAGCCTGTAGCAAAAAGAAACAGTAAAAGCAGTTCCAGGAGAAATACACAAAGGCAGGCAGAGGTAGCTTTTCACTGCAGCTGTACCATGTGAAAGCATAAACCAAAGGTCTCACCTTCCTTATTGATAGTGAGGGGAATGTTGTGGACTGTCTGAAGCTTCACGCAGGAGTTTGTCAGCATCTGGAGCTCCACCGATGTGAGAGAGAAACTTTTAAAGCCTGCCAAGGAGATTCAAAGAGGGAGGAATTAAAATTCAAAGCAGAGGCTGGATGCATGCTCCCTCGTTCAGGGCATACATGGGTTAGCTGCTCCCTGGGCAATGCTCAGCAACAGCACCATGGTGCTCAGGTGTGTATTGCTGCTGCAGCCCAGCTCTATTGAGGGCATACTTAGTTACCCTTCAGAGTAAAACGTCTCAGGATGGTTCACAGGAAAGAAGGGGAGCTTTTATTTTCTCGCAAAGCCAAAAAACACTCATGCCTAAAAAAGTAAGTTTCTTTGGACTGGAGCCAGGTAAAAGGGTGCAGGTGTTCCCTCTGCCTGGAGCTGTACAGAGCTGTGACCTCTAGGATAAATGGGAGAATCTCTCCACACATTTACTAAGTGCTCTCTCCACGCATTTCCTACATGTTGCTGTAAGCAAAAGTCCCCCAGACAGGCTCAGATGTGCAGAGATGGAAGACATCCATGTTGTGCTGTGGATTTTAATGCACATCTCTTTTTGGCAGGGAACTCTGTCCCACAACTGATCCTCTGGACTGTTGCTCTCTGATAAGATCACAGTGTTTCTACCAATGCCCAGCTGAGGGACACTTACATTTCTTCTGCTGCTCCCGGATGTTCTCCCTCCACTCTGCCCTTTCATAGTCTGAAGAAATGAGGAACGTGTAGCTCTAGCCAGGAAAACAGAAGAAAACGGGGTATGCGTTAGTTTGACCAACCACTGAGAGCAGGCTTGCCTGCCTTCCATCCTCATCCAGTTGAAATTGTTGGATATACTGTCCTTCTAGTATTCCTGCCAGCTGCCCTACATCACAGCTTTGTCAGTGACAGGCAGGACTCGGGCAATGTGCCTTCTCAGCAATGTGCCAGCGGTGCCAACATGGACTCCTGCAGTCAGAGCTTTCACAGAGCTCCACCCTGCAAACAGCAGCTGCATCTCAGGCAGCAAGAGGTCCCATGGCAACAATTCTGTGCTATTGCTCACAACAGTTGCACCAGGAAACCAAAAAGCTTCCAGCACAGGACTAGACACTGATGCAAGCTGAGGAAGCAGTGACTAGCTTGTGGATTTTCACTGAGTAGTAACAGGATCTTGTGGGATTCCTTTGCCATGTGCACAGAAAGGCCACAGTGACAGGTTACAGCACTGCCAGAGCAGAGGATGCCTCCAGCACGCTGAGCATCCCACAGCGCTAAAGGAGATTGTTCACAACCATTCGGCATCCCTGGTGCCAAGTGCAGCCTACAGTCCTAAGGAGACAGCCCTGAGTGCACTAAGCCTTGAACTTGAAGGGGAGCCTAGAAGGCAGCTGCTGCAGAGCTTTATCTTAGGTGAAGAGACCCATTCCTATTGCTCTGCCAGGGCAGGTGCTGAGGTAGGGGATTAATTTCTAATGTTGTTTTTTAAATGCTAGTGTTGCATACAAATTAGTCATAGCCTTACAAGATGTTGTCATAACCTTTGGTCTAGCGAGGATTAGGTGTGTGCTGCTTGGAAAGTGCTTTCAGGCCAGACAGCAGAGGGCATGAAGACCTTGTACAACAGTGTATACAAACACACACCCCCCTTGACCTCTGCATTGTACACTGAGGGACCAGAAGAGTCACTCACCTTGCCATTGCGATTGTGTACCCGGAAGGCCATGTTGGGAGACATCAACAGTAGGAGGGATTCCTGCTCTGAGAGCTTCTTTTTCAACCTCTCGATGACCTTGCTGCCTTTATTGGCCCTCTGAAGGGTGGAAGAGAGGGAGACAGAGGGCACAGGTCATTCTCCAACATCTGCCCCCATTTACACTGACAGACATTTTAAGATCCACAGTCTCTTCCCTCTGTGAGTAGTCAAACGGCCCCAGGCAGGAGAAATGCTGTCCACAGGATCCACAGGGCTCCCAGCTGCTCAGGAAGATGTTACCTGCAGTTATCTCTACAGTCAGACTTGGCTCCGTTCCCCAATTCCAGCTGCCGCAGATGAAGGTGCAGAGGTGTGTGACCACTGCCCCAGCTACACCCTGTACTCCTGTTCCAGAGGCTGCAGCAGCACCATGTCATTGCACAGCCACAGCACTGCCAGGTCCCCCACAAGCATTCTTGACCAAGGAGACTGCAAGGAACTTCTCTAGAAGCTGCCCAGAACTCTCCCACTCACCACCCACTGATCCATTTTCAGCAGAGGTCAACTAAACCCAAGGTTTTTCTTGGATAAAACCCAATCCCAAACCCAGCCACATATATTACTTGGCACTGATGCACTGAAGCATGTATCTTGACACCTGCACCTTGTGAGTAAGAGGCTTCCACATGGTGTTCCTCCTAATATCTTACTTTTTCCAGGAAGCCCTCTCTGAAAGCCTGCCAGGGCAGAGGCAGAAGCATGTTCTTGTAAGCACAGGGAATGGTCTTCTCACAGTACAAGCAATGTTATTCATATCCTGTTCTACATACCAGCAGGCTTTCAGTTTTCAAACTTATTTCTCTTTCGGGTTCTAGGCAGGTTTGGAGTCTAACACCTCTGAAAAAACGTCTTGCAAGCAAAGAGGAGCCTGGGCCAGAGACACCATATCTCTGTCAGACCACCCAGTCAGCATGATTAGTGTTCTCCATGTATTTGCTGGTGCTTTGACACCACTGAAGTCAGAAAAAGCTTTAACAGCATAACTGAGCCTGCCAAAATTCAGAAGTACGTGGCTTCTGACCAAAACCACTTGCAGGATCATACTTTAACGGCCTGAAATTGGCATGCCACACTCCCAGTCCTTCTTGTGTCCACAGCATAAGAGCCCCACGCTCCACATGGATGCTCAGGGATAGCAGTCACAGGCAATTCCATGCAAGTAGAGAAGCTACTGGGTACAACTACAGGGTCTTTTTGTTTCTGCCTGCTCACAGGACACCATCATTCAAGCCACACACTAGGATGAGCAACGATGGGCTACAGAGCATCTGGATATCACTGCTAAGAGAGCAGCACCATAAGTCTCTGCTGATCAGTCTGTTTCAGCATGACTCCCCATGCTGTGCAGCTCTGGGAATACTGCTTCTGTCAGCACCTCATCTCAGCAGACACTGAGTCTGTACTTGGCATGGAGTGCTCAACTCCTTTTACCTTTTCACGCTGGATGTCATTCTTGATCTGGGATATCTTGATTTTCATGGCATCCAGTTCCTCATCCGGTACCAGTGGGATATTGGGCACTGCCTCAGACTCATCCACCATTTGGAAACTAAGGTCAGTGAGTGGGATGTACCATTTGCAGTCATATTGCTGGCTTTTTCTGAAAGACAGAAGGTCCAAACCTTTTACTATCACTGGTGCTTGGCAGCACCCACTGCCCCTTCCCACAAGTCCTTCCCCAATACAGTGCATAAGATACAGAAATGGGCACAACTTCACTGTGACTCCCATGTGGAAAAAGACTGGTAAAGGGCTGCTTTCCAACAAAAAAGCCTAGAAGGGCCAACAGCCAGTACCGCACATAACAAGGCAACTTGTTTTGTTATTAGTTCTTTTCACCCAAAGAAAACACAAGAATTTTTTGCAAACCCTTTCAGTGCTGCGTGCTCTCCCTTTGAAGTCTCTGTAGAGGCGAAGTTCAAAAGCCATGTTATGCCTCTGACCTGGCTGCTACCTATGATCTAAATGCAGGTCTCTCCTGCCTAAACTAGGAGGGGCACGTGAGCCAATATGTATAAACCCCCGTGTAATCCAACCAGAAGAGAAAAACTACAGCTCATAAATGCTGCTCTCCAGTGATTTCACCAAGATAACCAGTTCATTTTTTTAATGTTTCATGTGATTTTTTCCCTCTCCACCTCTACTGTCAGGAATATCCACTCCTGGAAATGTCCCACTCTTTTGAAAGTTCATTCCTCACAAGCATGTGCTTCCACACGGACAGCAACAACTTTTTACTTAAGGAGGGCAAGAAGATGAGAGGGGTCTCCCAGAGCAGAACATTTATCAAATGAAGAGAAGCCCTGTTTGAGGCAGGTATGTTGGTAAAGGTTCCTCCCCTCTCATTTGTGAAAAATGTCAAAAAACTGCTCATATAGCTGCACTTCAGGGTTGACACAGTCTGTTTATTGTACCTTTTCCATTTTTCTGCAAAACTGTTAACTGGCTGTAGCCACAAGGCCAAAATTCACCTTAGCAACAAAAGAAAGTGAAGAATGTCACCTATTAAAACAACGGGAAGTAGAAATATGAATGGCATTTTCCCAGAATACCAACAGCTACAGTACATCCTATTTTCCTAGAAAGGCTTGGGGCAGGAGAAGGAGGAATTAACCTTTCCTGAGAGATTAGGGCTTGGCCAAAGTCTCATATAATAGATAGTACTACCTTGCTGATCATTTCTTGTCTTAAGTACATTTTGTGGATTATGGTTGTCAGGTCTGGGGTATTCATATTCAACTAAAATTGCTGGCTAAACCCAGGACTCTGCTGAAGCTGAAGTGCAAAGCACATAGTTCTGAAAGAAAACCTCACCCTCCAATCTGCTTCTTGAGTTTGGCACACAGGAACAGATCAGTAAAAAGAAAGACATGACGTAGCTTGCGAGCCCCCTCAACCAGCTCCACCATGAAACTGTCCTTCAGCAGCTGCCGGTGCTGGTTAAAAAAACAGAAAAAATGTTTTAGTTAGTGCAATATGAGCCCCAGATTTGGCACTGGGGCAACGCATTCCTTAGACATGACTCCTACCACAGCTAATTGAGTAAATTGGTCTAATTCAGAAAAAAGACTACTAAATGTTCCTTGCTGTAAGCTCTGCTCTCTGCTGCTGCCCTCTCTCCCAGAGGCAGAAATGGCCATGCGTCTCCTTTATTATCTGATTCCGGGTCAGGCTTCAGGCTTCTCTCCATCACCTGTTCCTGAGGAATGTAATTTATTGTGAGTCATTGCCCAGCTTCTGCATACCCAAGGGCCAGAATCACTGACAGCACATCATCCCCTCAGAAACCAGCAGAGAGCAGCAAACACCACTTTTCTCAGGAGTCACTTGCCCAGCCCCTGAATTCAGTTTAAACTATCCACGCCACCAGGGAGAAAGAGGAGTAAACACCTCCACTCCCCATTCACAACAGTAGTTTGTCAACCTTAACAGCTGAATGCCATTGCTGCTTCTTTATTACAAGTGCTATTAAGGGATAATTCCTGAACAAAATGTCTATCTAGCAAACTTCTCAGTAGTCCCTTATCAGCCTGTGTTTAAATAGGACCATCTGGATATGCCCTCACCCCATGTCTACTTAAATCTCTTATATATATTACACAAACATTCCCCAAACCTAGAAGATGCAAAGAAGCTGCACAACCCTGATGTCTTTATTTCTGTTTCTGGTTCCAGGGAGCTTTACAACTGCCTAAATAAGAGCCACACATTGGTAGGCAGAAGCATCGCTTTCCAATTCCCTTATGAGGACTCCAGAGTTGAAAAACAAAAAGGTTGGAACACTGGCACTGAGACAAATGGCTGTATGCTGTTACCAGTGACCAAGCCAGGAGTTTCAAGCCCTGCTCTACGCCCAGGCCTTCTGCTCTGACGTCATGATCAACAGGACTCTGAGTGCACATCTGGAATAGGTATCTCCCACTGATTTTCAAACAGAAGCCAGGGGCATTCAACCTGGGGCAAATTTTATTCCCACCAGTATGTATAACTGTCAGTGTTGCCTCGCTGCACAGCCAGTACAAACAGGAACCATCAGCTTCTGCACACATGCTATGGTATGCTAAGGTACGTTACACATACTGTATATGCCTAGACTGCACCATGGCTGGGGATAGGAGAAATCTGCTAACATTGTCCAGTGTTAACCAGCACCTCCCTGCTGTCTCACTGTCAGCTTTCTCCAGGCCCATCCTTGAGACTTGTCAGTACCACTCGCTCCCAGCCTGCAGTATCTCTGTGATCCCCATGTTGGGAAACGCATACATGAAAACTGTTCATTTGCAAGAGGCAGCTGTGCTCAGCTATGCAGCAGCATGCAACAGGAAAGCAGTTAACCTGAGCAAGGTCAGGACATCCAAACCAGAACTGATGCCTTAGTTTCTGAGGTTATGCCCCATGGGTTTTGTTCACTGCGTGACTTAACAAGCCCTGAACACATTTACTACAGAGGGTGTGGGAGTGCAAACCCCCATGCTGCCTCTCCTTCCGCCTACCATTCTTCCCATCTTGGCTCTCCAAAATGAAAACAAACCACATCAGTCCTGAGCCCAGCAGGCATCATGGCAAGGAACACAAGGTAAGGAAATGCCCTTGCAGACATAATTCTTGTTTCCTCACTCTGTCCCACAGCACCCTAAACTTCCTGACATGGACTACGAGCCTGCATTTTCCCGTCCGCAGCTGTGCTAGCACCACAGCTAGCTGTTAAAGCACACAGAGCAGTGTCAGCATCTCACCTTGGTGCTGCCTTCCATTACACAAAGATCCTGGAAATCTGTGAGCAACAGCAAAAGCTGCACCTTTCCCATACTGCCAGGAAGCAAGGCTGCTTCCTAGCAGACTGTTGCACCATCTCTGAGCAGGAGTCTGCGGAGATCTGGTATCCAGCAGTGATTCAGGCTCAGAAAGGCCTGCACATATGTTAATGTTTATTTTTAGGTGGGCGTGATCCTCCTGGCTTCTTCTCAGTGGTTTTGGAGAGAACGCCTGCCTGCATTGATGTCTCTGTTGCTGATGCGCACTTGTGCACGCCTCCCCCTCCTGCCTGGCAAACAAACCCCAGGTAGAAAACTAGAAACACTGAGCTTTAAAAATAAATAAATAAAGGGGGAGGTATGTTGTCAGCAGCAAAAACACTCTCCACAGCTGCAAAGATTTTCATTTGGGAGCAATAATGAAGCAGGGAGAGATATTTTCTGAACAAGCCAAAACCCTGATCTCAGGTTTCTAGATCTGATGCATATTAATTATGCTGCAAATCAGCTCAGCTCCTCTGGGGCAATAAGAATAGCTGCTTGTTGCCAGCTCAACCTCTGCTCATTGTTCGTAGGTGTAAAGATGTTCTCACAGCTCACTCACCCCTGCTACCCAGCAGGATGCAGCACTGTCACTTCCCTACCTAGCAGGGATACAGCACAGTCCTGACCTGACCTTCTGTCCCACTCTGCCAGGCACTGGCAGTGTGTGGGATCAGCCAAGACCCCAGCCCAGCACCCTGCTGAGGGTTCCCAGCTGAAAAATACCCCAGGCTAGTCCAGAGCACAGACTCAGTCCCCATCCTGGGAAGATGTTTCTGGTGGCAGAGATAGGTCAACAACATGGCCAGCAATGCATTTCTTCACAGGCAATGGAGGGCACAGCCCCACGAGAGCTGTTGGAAAGGACTATGGCTCAGCCCTAGATCAGCCACCCTTGTTTTGGCAGTATTCCAGTACCATCATCAAGACCAGAGCATTTTGAAGACAGACGTGTCCTCAAGTGAAGGGGAAGCCCATACAGAGGCACCACTGACGGGAAACCTTTGTGTCAGGCCTCCACAAAGAAAGAAAAGAAGAGCCCATCAGTACTCCCTGCAGCAAGGCTACAGTCCTCCCCACATGGCCTGCATGGTCCAACCAGGCCACCTCTTCTCCTGCCTTCCCAAGTTGCACCTAACCTGCTGCTGCACAGTCCTTGGCTGTCACCATCCAAGCAGACTTCCTCCAAGCAGCCATGCTCTCTGTCCCACATCTCCCTAAAACCCAAGCAGAAAGCTCAGCCATACAATGCCAAAACTGATCTTCATACATTCCATCTGGGACTGAGGTACCACTCATTTGCACTGAGTTTATTTTGGTTAGCACTCCTGAGTACAAAATGCCCTGACTGACATGAGACACAGTGCTACCATGAGGCAAAAAGGCTTTGGCAGCATGATCTCCCAGAAGGAGAGCTGGGTGGGAAGAAGACAAGGCTGTATTTCCTAAGCTTGACTAGAAGTGAAGTAAAGAGGTGAAAGGGATGTATTCCAGTCAGCCACTCAGAGGAAAACACTGAGCTTCCCAGATGTTTCATTCTTCATATCTTCTTGCTCATAAGCTAGTTGGGAAGGTCTCCCTTCAGCAAGCAGCAGGGGTAAACTGCCACAAAAGCAACCAAGTACCTGGGGAGGAGAGGACAGGAAAAAACATTTGTGGATCAAGTCAGGAAATCTCTCCTCAGAGGGCTGTGAAGCTTGATTTTAGATCTACCAGCTTCTCCTGGAAAACAGGGCTTTCATTAGGGCTGGGCACAACAGGCATGCCCCAGGCTGCTCAGCATCAGTGGTGCAGAGGAGGAGTACTTCCAGCAAAGGGCCACATCCTTTGCTGCAAATGATTCATCTTGCCAGGAGAGTTCAGCAGGTCAGAGGGAAACAATAAAAGGATTTCCCAACTGGCTTACCAGATCCCTGCCAAATCCCACAGTGAGGGAGCACAGGGCACCTTCCCAGACCTCCCAACATGAGTCAGCCCATCCTATGTCACCCTGGGGGAGCCAGCAGCCCCCTCAGACAGGACTCATGCCAGTCAGATGCCTGTGCCACCTCCGTTCCATAGGTCCTCTCCAGCAGTTTGGGAACCAAAGCCCACTTTGGTCAACTCCTCCCATCCACGGCCAGCAACAGCTATTCCTTTGGTGGCCTCCTGTTAAACAGGGTCTCCTGAAACATGAGGTCTTTTGCCTGGGTGATCCTGCTGTACATGGTATACAATAGCCTACATGTGGGAAACCATCTCTCTGCCTTGTCTCCAAAGTTACTCTTTTTGCTAGGACTACCAAAGGTGCTAAAGATTTCCTAAAATACCCTGAAATGACATATAGATTACAGAAACACCAAATAAACACCTGAGAAAACAGAAGCTTAGGATCAGAGTGGCAGTACAGTGGCAGAGTGACCCCCTGTCTCCCACAGACAGCCCCAAGACTGTCAGGTGTCCAGCACAGGAGCTCAGCTCAGCTATAGAAAGATGTTCCAGGAGGCCTGGGGGAAAACTTCCTCTTTTGTAACATAATGGAGTGAATTGATCATTCAAACGGGGCCTGGGCTGCCTGTTACCTTCAGTGGCTCTTGCAAAGCTCCTGTACTGGTGCAGTGTAAGTCCCAAGTCTCCTTTCTAGGCCCTGCTTTCCTTTGCATATTTTCACCTGCTGCTTCTCCCACGCACCTCAGTGCTCTGGACAAAAGAGCTCTCCCTGTATTCCTTCAGTGCTTGGATATTCTCTTTAGATTGCCTGTCTCTGTCCTCCTCCTCCTCCTCCCTCTGTCAGTGAGCATCTCTCTCCTCTGCTAACAACCTCACGACTACCTGTATCCTCATCTATTCATCCTACAGTGTTTCTGTGCTGTTTGCATATGATAAATCCTGCTGCTGTCACGTACTGTTTAACTCCAGGAAGTGTGGCCAGTTTGTGAGAGACACATTACAAAACGTGGAATTTAAAAATCTACTCATCCAGCATCACAGCTGTACAAAAGGCCATCTCCTTACTTGTGTGCTGAGGAAAGAGCTCATCTGATGTGGTGACAGCAGAGGCCTGCAGCGTGCGTGGGTGACAGCCCGGGGAAGGACTGGAACATGTGTGATGCAGGAGGAGGAGGGTAAAAGCAGGAGATGGGTATTGGCATATGCCAGTGAGGAAGAGGTGGTTTGGCTTTCTGCAGAGTGTAGGAAGAAAATTATTCCTTGTGTGTGTGTGTGTGCATGTGTGTGTTGCAAGACCAGCACTGCAGAATAAAGGGATGCTCTGCCTAGGGAGCTAAACTGGCTGGTCTTTGAGCATTTTAATAGCTTTTCTTTTTTCTTTCCAAAGCTCCTGTCACCAGCTCTCTGACTCCAACTGTAAGACAGAGTGTGCAGCATCCAAGATCATTTTTAAGTGCTCTATGGCCAACATCTGCCCAAGGCCTCTAGAAGGAGTAGGCACCGAGCCTCAAGCTGTGCTTGGCTGCCTGTGTCTAAGCTTAGCTCCCAGCTTTTCAGAGGCTTTAGTTTGCACTTCTGCTCCCTTGCAAATGTCCGTTGTCCTTTTCCTTCCCTAGCACACTTGGCCTCTACCAAATTAAATGGGAGCTTAAGGCAATGATAGCCAGTACCTTGACTACAGTTTAAAACCACATTTAGAAACATGGTAGAGCAGCTTGCCAAGCAGCCTCTTCTCTCCAGGGCAAAGGAAAAGGTGCACAGTTGCATAAGCTGATCCAACGTGATCTAGTGGGCTTCATCCCAGAAGGAACTGCCTGTCAGCCCTCTTGTGTCTGGACTGGTTCTCATGAGACAAGACACTAAGCCACTCAGCCAGCAGAGTGACCTGAAAGTCAAAAAGGCTTCATTTTTAGGCAGCTCCATTCCTCCGTGCCACTGTGGGATCACACAAATACCACTGTGAACTCTTCAGAGGGTGGGACTGCATGGCCAGGGGCAAGGCAGAATGGCAGCCACCACCACTCAAGTCGGTCTGAACTGCCCTGAAACAACATCCTGAAAGAGCATTCGACGAGCAGCCGTCAAGAAAGGAACCACCATCTCCCAAACGAACTCTGCAATTTTCTGCAGTTTTATTAATTCCTGCTTTACAAGAATGGGCTGAATTAGCTGGAAACACAAGCCTTTACTTCTGGCAGAGAAAGACAACACAAGCTCTAGTCATTTGCATCCCAGCTTAGTTGGAAAAAAAATAAACAACTCAACATGCAGTCCATATAGCTGCTTTGTTAATAAGACTAGAAAGGTTATTAACTCCCTTCCTTCTGGCACATGATAGTGGCACATAATTCACCTCAAAGCATTCCTTTTCCTGCTTCCCCACAGGACCATCCCCAGTAGAACCTTAAACAGGTTCCCTATGCAAGCCAAGAGGATAGTGGTGAAGAAGGATCAGCAGTGAGCAAATAAGATGCCTGCTCCATGGTCCTAAGGGGTAGAAGATTCTCTACCACTTGCATTCTGAGTCAGAAGGTACAGTGCTATTTAGACCCCCTTTCCCTCCATGCATTTGTTCAGTTACTTAGAGGGTTGGCAAAGTGGATACCTGCAAATACTCCATCAAAAAAAGTAAAAAAGTAAAACTAGAGAAGTAGAAAGATGGGAAGAAAAGGAGAGAGCAAAAGAACGTGGCAGATCAGCCTGAATGGAAGCAGACCCAAAAGACCAGATAAGCCCTCCTGGCTCCTCTGTGCTGCCAGGCTGGGGCTTTCCTGGCTCCTTCATACCACAGCCCTTAGCAAACCACAAAACACAGAAGACTAGCCACAGTCAGCGTGGCAGGCAGCAAGGACAAAACTATGCGATCGTAGGCCTAACCCACCAATACCACCTTCCCTGTTGTAGCTTTTTCTGTCCCTCCGGTGCATGGTTTTACTCTCCTTGTTCCCACCTCCTTGTACTACCTGAAATATTCATTTAGCTCAGCAAATTAATCCAGGTCCACACATCACAGAAAACTTTCAGTTTCTATGCATATGTCTAGAATTAGAAAAAAGCCTACTGAGCCAAGCAGAACCATGGGGCTGGTGTGCAGGAAGGACATCTGACATCATGCAGGAAGACAGCAGGTAGTTCAGACTGAATCGATGCTCCTGGAGCAGGGAATCTCTTTTTGCAAAAGGGAGGAATACTGTGCTGATGAGCCTGTACTCTTGCCTGACCTGTGCTCCTCTCCTTAGCAGCCTGTCACTAGGGAGATTAACAACTGGCTGCTTTCCCCAGTTCAAAGCAATCCTGAAAAAAAGAGCTGGAGCAAGAGGCTGGCAAAGGAGATTGACTCCTCCCCACAATGCACTCAAAGGGGAAAATATTCCACATAAAAGGCAAGGACTGGGAAAAAAAGATAACTGAGATCAGCACCTAAGCAATACATAAGGGGAAAGGGCTGTTTTCCCTCCTTCCTTACCACCAAGGAAATTTCAATGGGAGGAAGACAAATAATGAAAAAAGCCATCAAAGCAAGCTGGTGATTCATTAAAATAAAAAATGCATTATGCATCGAGAGCAGTCAATTAGGAGATGCAAACTGCACACTGTCCTGTCACCCTAGGGGAAGCACAAGCAAGGCAAGTGGGAGGAAAGGATAAGTAGAAAAGGAAAGATTTACAGGCATAAACAAAACCCAGCTATGACCCCAAGCTGAGTAGCTTGTCGGAAGGAGCAGCCATCACTAACCCACACGTAGTAGCTGGGAGCAGACCTGTGTCTCTGGATTACTATGCAGAGAATGAACATACCTAGTCTCCAGACACAGACTGGTGTCAACTGGGGCATTACTGCTTTGAAAAAACATGGGATATTGGCACCAAATGACTAAAGAATCCACCATCAGATTCCCAGAGTGGAAGCCAAACTCTGGGAAGCATCAGGAGCAAGTCCTTTTCTTCCCTGGCCTCAGTGCAAGCTGAACTCTTGTACAAAGGGTTCCCAGTCCCCTCCAGCACACCCACAGCCCTCTCCTTGGGTACGTCCCCTTCTTTCCCCCCTCCCCCCCCCGCATACATGGAGTCACTTCAGGACCAGTGAGAGTATGAACAGGTCTGCTGAGCCCAATCCTGACAAGCTTCCCCTTCCTGCTTTCTAAGATCTGACAAATACAACACTCCAAAAAGAGAACATCAGGATCATCCTCCTGAGCCTGCCCCTCTGCCTGGGCTCTGGCACCTCATTAGGATTCTGCATGACACTTTTCAAAGCCTGCACTCCTCACTGAGATGCTGACAGACAACCGGAGAACACAAAATGGTCCCTCCCCTGCAAGGGGGCATTCTAGGCTGCAATTTCTGCTATGACTCAATCAGCATCCACTTTAATGAGGCCATCTACTATCGCTGAAGCCCTGGTGACTGATGTCTAAGCTTCTACCTCAGCCTCCAATTGCTGAGCCCCTCCTCTTCTTTCCTCAGCTGCAGACTTCCGCAGTTGACAAAATGAGACAATGAATAAGACTTGCAGGACAAAGTGCACCAAATTCCCAGTACTGCAGCTTCTAGCAAATCTTTCGTCAGTTGAAAATCAGTTTAGCATCCAAAAGCAAGTATGTTTAGCTGACAAGACCTGGGAATACATCATGAAGATTCATGGTATCTTAACAATCTCCTGGACTTTGTAAGAGATGTTTTTGTACACGATAATTTGGATCACTTTTGATCAGCCAGTATCTCTGGCACGTTGCCACAATTCCTCTTACACATACACTATCTGAGCTGCACCTCTCTCTTCTCCAATCTCCTACACCCTTCTCTCTCTTAATACTTCTGTCAGTCCTAGCCTTTCCTCATCAGGAAGGTCTGAGTTGCTTTCTAATGAAATTACAAGGCAGATGAATCAAGCCCACTGAGGCATACAGGACTTTACCATTGTGTAGCTCTTCGTCCTCCTTGCACAACATTGCATACATGTAAAGGAACTGCACATATTGGAACTTTCTGGGTGTAGTCCAGCTCCTAGCAGAGCTGAGAAGAGTTATATTACACCCTTAGGAGTCAATCACCTCCTGCAGCTTTCCCAGCCCATTCCATTTGTTTTGCTTCCTAGTCCCATTTACAACATTCTTCTTTAGGAATGAGGATGAAAAAAAAGAGTTTTAGAGCAAGAATGAAGATTCTGGAAAACAGCTTTTCCTAATCTTTTATAATTTCTGATGTTCCCTCCCCTTTTTCTTCTCCCAAGCTTCCTGTTTGGTTTCAGTTTGCAGGTAAGATACAAATCCATTTAGTGCATAGCAATATACATCGTAGAAATTATGTATGACAAATGATTATAACAGTTCTAAGGACAAAACTCTAATCATACTTTTCCTCTGGGTTTCTAAACTGTTTTCCAAACAGCAAACAGAGAGGAGCTGTACCACATCCTTGAGAGAACAAGGACACTGCATAAACTGTATCTTAGCAACAAATGAATTAATAGCGTAACTTCCTAGTCTGCTGTACAGAAAAGGCACAACCAGTATTCAGAAACTGAGAAAATAACGAAAGCGGGAAGACTCACCTCCCCCTTCTTTACAGTCATGGACTGCCGACGAGGAGTGATCTCCTCATTGATGCTGGAGAGGAAGTTCTGTGAGATCCGCAGAGCATCCTGCAGGAGTGGATGATCAGGGTGGCTCACTGGAGTGTGCTTGAGCAAATCCTGACACCAGGAACACAAAGAACAGAACCATGAGCAGCACTGGAAAGCAGAAGGGTCTGAGGGCCCCTAACTAGAGCTGTAGGACAAGATACTCCAGCTTCTTCTTACGGATTAGAGCACAGCTCTATCTCTAGAGGAAGAGGATAACACTGTGCTTCTTGGTAACACTGCGCTTCTTGGTAACACTGCTGAAGAGGTAGCAGGGTCCTACGTATGGACTTCCTCCCCCCAGCGTAAAGGGAAGAGGCTCTCATGCAGCATGAGAGGTTTATTTTTGCAGTCCTGAAGCTCCATGGAAAATCTGAAGGGTGAAGAAAATAGGAAAGGGGCCTAAAGTTTGAAAACTACCCTTCAGATACTTACATGCAGGACAAGTGTGCTGCGAGTCACTCGATCCACTGGCTTGTATAATAGAGCTGTGGGGAAAAAAAAAAGGCAGCAGGAACATAAGGAAAAAGTACCTAAATACAGCCCCTACAGAACAACTTGTCCAATACAACTAAATGTACAGGTACAGGTTTGTTAACCAATGAGCTACTGGAAAATCCCCTTCTCTAAGGTTAATGTGCTGCACAGCCAATAAAACACACATGAACACACAGAGGAAATAAACATGCTCCACAGCAAACCAATGCCCACTTGTAAGCACGCCCTGCCAGACAGTGGATGGGGAGCACACAAGGTAGTACAGAACACCTGCACGCAGCAGGGCACAGTTCCGATCATTCCCTGGCAACATGCCTGGTCCCACAGGTCAGAATCAGGCCTTGCACTCAAAGTTGCCAAGGAGGTACCTCAAAGGTTGGCTGTTCATCCCTCCTTCCGGAGTTCAGTGTAACATGTTGAGTGCTTCCAAATCCCGATAATAGGCCAAAACAGGAAGGGGACTGTCTTTTATATTGGTGAGTATGGAAGCTTCTTATAACACAGGATGTCTTCTACTTACTGCATAGAGACAAGCACCATGGAACCTGATCTTGACCAGGCTCTCTAGATGCTACCATAGGGCAAAACCCATATAACAATAAGTGCTAGGATTGCATTTGTGCTATCACTGGGTAGCAGATGTTCTCTTAAAATCACAGCAGTCCTTTGGATGGCCTGGTTCTGCCCAAAGGGACTGATGAAGTTTTAAGCTGGGCAGGGGCTTCCCCATGAATGCATGCAGCTTACTATGCATCAACTCTGCTACTTAGCAAAAGGGAACTGATTTCCCAGGTAGAGCCAGCAAAGACTCCATAATCTTTCAGCATTTAAAAAGAAAAAGGGAGAGTGGAGGTTTGGCAACAGCCTCCATGCAGTCCTGACAAACCAGTCTCCTCTCCACGGATCACTCACTTTCCAGGGAATTTTTCGTTGTCTGATCTTTAGATTCCTTTGTGCTTCTAGCCTTTAGATTCTAAAAGAAAAAGAAAACCGACGTAGCAGATGGTCAATCACCTTGAAATATCACATGGGAATGTAAGAGGCTATCTTCTCCTCCAGGGGAGGGCCTAAGTGTGAATGGAGGACAGACTTATCACAGTTCAAGTCAGTGAAGGAAAAACGTGCTTTCCTTGGTAAAGCCACCATTGCCATGTCACAGGCATCCACACATCTCAAACTAAGCAATTTTCTTAGGAGTGCATGTTAATAGAGATGCAGCAAAGCAGGCAACCACCTATAGCAACAGGGATAGTGGAGTTTTTAAATTACCTGCAGGAGAAAGACACATCCATAATGATGCAGCTGTTGTCACAGCATGTGCACACCACCAATAAATAAAGTACAGGATTGGGATTCAGTACCCCCAGGTTATACTTCCTCATACTTGTACTCAGAGCTGGGTGACCTTGGACAA
The DNA here is from genome assembly GCA_035590275.1 of Ibycter americanus. Lineage (NCBI taxonomy): Eukaryota > Metazoa > Chordata > Aves > Falconiformes > Falconidae > Ibycter > Ibycter americanus. The sequence goes on from JAVJGI010000001.1 coordinate 89,705,887, forward strand.
GTCAGCTCTCTCTCATGGCAGAAAAGGAGCAGTGCCTGTGACTCCTCCCTCTTTGCACATGGACTGTGAAGCTACATGCATTAATGTGCTGAGCTCTGAAATCCTCACCAGGACACAAATGCAAAAGCATCACCACCATTATTCCAAATACAGCAGATACTAGCATGATTTCAGAATCACCCTTCAGAAAACAGCAAAACCAAGGGATCACATTTGCACAGAGCCCAGGACCCCAGGGCCTTAATCTCTATTCTGTCTTCTAGGGACTACCATAGCATCATCCATACATATTACTATTAATAAATAAGAAAGTCCACAAAATGCATTTTAGTACTGAAAGAAAAGTAAACACAGGGGAAGCTACTTTACTGATGAGATGACACCACTAGAGCACTGAAGCGGTCAGGGAATGGACCAGAACCTGATGGAAATCCTCAGGAAAGGAGAGAACAGAAGTCATTTGCACTCCAATGAGTAGTACAGCAGGTCCCAAAAGGTAAGCCTTACCTCCCTCTTTTCACAGAAGGAACACGTTTTACTTTACCTCTTTATCATAAAAATCTAAAGGGACATGCAATACTGAACATACTCGGGATTTTTTTCAGAGCAATAAATGCCCCCAGTATTATTTGGCTCTGATTATCCATTTCTTTTTAAGGACACACATATGAAGCTCATGTCTTTTTGGCAACTGAGTTCTTCCAAGACACAATCACCACAATACAGCCAGTCAATGAGACCATGCACTGCAGGCAAAGCTGGTGGCCCGGGAAGTCCGAAAAAGTACTCTAAATGCTTTTACACAGGCACTTCTCTTCAAAAGAGGAAATCAGAGCAGCCCAATGAATAATACTATAGATTACAGTTGACACACTTGCCTTTTTAAACAGACAGCTACCCTCCCCTCCTCTCCATGCCAGCAAAGCCTGCAATTCCACTGACAGTCATAATGCAAGCCATTAAGGATGGCTTTTTACACCACTGTCAGCATCATTATTAGTAAAAGAAATATCTGATAAACTCAAATACAGCTTTCCCTTCTGGAAATGCGTGAAGGTGGCACAGAGCTGAGAAGTTCAAAGCAATGCCAGTTTTTACAAGATTCCCTGGGTGGGAACAGCACATAAAGGCTGTCTATGTGATAACCTCTATTAGCTCAAAGCATAAATCGCTGTAAGAACATGAGCTGAAGACGTGAGTCTACGTGAGGTCACAACTCCTCCAGAAGTCAGGGTTGCAAAGATACTTGGAGGACAGACAGGAGTGACATCGAAGGGTATTAGTCAGATCCAGACGGCTTGTGTGTCTGAATACCATGACATTACCTCAGAGATTTCAGCAAACTGAGCGTTGGCTTGGCAGCATTTCTCTGCTGTCTCCATAGCAACTTCATAGTTATCCACAAAGGCCCGGTACACTCCCAGCTGGCTGGCCTGCAGGAAGCAAAACAAAATGAAATAAACTCTGGGGAAGAAGACAGTTTGGGATGGCCAGCCTCAGTATCTAATGATCAGGTCACGTTCCTTCACGCCAAAGAATCACAGGGGATGCTAAGCAGGCCCAGGAAGACATCACTGACCTTAACCAGCTTTGCTTAACCAGCACAGGTGCTCCCATGTACCCAGTTCCATGTATGCTGAACAAGTTCACTTGCAAAGGATGTGGAAGCCTGCAAGAATGACGCATCCTTATCACTGCCATCTATTTTTCCCTTCTGAACTGCCAGATTAGTATCTATTAATATTTTAGCTCATTGATGTAAGTAGAGCTGCTGGCTATTTGCCACATAACATGAATCAGACAGGAATGATTCAGCCCAACAGCACAAATGTGACCCCAGTAAGCTACTTGTTGGTTTTTGCACGATGGACACACTAAATCAAACATAATGCAGATATTAACCCATATTTGCATTAGTGAACATCGTTATAAGGGCAGTGGAGTGCTGAAAATACAGAAGAAAGATCCAGAGCAAAAATCTGTTTGGAAGGCAGTGACTGCAGCACTAGGTGATGAACATGGCAGTTTTTCCAGCAGAAGGAATATGCAATTGGTCCAGAAGAAGATGGAGCAGGCCTCAGAGTGCAGTAATAAGCCATTATTATCACAGAGTCTTAGTGATGGTCCCATTTGCTGACTTAGGAATTGCAGCCATATTCAGGCCAGAGAACGTAAGATCCAGCTCCGGAAATCCCTGGGTAGCTTCCAAACTTGTCTGGATTGCAGAGCTGGTTTTGTGTTGCAGAGCTGCACAGGGTGTGCTGTAAACACCTCAGCAGCTTGAACATGCTTGCAGATGCATGGTCAGTAGTGAACCAACAGGTGGAGTGCTGTAAAAGGCTCCATTAAGGAGCTGTTACCAGAAGAGCTTGCACTTAACCTTATTATTTCTGCAACTTCCCTGACACTTCTGTCTAAGACATGCAACAGGCAGAGCAGTTCACTTTCCCACGCAGTGCTCTTTTTCTCTCCTGCTGTCTCACAATCATTGTGTTCCCCATTCTCTATGAAGCTTTGTGCAAGAGACGATGGAAGAGAAAAAGCCAATCTCAGGAAAACATTGCCTACACAAATTTCTTTAGCTAACAGAGGCTAAGAAATAGTAAGCTATTTCCTAGGGCACATTTTACTGAAAGATTAGGAACCAGTCTCAACCCCCATACAAAATGACATGGTTATGACTGAAGCAGAAGGGAACTGTGCTCACTTACACCAGGGATGACCTGGCCCATACAGTGTGGGGAGAATAAAATCTGTATTTGCCACTGGGACACAATTCTGTGAAGAAGCTGCTGTCAAAATTACTGATCATTTGCAAGATTTATGACATTCAGTTTTGAATGATGCCAGCTAACATGGCAGAGCTTTAGAGTTTCTCCATTCCTGTGTGGCTCTTTCATTTCCTGCTACTCTTGAAACAGTCTCTCTAAGCTTTTGTTTTCCTCCTCTAAACATGCCACCATGAAAACACCTTATTCATTAAAAACTGAGTTTCTAATCAAAGCAATAATGCTCACACAAGTTTTCATGCTGGTTTAAGTTTTCTCTTTTTCAGTTATAAACAACACACTGCAAAAAATAAGCTTTGGTAGAAATAACTGACTTTTGGTTAAATTTTTTTCCAGTCCTGAAAACTAATGAGTGATAATTGCTAAATATTTCATAATTTCTAAAAACGGTTCTAAAGTGCTTCCTTTCTAGTTATAAGAGATATGTACAAAATATTCCCCAAAAATGAGAAGCATTTTTCACTCCCACATGCCTAGCTTCTTTTTTTTTCTCCCCCTCTTCCTTAGTTTCAACAGGAAAAAGGTGGAATAACAGTCACTGATGTTGCAAATGGATCATACTGTGCCAGACCACGTGAAATTCTAAAACTCCTTGCATGCACTATCTATATAACTCCAATCCATGGTGCTTTTTGTGTGATATTAAAGAAAATTCATGTCCCCGGGAACCTCAGGATAATAGCAATTCCAGTGTTTATCATCAGATTGCATGACATGCCCACAAGTAAACAGTCTGCTCCAAAATATTTGATGTATATCCAGTGTGGATGTCTTGTAATGCCTCATGTTCTTGCCATCTCTCTCATCTAGCTGCTTCCCACTGCCTGCCAAGAATTATTAGCTTTATCTCATCCAGCAAAAAGTTCACAATTCCCACTGATACTGTACCAAACCACCAGAAACTGAAACTGCTAAGCTAGCTCAAACCTTCCTGCGCTAGGGCAATTTGCTCCTTTGCTTCCAATAGTAATCCAACAAAATCAACAATTCCGTTACAAATGCAGAAGAATCAGGGGAACATAAAAATAGAGTTCCAGAAGGACTTAACTCCTGCACTTGTGACCAGCATCATCAAGAAATGGTCTTAAACAAAGGCCTAAGTAGCTGTACAGTGAATCAAAGCTTGCTCCACAGGCAGCAGTGGTGAAGATTATATTCAGGTCTTCTTCAATTAGCACTATCTTCATTGCTGCACTACACTTTCAATGGAGTTTGCGAGTCTTCCACTTTCAGCAGCCTTCTGTATCTTTGCTTCAGCAACCAGCAGCAGGTGGTTTTGTCTTCTTAAACCAGTTGCTCAAATTGCATACCATGAACTACTCAACAAGGCACCAACTTGACCCCTCCTGGCTAAAACATGCTGGCAGTGAAAAGCAGATTCCCATATTTTGATCTTGAGCTGTTGGTATGCATGGAAAACATCATCTTCCAGGCCCATCTCCCCCTGCTCCATAGGGGATGGGGCTGGTGCTGGGCTACACAGCTGCTAACAATTGAGTGACCCTGGTAAAGCACACTCCCCATCCAATAACCCCCTCACTGGAATGTCACTCCTATCCTGAGAATCAGAGGCACCTCAGGAATGCAGAGATTCTTTTCTTTTCTGAAAAGGAAAAAACAGCTCCTTTAATCCTTTGCTCTCCCCACATGCTAGGGGAGAGGCTAAAGGGGCCAAAGGAATCTACTAGAATGCAAACAATTTGTCATTTGGCTCAGAAACTCAGCAATTTTAATTTAGCCTCAGGAATACGCTGTGTATGTCTTCATCCTGTTCTGCACTCAAGAGAATTTTGTTGAGGTTCCTTGGAGGATTCTCAGCAGCAGGTGGACTGCATCAGCATGGCAGCAAAGGCCAGCATGGTGGCAGAAAAGCAAAGCCAAAGGTGATGACCATAAAACAGAGAAAATCAGCACAAGATAGAGCAAAGCACCACAGAAAGAAGGAAATACGTGTCAAGGAGTTCAGCAATAATGAGAAACATTATTAGCTGTTGATATTTCAAACTATGCTTTTTAACACTGCCATTCTCCCATCTTCCTCTAAAGCAAATGGTCTGATGACACTGCAGACACCCTGGAGATTCCACATTTCTGTGAAACTGTATTTGTATTAGTAGCATAGCTTGCTGGAGTCTTGAATTACAGGCAATGAAACAGCCACTTTTGCTGCAGGCCCTTCACTGCAGTGGTAAAGCTAGAAGCCTCTTACCTAACCCAGTTACGGGTTTTCATGGGCTTTCATCCCTTCAATCTATGCATAGTCACCAAAGGGAGTAGTACCAGTCCTTGTGAGATGAATGAGAGGTAAGAGAAACTTTGGTGATGGTGGCTGACTCACCAACTTTTGGAAGAGATCCCCTACACGTTGCTGGTGACTCCACTGCTGCACTCGGGGAAAGAGCCCATCATAGAATTCTTTGTGGATCTCGTAGAGCTCAGGCACTTTGAAAAATATTGTCTCAATCTGCTGACTAGTCAGCACAGGCTGAGAGGTGGTGGCAGCTGCTTTCAAAGGCTTCATGGGCTGAAATGAGAAAAGAAGGAAATCGTTATGATGCAAACCAAGTACCTTCACCCTTGCCACATTACAACACATCCCTCCAGAGAGCTGTTTTTCATCCTATTAATAAGTGATTCTTGCATTCACACAACTCCTGAAAGCTAGACGTTAACAAGTTCTCTCATGGGGATCAGCCACCCCTGGTAGGTGGATTTTCCCAGGATATTAATGGTGTGATTAAAATCCCTTTGCACTCAATTTCCTTAATCTCTGTCCAACTGTACAGCAACGTGTCTAATAATTAGCACAGAATAGTGAAAGACAGGGCTCCGGGATACTACTACACTAACTCCTCCCTAGTTGTGCCATATCCAGTCCTTTCTTTAAGCCTCTCTTTCTCTACTGGAGTAGAGGAGTAACAGGTACCCTTTGCACCCAGCAACTTGTAACCCATGGTATGTGAAGTTCTGGGAAACCTCAGATGGAAGCAACAGTGAAAATTCAAGTACCAGTGCTTGAAATGGCACCTGCCACAAGCGCTTACCAGGAGCAGAGCCTCCAGGTGGCTCAGGTAGGTTTCCTCACTGGCTAGGATTCCGGACAGGACCCATTTTCTCATCTCCAGGCCTTTTTCCAGGTCCGGTTCGCTCTACAAAGCAGTTGTCAAGGAGAGAAAAGAAAAATAAAAAAGGAAGGGGGGGAAAAAAAAAGGGGGGGGGGAGAAAGAAAAAAAACCATGAATGAGGATGGAGAGTAAAAGACATCATTCAGCTGACCATAGCATACTTGGTGGTTTTATTTACTTTTAGACTAAAGAAACCCACCACACAAAAAACCCACCTGTGCTCAGCATCATGTTTCTAGAAATATGCAAACATAAAACATTAAAGAAATTTTTATTTACCAGCAACTGATGTCACTTAGATGAAATACAGGTATTAGCTGTAGTCATCCAAGTTCAGTGCCTCAATTAGGTGCCTGGACTTCTTCACAAAATTCAAAACACAGAACTTAAAAATTCAGAATTTATCCTCCTAAACAAATCTTAGGGGACTCTTGGTTACGTGCAATTCACTCACTCCTCCCACAAGAGTTCTCTATGATCTTACTCCAAAGTCATGTTTCTCTATGCAGACAGGATCATTTCCCCTGCATCTACACAGATGCGCATGAATATACAGCAGTTACAACCTGACACTGCTGTTAAGATGGCTGTTCTTTCTCCCACTCTCCACTATTCACTAAACTATTTTTCAGTGCCAGCTTGTACCATGTCTATTTTTAGTGAGAGGATGGAATAATCAGCACTGCTTGGAACACACATGCCCATTTTCTTATTGGGATTCCATGAAGGAGTTCTTAAACAAAACAACTGAAGAAAGAGAGAGAAAAAAATAAATACATTCATGGGCAAACGTACACATCAAGGGAACACTAACATCAAGTGTTAAGAGAAGCAGTAATCCCCTCTGTTGAGTTTCAATCATCCTTCATCTCAAAACCATTACCTGAAAAATGTTTAACCTGATAAAGTGAAACTGAATATTTCCATAAACTCTGTAAGAAAATGTGGCTGAACAATGAAGGTTATAAATAATGAGAAACACCCTCCTTTTACAGAATCTTATTTCTAGTTCTTTTTATTTCTGTCATTCACAGAAATGGCTTTTTACAATTCTTGCAACCTTTTCATGTTGTTAAATGTCTCTAACAATAGATTCAGTAGTTGAATCTGAAAGGGTGGATACTTTTCAAAGGCCTTGGGTAGGTTGTTTGGGACTCCATCCTACTCCTTTTAATATCCACAGGAATCTTCAGCTATTGATTTCAGCAGCAGGAGGATTGCAAAACATAGCAGTATGCACCGCTCTACTGACTGACTATAAAGCCCTATAGCTGACCAAAAAACCCTTCATTTAGTTTAGGGTCCTATACTTTGAACCCTGTAGATGTATACATGAGGTTCATTATGGACAGAAGGTATCTTGACTATAGGTAAGCTGACAGTAATTGTCACATTCTGAGTGTGACTTTGAGCCTACGCACCACACGAAGAAAGAAACAGATCCTCACGCTTCCAGATATTTCTGGATTCAGCCTCATCAATAACTATCCTGATTTTTGAATACTTTCATTAAATGTCACAAACTATTTTCTAGGCTAAAAGACTTTGCAATAACTACTTCATAAAATTTTTGTGAGGTGTCAAATACCACCACCACCTCTTAAATAAAAGTGGCAGACAGAAGCTGTTCTAAGGAAATGAGTAAAATTTAAATACACATCAGGTGCTAGATGGAAAGAAGAACTTGTCTTTGCACCCCACCCCTCAGTAAGGTTCAGTAAAAACCACAGGGCTTTTTAACATCTTGAAAGGGCATCTCAAAGATGCTAGAAATTTGTAATTCAGCAGTTGTGTTCAGATTTCAGAAGAACACCAGTAACAAACTGCATGGTAAAAAATGCTGCAACAGATTCTGTGCATCTACAGAGTACCCATATGACTACCTGTAATAGCTCAAACAGAAATGTGCAGCAATGTTGTGATCATTCCTTATGATTTCTGTACCAGTAGTGCCTGGATGTCCACCTTATGGACCATTTTGTAAGGTACGGTACGTACACCGTAATCAAGACAGACAGCCTCAAGATGTTTAACAAAGATTGCCTTCATCCAAAGAGGCAGGGATATAGCAGCCCTGGTGCAAAAAAAAAAAAAAAAACAACCAACCCAAAATAACACCTCTGGGTTTCCAGAGATTTCTTACAACATTTACAAAAGAAAAATGCAGCTTCACAAAGAAGCATTGATAAAAACTAACAGTGCTCCAAAGTCCCCACTGCTGAGGATGAGGTGACTGGTCAATATTGACACAGCACTATAATTATCTTTAGCAGGTTCTCTTGGAGGAGGTGAGGATTTAAAAACCAGCTGGGTATTTGCAACACAAAGAGCAGCACACAACGACAAGTTATTTAAATGATTCAAACTTCTCCGTCATGACAGTGGCACAACAGTTTTCCTCTTCACAAATAAAAGCTTTAATTTACAAGCCAGTTCTTGCTGGGCACTGTCAGCTGACAGAGACAGCGTTTTCCGCCTGAATGTTAATTTCCTCTCTTTAAAAGAGATGTGCTTTCAGAGGCGAGCATCTCCCAGGACACACTAGAGGCCTTCCTTCCTGGCCACTACCACAAGGTTACTTTGCAAAGTCCATGGTATTGTCCTAACCCTTTTTAATGGAAGCCTTTTCCAAGCGTGAGGCTTGCAAAACTCTAGCTTCAGATGCAGCCAGACAGGGCAGGGCCGGGCTGCTTTAAGCTACAGTACAGCAGTTGCTGCAGAAACCCTCAGGGGAGTTTATCCAACAATCACAGAGCACATTAAAAGGTTTCCAGTGCAGTACCTCAAATTTACATACAGATCCCTCATATGTGAAAAGATGATCTCCTGCTGCTCCTGCTGTGTCAGGGATCAATATGACACTATGGTGCTGCTGCCTGTATTATGCTGCCACTCTGTATTTCCTCCTGAGAGCCAGTGCCCCGACAAGTGTCCCCTGCTGAGGGAAGCCTTTTCTGACAATGTCACCTGGGGTTGCACTGAGAGGCAGCTCTTGCTGCTGGATGAACATCTGGAAAACAGTCCCTGTGCTTCTTCAGCCTCAGGGTGCTTTTTAAGTCACACTTGTTATGAAATGTACTCCAGGACTGAGAAATTCACTGGGAGCTGGTGCCAACATCAGGAAGAGGAGGAGCAAGTTTATTATTTGGTATTACAACATTCCTCACTTACAGAATTGGGAACAGGCCCACCTGCTCACCCAAAGCAAGACAGTAATTAGCAGGCAGAGATACTGCGAGGCTGTCCATCCACTCTCCCCTTACAGCACACCAAGATCTGAGGCACCCAGTGCCAAGGGCATTTTCTGCTTTGCCCATAACTGACAAAAAAGGGAAACAAAGAGCAACACCGATCACAACAGCCTCACTGACTGCTCTGTTTTTGCACCCCAGGTAGAAGGGCAGTTAAAAGAGGGAACATCATGGGTGTAGGTATCAAGCTTCCCACCAGTTCAGGGAGACCTGCCAAGGCTTAGGACTCCTTTCCCCTACCGTGGCAAGGAAGCAGCCAGAAATCTTTGAGCTGCTTGTGGCAAGGGGAGGAGCTGGTACCACATCTACCAGACCACATTAGCTAGGGAAAAAATACACCTATTAACCAAAGTGCAGATGGGATGTTCCCAGCAAGACATGGGAGCAGCCTGTATTGGCAAACTTAACTACTCAGCAGGGAGTGCCAGGTGGTCAGCAGTCTATCCCATGCTTCCTACCCAGCTTGGTTAGCCCTTTTTTAACTTGTACAAGTCTGACTAGTATTTCACGTTCTGACTCTATCCCTACCTCTTTGATGCCAGCATCCATTTCTAGCCTTTCTCCATTGCCCTTCCATCTTTTGGCTACCTCTCTACCAACATGTTTCAGAATAAATATATCTCACAAGACTATCATGGGGCAGCAGCCAGAGCATTCCTGTCTATCTGCCATGGGAGCTGTGAGGACCCAACACCCAGCCAGTTCTGAACAAGCAAGCGAGAAATCAATGCTTCCCTCCCACTCCTCATGAACTACAGTTAGAAAACCAGAAAACACAAAGGAAGGTGGAAAGCAGTATAAAGGAAGTTTCACAGGTATCTCATGCCTGTGTTCTGGTGTTTTCTTCTCAACTGGGTGGTGCTTCTTGCTATTCCAAAGACTTAAAAACCAAATGATTGAGTCAGTCAGAAGTGCAATCTTGCGACCTAAACCAAGGCCAGTCAGAGTGGCTAGAAGCACTGAAGATATTACAGAGCACGCATATACTGGCCCTGAGCCATAGCTGTTTTGAATGTGTTTACAGCTTGTCAGCCTAAGTACTTTAGTTTACTAACCAGGTTGGCATTGTATCTTGTATTCAATTACTGCAAGTCTGAGATTCACCAGCTCCAAGGATTACACAGATTCAGCTCTTCCTGACTGTTTAAAGAACTTGGGGCTTTCTGGATGTTGTTTAAATTAACAGCAATAATTGTGTTCTTGCAAATGTAAGAAGAACACAGATTAAGAATCTAGAAACCACAACACATAAGATTTTGCAAAGTGGTTGCTGCCAAGGCGGCTCTGTAAAGAGAATCAGTGATTCAAAGTGGGCGTATAAAAGGCACTTTAACTCTCAGACCTTCATTTGGTACAGCGTGTTCATATGCTGTGCAATGAATGTGTTCAAAGGAGAGGTTTCCCGTAAGGACAGCTCAGAATCTCATACAGAAGTTGACAGCCTATGGAAGAAAAACTATTAATTTCCATTTTTAAAGTGTAAATATCTTTGAACACTTCTGCTAAACAGGCTGGAGGTGTCTCATTGTCTTGGTGACACTAAACAGGGCAAACTCTGTAATCAAACCAATCATGCTCCACGCAGGGAAGGGAAGGAGCAGGGAGCAGAGCCAACATTATTTATAACATCAGTACTGGTGTGCCAGCTCTCCTCAGGAAGGGCTGTACATCCAGGCAGAGCTCTTAAGGAGCAACAAGTTGGAGAATAAAAAGGAAAAGTTGCATCTGTTGGGGGTGGTGAGAGGAAAGTGACAGTAAAACAAAACAAACAAAACCAAATAGTCAGAGGAAGAAAGTAGAAGGATTTAGAAATGCTGGAGAGGGAAGGACAAGCTAGCAACAGTAGTACCAAGCAGAGCAATAAATTCCATTTACTGATGTAGCTTCAGAGGTCAACTTTTCTGGACTCCCTTGGGATGAAGCTCAGAGAAAAGTCCACAACCTGCTCTGCCACAGCCCTGCTTTCCACGTACCTGGCAAATAGTGAGAACAAAAGAATCCGGTCTGAGGACCAGCAATAACTGCCAATGCTGCGCCAACTGCAGACTGCACAGCAGAAAAGGGAAGAGAAATTCTGCCTGGAAATGTCTAAGTACCAGCCAATTTCCCCTCCAAACAGAGCAGAAAGTAGGAGTTAGTCGCTCAGCTTTAGCAGTCCTGCCTCCCTGGGTATGATACATAGAAGAACTGGAGAGATCTATTTTGGCAAAGAACTCATCTTCTAAACTCTAGAAAAGTGACTCCCCTCCTTTCCTGGGGCGGGATGAAACCAGCTTTGCCTTTCCACTGGCTGCCCTGTGCCCACCTCCATAGAGCCTCACACCGTCAGCTGCACACACGTCTTTGAGCCTGGTTTTGATGGTGACCAGATCTTGAAAGGCCTTTCTTACTTCTACTCTTACCGTCACTGTAATCTCTCCCCACGTCAGTAGTGCCAACAGAATCATGATGACTGAAGCTTCCCATTCTCTCTCAGTCTCTTTAGCCTCCAAGCTGCAAGCCACCCACTCCAAAACTCTTGGCAATAATTCTTCTCTAGTGAAGGGTATCGGTCACTAAGCTTCCAGCTGTCCCAACACTTTCGTGTGCCCCAAGAATACTGTAGCAAGCTCTCGCTCTGTCCTCCTCTAACTCTATCCAGGTATCTTCTCCACTTTTCACCCCAGCTGCATGGCGAAGACAGACACGTCTCTTTCTGGAAGTGAAATATCACCACCTATTACAAACTCTGTCTGACACCTTCTGAAGCTACCAGCGCTGTCTTATTTGGCAAACATTTGGGCTGACATTTTCCAAGACAGGTTTCCAGAATTTTTGGAAAGTTCAGTCACAACAGTTCAACTGTTACAGAAAGCAAGGTTCAGGAAAATTAAATCACTTCTCAAGTTAAATAAACAAACAACTTAAGCGTTAGTGGAACCTATTTCTCCTTTTTCCTCTTTCCCCTGTAGGCTTGCTTCAGAGCAACAAAGTTTGGCAAAAGCATTGGCTTTATACCAGGACATGCGTCAGCAGCTCAGCACGAGATTCTGGAAGAGCCAGAAGAGGGGGTACGACCTAGCTTGCTCAATGCAAACATTTGTTAAGGCCTCCTTACCACAAAAATGACGAGTCAGGGGATGCCAAGATCCACGTTACAAACACCCATGTTGATTAATTACGTCCTCTCTGTGTCACAGACAAAACTAATGCTGGTGCACCTTGTCACCCTCCTTGGATAGCAACAGAAGTTTATGCAATGGATACACAGCAGGTGGAATATGAATACATAAGAGGTGGCTTAAGTGGTACAGTTTGGAGGCAGACCAGCCAGCTTCTTTTAGTCTGCTTATATGACACAGGTGGTAGGGGGGATTAGAAAACAGATCCCAAATGACAAGGTGCAGAACACCACAAACCTTCTGGAAGTCAATTATGGCCCTCACTTCCTGGAACACAGAACAGGGAGCTGGTCACTCCCCACACTGAGAGAACAACATGAAGCCCCTCCACAAGTAGTCCAGGACGTATCCCTTCATTCTCTTTTAGAAAGAGACACTGCTTTGAGCAACTCTGCACATTTTTTATGGTGGCTGGGTAGACCAGGTGGAACCTTGATGCACTATCCAACCAAAGGCAACAGCTGCTCTAAGGAGACAGAAGGACTTAGTCAAACACTTGGCAGAAAAAATACAAAGCGGAGAGCAAGCTCACAAAATAAGTCAAAGCAAAATGCCCTCAAATATCCAGACAGCAACAACCCAGTCTCCAAGAGGAAGGCTGGTCTCATGGATAAGGCAGATGGGCATCACACCAGAACGCTGCTATGTCTGTGTGATGCTAAGCGAATTACTTAGAATTACATTTAAGAAAAATCAAAAATAAAAACCATTGGTTGGAATGTTTTCCATTTTCTGAGTGCCTGACTGGAGTGTTGTTAACTCTTGGTTGCAAGTGAAATTAAAGGATTTTACTTTAAATGTGAAGAAAACCACATTAAAAGTCAGGACTTGGTTTTGCACAACATTAGGCATCTCACATTAAGCACCCAAAATTAGCAGATGCTTTTCCTATAATCTGTCTGCCTTGATTACCTGTGGTTAGTGAACATACCATCCTCTTATCTCACAGGAACATTGCAAGGATAATTAAGACCTGCATAGCATTCCAACTGTATTTGGAGTTAATGGTCATGTAAAAAGGAAATGAGTACTGTTGTGCTCAGAGCAGAGTTTGCCCAGCGTCCTGTAAATAAGGTGTACACACAGCTCTATAGAGAAAATACTGAATCCAGTATTATTCACTATATACACTGAACAATGCATGAGTCCCACAGAAAACAAGAGGGCATGATTGTTTAGTTTACAGTTATTGTGATTCAAGACAAGGCTACAGCCACAAGGCAAGGCTGTTAACCATCGTCACTTCTTAACTTCTGAATAACTTTACAATCTTAATATTTTGTCAGAGTGGTGTATATAGTACATGTGTTGTATTGTTACAAACAGTTGATTGTTGATTTCTAGACTCTGGTCATAAATTAAAATTTTCAGAAGTAATTGCAGGCACCTAAGAAAGAAGTAAAAGGGCAAGGAGACTACTATAAAAGCAAACACATGTAATCAAAAAATGTTTTGCTGCTAATCTAGAGTAGTGAAAAAGAAAACAGAAAAGACATGTCCTGGTATTTCTGGTCCAACACATCTTATGTGCTTGGCTCAGCACAGTGTATTTGACACAATTTTGTTACTGACGTCTCTTCCACTACATCTGAGAACATAACTACAGTAAAAGCCATCTAACAACTTGCGATGACAGAAAGTTTAACTTGTTTGGGAAATACTGCAACCATACATAAATTAGCCTCTTCCTCCTTGCCATGGACTGTCCTTCATGAGTGGCATTGTCATTCATGGACTAATTACAGACAGGATCAACTGAAGCTGTTGAGGTTCATGATTACAAGTCTCATCTGTATCAGGACACCTCTTTCTTTTGGAAGCCATAAACCATCTTTTTATAGTTAGAGAGAAGAAAGCAGCCATTTATGTTAAAAATTATTTTTGAAAAGGCAGCCTTCCAGCATTATTAAGGTAACTTTGAAATTAACTACTGTTAAGTGCTTATGAGACAATACTCAAACAAATAAAGAACAAGATTAAATACTAGGCAGTGTCCCTTCCAGGCCTCCAGTCACAGGCACTATGACAACTGTTTCTTTGAAGCTAATTCTCAGCCATATGTAGTCACATAGCACTTTTCCTTCATCCTGAGAAACATAACCTGGAAATCTCAAGCCAATATTAAAACATTTCTAGAGCTTTTGAATTTACTAATCATCATTTTTTCATTCAAAAGCCTCTTGCACATCACAAGAATTCTCATCTTGAGAGATAAAAAAGCATCTCAGAAACAACAGCATAAGCAGCTAACTAGATTCCATACTTTACAGTCAAATAAAATTAAGCAAACATCAACAATGTATGTACTTGATAATGCTTTAAGAGATCTTGACAATGTATTTTTATACATGAGAAAGAACAAGAACGCTGTCTCAAGCAGGCTTCTTAATCTAACATTCATCCTAGAAAAAGCAAGCAAGCATATATGGCACTAACCAATAAAGAGTAATAGAAGGATGTGTATAATGAAAGTTACATAGCAATAGTTTGTGGAACTTGTCCGACTCAAAATCACTTTGATGCAAGATAAATAAAACTGTCTGATAAAGGTGATGGTGTTGATTTATATGTACACTGATATTTGTAAAATATCCATCATCTTCTCCCATGACATCTTAATTAATAGGACAGAACAATATAAAGCCAACACATAAGTTGAACCACTTAAACGACAGATTTCAAAGTGTCATTTACAATGTGGAAATTCAAGGTTGTTTGGCTACACTTTCTTAGAAACACAGTAGGAAGGAAGTGACAGTTGTCTTTGTGCTATTAAGCATTTTTATGAATGACTTGGGGAACCAAAAGTTTGCAGATGACAAAGATATTCAGGGAAACAGGAATTTGGGATTGAGATGCTCTACAGTCTAGGAAGCAAAAGGATAAAAACAAAGGTTGAAAGTCAAACAGATTAATTCAAGCTGAAACAAAGATTTTTTTTTTGACTGTGAAGACAGCAGAGCCAATAGTTATTTACAAAGGCAAGCAGCAGACTCTCTACCAAGACTACTGTAAAAACAAAGTCAGAAATTTTCCTTAAGTTCCAAGCTATAGCCATGCTACTGAACCTGAAGCAAAAATAAAGCAAGATAGCCTGAAGGTCCACATCAAACCACAGGTCAGGCCACGTGGTCCCTTCTGAACTTTTTATCTGCCGTAATTGATTATATAGATAGCTATTTAGTGAAAAGTTGAATTTTTTATAAGAAGTGGCCATCTCACACCCAAAGTCACCATACTTTGGAGCTGGCAGTTTTAATTCCTCTTATTCCATTTGCACAGGGTAAAGGAAACAGATCTTATATTCTAGATGCTTTATTAAAGCCTTTAACCTACCTGAAAACAACTCTCTATTTTCCTTGTGAACAGCAATGACCACCCACGTGCACAGATGTATGAACACCATAATATGGGATGTTTTGTTCCAGAGTCCCCTTTCCAAAATATCTGGTATTTAGAGATCTTCTCAACCACAATTAGTCACCTATTCCCTCCACTAAAATTCACAAAGGGTGGAAAACTGAGACTTAAAAATCATACACAGAACACTCATCCCTGAAGTAAGTTTAAGCTTAGCATCAGCTAGAAGCCCCAGTTTAGTTTTAAATATACAGTATCAATCAGGCACTGACTGACTATATTCTGTCAGGTGATCTGTCCTACAGTGCTGGTAGTCCCTGTCTTTGCTCCCTGTTAAAGCAGTCTATCCCTTGCAAACCTACAAGGCTTTGCTGACTCCGAAACACAGGAAAGGACTCACTGATTTTGTAGATTCCAGAGACCCTGAAGATAGGGTGTCTCGGCTGCCTCGACTCTTGGAGCTGAGATGGGGTGAGGAGGATGGCGAGTCATCAATATAGGGCATCATATCATGATGTCGCCTCTGTTCTTCAGCACGGTCTGCATCATACGCATAGCTAGGTGGTGTGCCACTGAATGAAGCATCTGTAAAACAGGAGAAAAATCTGTCTGGTCAGAGTCAACCTGGACAGGAGACAGGCTGGTCAACCAAGGCACTGCCTGCCTCCCAACTATTATGATTACTTATCAGTAAACCCAGATTCAGTAACAGTTAAATATAGATCAAGTGGAGGCGTAAATGTAATTAAACTCATGTTGTCACCAAACGTTCACTTCACTCATTCCAAGTCCTAAAAGGTAAAGTCCTTTACAATATCTAACATTGGTGTTCATTTAATTACAGCTCCTTCATCAAGTTTTCCTTCAAAAGCATTAGCATCAAAATAAATCCTTTTGCAGGCTCCATAAAAGTTATGCAGCCTGGGTTTCAGAACGTAGTGGGTTAGGGTAACAGACCCTGGTTTTTTCTATAGAAAAAGAACAGATGATGCCCCTGCCAGTTTAGCAATCATAGATAATACATAGCTCAGGAGAGAAACATAACTCTTTCCAGACCTCTCAGGAACAAGAAGACTAGGAAAGAAAGGTCTTACATGTCAAGTGAACAGGCCTACTGCCAAAACAAAATCCTAAGAGGCGCTCTTCTGCTGGCAGCCCCTCCTCCTCCTCAATTTTGAGATTAACTCCTTAAACAAATGAACAAATCACCACCCTGCTCCCTCCTACACCCCACCTCACCCACCCCCCATAAAACAAACAAACAACCCCCCCCCCCCCCCCCCCCCCCCCCAATAAAAAACCCCCAACCAAACAAAAAAGGATGGTGGCATGAAGAGTTAAATTAACCATTATTGCATGAGCTATCAATTAACTTCTGCAGGAAGGATGAGTACTAAAATTGGTTCTGGTACCTTTAGTAGCTTTAGTACAGAGACTGTTTCTGCAAAGATCTGTATTAAGGACACACACTGAGCAGCCCCCTCTACCACAGGTTAAAAGGTCTTTTACCTCTCTGCACAGAGAAACATACACAGAGAACCAAAACTTGCTTTCTGCACAGTGGCATTGCATCACATACATCTTGCCTGAGAGAAGCTAGAGGCACCCTTCATGTAAGTTACACTGGCCTCTGAAGCACTTTCACTTGTCAATGCCCAGAAGCGTGCTGTGTGTAGCAGTAATAGCCATGCAGGGGCCACTGAACACAAAATGGTAGAGTTCCTCCTCCTCTTTCAGTTACAAGTCACAAAATGCTACTCTTTTCCCAAAACTGAAAAATAACGACAGGGAGATAAGCTGGATCCACTTTTACAGTAGCAGGCGAGCCTTATGGAAGACAAAGACACACACACACATGCGCGCGCACACAAAAAAAAGCTTTTTTCTTATAAGTTTAAAATTCTGCATTAAATTCACACTTGAACACAAGTAGAACCAATTTTTACTTGTTTTCACAAATATCCAGGTTCTGTGAAAATAATAAGCAGCAGCTGCCAAGCATACTAATAATCCTGTTATACATCAGTAAGGCAGGGTGGAGGAGTAACATTTTAAAGCCCACTTTCCTCCCTCACAGTAAACTTAGTTAAAGCATGACTCATTCCAGTAAAGGATGTGAACTTTGTCTGGAACAGAATAAAACTTGATCCGTGTGGCTTATTCAGGAGGGAGAGCGGGTCTATGGAATTTATGCAAACAATATACTGAAAATCCAACAATAAATGCACTGTAGAAGTGAGCCTCTGTCTCAGTTCGTACCAAATACCACCCAGCTAAATAACAGCTGTATACGAGGCCTTTAGGCTGCTGAAGGAGCATGTCAATATTATTTTAACAAGCTCAATGAGTTTTATGTCACCCACCCGCTCATGGTATTACCTTGTGCTCAAGCTCTCAGAGTTCCTCAAAAGACTCATTAGATTGT
Organism: Ibycter americanus; assembly: GCA_035590275.1. Taxonomy (NCBI): domain Eukaryota; kingdom Metazoa; phylum Chordata; class Aves; order Falconiformes; family Falconidae; genus Ibycter; species Ibycter americanus. Next base: position 89,723,998 of record JAVJGI010000001.1, read on the forward strand.
GCAAGACCACAGGGGGAGGGGGGGGGGGACGGAAAAAAAAGAAAGGTGCTACACATTCTCTGGAAGGCATTTTTGTCTAGATGTTACAGGTTTCCAGAGCTCTCCAACCATTTCGAAGTCACCTATTAAGTTGATTTGGTAAACAGAGGCTTGAAAGGGAGTTGCTGAAATAAGGATGCTCAGTCACAAACAAAAGATATTTTTAGATATCCCAAAGTTGGATAATATCTACAACACCTGCAACTCAAACAAATCTCATGCTGGAATTTTCAAAAGCTCTTTGACTACAAGAAAGTGTAAGAGAAGACAGCATGGCCGCTACCTTGCACTACCCAAACAGGCAAGGAAACACTGAAAGAAAAAATAAAAACAGACTCCTCACACACAAGATGGATGGTCTTCTGTTTGGCCAGAAAGTTAAGGGACTGTTTTGACTCCAGAAACCAGAACTGTAAATAGGAAGGAGGATGACTGTCTCCTTGCATCTCTGCACTATATATGCCATATAATTAAAAAAATAATAATACATAAATAAAACCAAAACCAAAACCTTAACACCATATAAGTTCAGTGGAACAGTGCAGATAGCTGTTTTCCATTCAGCTGTCCCTTGTGCAACTTTCTAACCCAAGAAGCCCGCAAGGTATTCCTGACAATTTAACACTGGCATTATCCAAGGACGAACATCAGTACTGGGCACCTACGTAAGCTTCATGCCTTTGATCAAGCAAGAGTTCTTTTTCTTTCAGTAGTTTCTTCAAACTACTCCTATCCAAACCAGTTTCTCCTGCACACAATGCAGTAACAAGACCAAGTTACTGTGCAAAAATCGAGGCAGGCATATTTCTTCCACTGCTGATGCTCACTTTCAAAATTTATAGTTTGCTCCATTTCTGTTAATGGGGGAGTGAATGCAGACTAAAATATATTAGCAGAAAGGCTTGCAATGAATCACAGCATTTTCACTTTCCTCACTTTCTTCTGCTAAAAAGCAGGCTTCACACTTCCATAACACGTTCTGTCTCCTACTGCATAGGGAAACCTTTATCTGAAACTGAAGGAAAGGACAGGCGGAGGACTTGGGTTCAGAAGAGATTTACTGCTAGCTTTGCAACAAGATTCAGTCTACCTTTGAATCACTTGGTCTACCTATCCATAAAAATGAAAATAACACATCTCAACAAGGAATGAATCAGTGTCAGAGACTGTCATGAGATCTGTGCACAGAAAGCTCCACACAGAATTTACAACTTTTATTTCTGTATCCTCCAGGGATCCTTCACACATTAAAAAGATTAAAAGTAGTTATAATCCCTCTTCTTTCTATTATTGCTGCATACAGCACTGAAATCCACCTATGGAGATTTTAATTATCTCCAAGGCAGAGGGACCTTCTTGCTTTTATTCTACCATTTTTTTCCAACAGAAGCAAAGTATTACAGCAGCCAGATACACTACGCAAGTCTTAACACTAATAACAGAGGTAGACTCGTGTCTCTGTGATTAAAGAGACCACTGTTGCTAGGGAAACTAGGTTATTCAGATCTCCTAAACCCAGTGCAATGCTGCACAGGCTGTTCAGGCTCTACCTGGGAGCAAACAGACCAGAGCAAAGTGATTAGACCCAGAGGCTCACCTGCTCAGGCACTTCCAGCTGCTCTGGGTGCTGCTACTGCAGATTGCAAGTGGAGAGAGCACCTGGGCCCAAGCAAAAGCACTTGGTTTCTTAGCCAGTGTCTCAGGTAGGGTGAACATTAAGAGGGTTCTTATTCTCCCTTTAGGGTCAGCCAGTAAGTCATCAGTAACACAGCCATCAAAACAAGAGAAAGATGAAACACAGGAACAACAGACAATTGCTGACAAGGGACAACTAAGGAAACAGGTTGGCATACAAGGATGATGGGCTCAAATGTGTTGTGAGAGAGCACCAGAGATAGATACTGAGGACATTACTCTACAGGTGTCATGCTCCTCCCACCTCATTAGCAGGCCCCCTTTCTCCTCCTCTTTGGATAAGCTGTAAGAGATCCCACCCCACAGAGAAGAGCGGCAGTTGTGACTGACAGAAACGAGCCCTCTCAGCACCTAGGAGTCACCATTTCTACCACTGGCCCTCTGACATTCTCTTACAGTACCCCTCTCCTGCACCAGCACAATCTTCAGGTGCAATGCACTACCTGCGGCTACAAAGGCTCATCACTAATTCACACACTCTGCTAAAAACCTCAAGCGTTTACTTCCACCTTTGGTTCTGACAGCAATGGCCTCCCTGGCCTTGCTTTGCTCCAGCTTTTGTGAGTCTTTTCTACTATCCCCCTCCTTAGTTACTGCTTTCATCCTTTCACCATTTCTCATCTCCGTCCCCTTTTCATTTTATTTTGGTTTTCTCAGACTTAATATGCCTTTTCTTTTATTTTCCTGTTCTTCCCCTCTTCTAAACTGCTCTTCTCCCTCACTGGCTCAAATTCCACCTGGCGGGGGGGTAAGAAAAAAATCTAACAAATTTACAGTTAGTCACAAAAAATTCACTGGCCCTCAGACAGCATGGCAACACTGTTCCCTTGTCCTATTGCCTACACCCTTCCTGCTGGGTGCCGCATTCATTCTTTGGGAATATGAAATCAAGTCATAGATCTAACTTGAAAGCAGGAAGGGGAAAAGAAATTAACTTCTAAGTAAAAAGGAAGATTAGCTGCATTTAATCCAGGGCCACACAATGGTTCAAATGCATGTGTCATACTTTCACAGCATCACAACATCCATAGCTGCTTGAGAGGCTTAACAGCAGCATGCAGCGAAGCTTCCAAGCTAGCTGTGCTCCAGCTAATCCTGCTAAAAGAGCAGTGAAGCCACAGCAGCTCAGACCTGCCTGCCTAAGTAAATACCCAGAATCCTGGAGGGGGAGGGGGAGTTGCACCTCATGCCAAAGCCCCACATCACTGTGGCTTCATTGTAAACGGTACCAAGGCTAGCACAAGTTTGTAATGTCTATACTCACTTCAAAAACATTCCTACAGCTGCAGAGCAGAAGACAGCTAAGGCACGTTGCAATCTCTGACTGTGTGTTTCTATGCCAGGGAATGTGCGAGGCCATAGTTTGACACCACATTGTCCTGGCAGCAACAGGGCTTAAGGTTTCCCCCACCAAGCCATAAACCCCTGCATGGCCCTTTCCCCTCTTATCCCCTTAGTTCTGCAACCCCACAGATGTCTATGGCCCAGATAAAGAACTCAGCCAGCTCAAAGAAAAATATCTTTGACACTTCCCTTCTAAGCTGGATCAGCTCTCTGATCTAGTTCATGGCACAGAAATCCAAACGGAAAGGATACATGCATGGTAGTTCAGGGGTGAGTATACTTAAAAGCTTGTACTGCAACCTAAGACATCATATTCGCAAAACACTGCTTGAGTTTCTTTAGGCTGAAGCTTAGTCACTTCCTGGGATTTACACATGGCTGGTTTGGAGGCAAGTTACTGGAATGCAACATGTTTTTTCTTTTTTTTTTTTTCTTTTTTCTTTTTTTTTTTGTAACCTTTAAGTTACTAATACGCCTAATCAACCTTAGCTCCAGCTTTTACATACTACCATTTGCTTAGTGATAAACAATACAGAGTCATGTAATTTTATTTCTTAGTGCTGGCCAGGCTACTTGGAGAAGGATCAGGGATTCAGTCCCAATGCTGAGCACACGTAGAAGTACATCAGTGTGGACGGACTGTGAATGGCGTTGCCTAGGGAATATAGCAGCACTTTCTAAAAAAATATAAGAGTTAAACTATGGAAAACTAAGCATCTTGCTTATTTCCTTGACACCTTCTGAATCATCATTTCCAAAACAAGGAAATAGCGCACTCAATACTTTGTACATTTTCACACAAAACTGAGATCCACAAGCAATGATTTTCTTCTGCCCCAGAATGAATCAAAGGGGGTGGGGGGGGATACATTCACCACGTCAAATCTCTACAGCTTTGTTGTTAGATTGATGAAGAAAAGGCTCCCCTAGGACACTAAACAGATTCAAAACAAATTATCTCCTTCATGCTCTGTATTTCTTCTCTGTGTAGACAGTACATCTACCTGTAAAGATGTTTAGTGAAACCTGAAGCCCCCACTCAAATACAAAATCAATTCATTTAGCAACAAAAAATCCCATTAGTTTGCAAGTTCATTCTTTAGTATTAGATGAACAGGAAAACAGAAAGGCAAAAAGTAACAAAAGGTAGATCCCAGCCTGCCTATGGCCTCATACTGTATTTCTCCATTAAGTGCATGAAGAGAATCCAACTATCAGTGCTAACTGACAGACTCTTGCAAGGCACCACTTTGTTTGCCATAGAAGAAAAACGTCCACGGAGGATGATCTTGCTTACCGATGCTGAACAAGCTGTTTGGGAGCATGAGTTGCAAGAAGAATTGCAGTGAAACACATAACACAGCCCACCCACAGGAAACACCCATCAGCACAAAAACAAGGCAGTGTTAAACAAGCGGTTTCATACAATGCAGCCAAGCTGCAGTTTCCCTTCTGCAGACATGAAATGGGCTCTGAAAGCGTGCTGTACATTGACAACCTGCAAGGAAACACTCTTTCGGGAAAAGGACGAAAGGGGAACAGTACCCCAGAAAGGGAGGTTTCTAATACACAACTGAACACTGGAAGGACAACTACAGCTTACACAGCAACTAAAAAAGGGGTTCTGTGAATCCAAAACTTCAGCAGATTTTCCTGGAATCAGCATATCCACTTCAGGCTTGCATCCTTCCCTCTCACCTTGTAATAGTTCATCTTTCTGCAGCACGTTAAGTGGCTGCAGAAACAAGTATCTGTCACATGTAAATTTTACCCAATGTTTCATTTTCTTTTAAGGGTAAGGGCATGTTTGTGTGTGCACACGTGAGTGCACGTGTATACATGCATGTAGAGATTGAGAACTGCATCTTATTTTTGAGATGGAAAAGGGAGAAAGCAATGTACCTTGCATATGGAAACAGCAAGACAGCTGGTGGTTCTCTCCACCCTCCCTCCCGCAGGGGATCTCAGGCCATAGATGCTAACCAGCCTCCAAGAAACTTCTGTCTCTACCACAGACAAGCTTTATCCTTGTAGCAGACAGCACCCTTAAGTCTTTGGGAGATGAATTAACTGCAGTCCACTTTTAATCTTTTAGGTGTGTCAAACCCAGATAATTAAACATCTAAAAAAGATCAGAGTTCTTTAATCTGCCCATATATTCCATAAAGAGTTCATGCAGAGACTAGAGGACAGGTCTGATCTGTTTGTAGCAGTCTGTTACTGAGACAAGCTGCTGCACTTTGCTCCGATTGGCATTTTCCTGGAGACAGATTTAACATTTACACAGATCTAATACCCATACAGAGCGAGGTTCCATGATCCAGCCACCATGTGAAAGCTGGGACTACTGAGACCATTCTCCACCTCAGGGAAGCCTAAGGCATCCTCACACAGGACAGAAAGAACTGCTCACTGAGGCTACTGACAGAGCTGTTATCACGAGAAAAATAATCAGGAAGCTAACCTGATCATCCAGGAGAGTCCATCTATTACTAGACAAGACTGCACTGTAGCATGCCAATTCCAAAGACTTCCCTTCTGCCAGCCAGCACAACTTCCCCCCTGCCAATCTTTGCTTCAGACAATTCCAGCGTAGCAACCATGGAGTGCTACATGCTAAGGAGTGTAGACCAAGCTGTCATCCACACACTGCATTCAGCCAGGCTTTCACACAGTCCATGCCACAGAGGTCGTCAAAGGAAGGGTAGCAGAGGTATAAATTCCCATCTCTCTAAGACATCTGACACTTGGATCAGTTTCAATCAAACTGAAATACTGGGAGGGAAGCACAACCACTGCACACCACAAAGTAGACAGAATGCAACTGATGATATCAATTGTGATTAGGAAGAAAACAGGTTACACATTTAGAAGATGTGACCTTTCAAATACAGGGTGTCTCCACAGCAATCGGTAAATTTTAACATATACTACAAGCACACAGTATGTAACTAACATCAGGAAAGAAAGTTACCCATGGTTACTGCAGAAGGCAAGACCCGAACATTTCTCTATGACAGGTGACAATGCCTGTGTCCTACTGGCTGCTACATGGCCTTCAGGGCACTTAAAGGGTTTAATCACCATCACTTAGAGCCCTAAACATCAGTGAGTAAACACATGCAATATGAATGAGGTATGTTCCCAGCATGACTGGCTGCAAACATGCTGCCAACAGGTAAAGATGAAGAAATTCTTGTCAGGCCTGAATTACATAGGTACCATCCATTCCAGGAAGAACGTGAGAATACTTAATTCACAATGCAGGCCAGGGCCCAAACCAGTGAAACTCCTGTTGCGTTTTTTCTTTTTTTGCTGTTTGTCCTGAATGTTTACTGTTAAATTATATGGCACAATATAACACCCCATAACATGGATGAATACCTCTCAGACTCCTGCCTTGGAGAGAGCAGAAAGTGAATCTGTTTCCATCCAGGGTCTATGTCTTTACATTTCTCTCCCATTCTATGTTTTCTCAGGCAGGCTGGAAAGGCTTCCATGTTCAGTTCATTTTGGCAGTCAGGCCACTGGATGTTCTTGGCGAAGTAAATCCCAGAGCAAACTGCAACACCTTTCCAGTTTTGTTTTCCATTCCTTACTCGGGATTGTGCACCAAGTTTAGCTGTTCTCATTCACTGCAAGTCTAACAGGCAGAAAGTAAGTTTTAGGCCTGGTTGTTCAGAATTAAAGATTTTTTTCAGTATAAAAATACACAGACAGGCAGACAGATTCATAAGTTCATGTGGCTTTGTACCAAAGGCACCAGGAGCTTTTGCACTGACTAGATCAGAGGTGCAAGCTGAAATAAGAGAAAAGGTTTCCATGAAAAATAAGGTAAAACACCCAAAACAAACCCAAACAAGCAAACAACAATGAACCACACACAGCTGCAAGGAGAAGAACCTAGAGGTCTGACTTTTTTCTCAAAAAAAGCGGGGCTGCATTATGAGAGCTACAGTTTTAGGATTCAAGCAGTCTCCACTCTCTTTGTGGGTTCCTGTCCATGTCTCCCTCACTGTCCTATAACAGACATGTTTGCAGGGAGCACAGCAAACCACAGTAGGAGCCGGCTAAACTAAAAGTAACTGGAAAGAATGTTATTTTATAATGCAGAGCAGTTCCCTATTCCATTTCACTGATCGGCTCCAGACAATGCACCAGCCTAACAGCACAGAGGTGGGATGAAGCAAATGTGACTGTTCATGTCAGCACTACTGCTGTGCTCAAGCTACAGCCTTTGTTGCATTTCTTAAAAAAAAAAAAAAAAAAAAACACAAACACACACCCCCCCCCCCAAAAAACCAACAAAAAACCCCAAACAAAACAAAACCACCAAAAAACAACCTAGTAACAAAGTCTAAAAGGAAACTGAATGTACTAACTACATTGGGAAGGCTGCTTCCCTCATACCTAATGTGACCCCATCATTTGTCAGGTGAATGGAAGAAAATTCCAACCATGATCAGCATTACTATTTACTATTTTGTTTTTCACAGTTGTCTCAGGAGTTTTGCAGCCACTTCAAACAATGTTTGGCAACCAGAATCTCCAGAGAAGTAGAAGAGAGTAGAAAGTTAATAGAAACAAAATGGACCAATTGCCACAGCATGATCTGTTAACAAAAAACTCCATGATGTATATATACCATTTTGAGTATTTAACTAGAGCAGATCAAGAGTCCTTCCATGTGGAAAGGAAAGTGCCTGTTAAAACAAGAGTTTAAATGAACTGACAATTTTGTGAGAAGGGAAGGGAGGACCAGCCCTTGGCAGCAGGAGGTACTAAAGTCTATTAAAAAACACTGCCGGGTAAACACGTCTGATAAGAATACTGTTCTGTTTCTAGATCTTCACCTTCTTTCAGGATGAGTTGCTTTGGCTTTTTTTTTTTCATATTGTTTTCTCACTAGTGTAGCTAGGACACTAAGAAGCCGATAAAGCTAGCCACCATCTTCCTGTTTACACTGTAAATCTAGCCATTGACATCTTAGTTATTACACTGTAAAAAAAAAAAAGGTATTGATTTACCGTCTTGGCCTAGAACAAGCAACCCAAGCTAAATGCCTTGCTAGGCAGATGGCTCTGCCTACACCACTAACAACCTTTTCTGAACACAGCTGCTGCCCAAGCTGAGTGTCTTCCTGTCATCTGGCTGGAGAAGAAAAAACAAGAGTTTTGTATCATTCATAACCATGGCAAGGTAATTATAGACACTTTTTTTTTTTTTTTTTTAATTAAACATGCTGAAGGTAGAACACAGCTCCCTACCAGCATTAATAAACACCATCTACTCCCCATCTCTTTTCCCTTGAAACTACGAGATAAGATGAAGGTAGCTGGGGTCACATGTCAAGGTTTGTTCTGGGCGAGTAAGTTCTCACCTGACACACCATACCACCTTTCTTCCCAAATTCTGTGCTTCTTTTGCAGAATCTGCTTTTAGAAGTGGTAGTCCTCCTCTAATTACAATAGTGAAGAATAAATTTAGAAAAACATGATTCAAGAACAAGCAGCACAGTGGTGCCAGTTAGAGTTCTCAGCGAAGCTGAAGAGCAGATGAGAGGAAAAACCTCTCAGTCTGAGCTCATGGTGTACTTCATCAGACACCAACAATGCTGTTTTACACTTCAGCATCATTGACCAATTCATTGCTGTTCAGATTTTATTAAAATATGGGATAAGAGAGAGCTTATTTTGGTAACACAGATGTGTAACACCACCATTTCATTAAGCCCTGCCATCCCACAGCATGAATGAGCCAACAAGTGATTTTTGAAGCCATGCCAAGGGGAAGCACTAAAATGCCAATGAATTTCATCCAAAGCAAAACAGGACCACACCAGTCCCAACTAAGATGAAACAACTTATGTAGATGACTGTGTCCCCCAACAGTTTTCTTCTGTACCCAAACTTGTATATACAAAGCAGAGCTTCTGCTCAGACAGCAGCTCTCAAAGCAAACTGTTACACTCCTCATGCCCAGCGAGTCACAAAGTAGTTTCATACAGTAACGTTGCACCAAGGCCAAGAACTGAGCTCTTGTGGCTCCCTAATACTTCAAGGAGAGCTGTGGATATGCAGAGGCACACAAACCCAGGCAGGATCAAAGCCCAGCTGCCTGTGCAGACAGCTGTGACTGCCACACACACACTTCTTCAAGGGTACTTAGAAGCTGTAATTCAGATCAGCTGGTGCAGGCGAAGAGGGCAAAGCAGGACAAGGACTTACCTGTGGAAACAGCCCTCTGTGCAGACCCTGATGCAGCCTTTGCACTACTGCTGTACAGATGATGTAGCCAAGGACTGTCAACAGTGAGGACTCGTTCCCAGGCAAGTCACAATATAATCAAATTTTCAGGAGTGTGTCCCCACACCCGACTTTCCTGCACAAGCTCTCTTTCCCTACTGGTGAAGGAAGCTTCTTAGAGAAATACTCTGGACACAAAGTGTTAAGAAACACAAAATATATGCACTAAGTGTGTGTATACACACACACACATATGCACACACACACGCACAGAGAGAGAACAGAAGATTGATCAGTTATCCCAACTATTTGGGAACAGGATTTGTCTGTGCCAAAATACAAGCTGAAACCAAGGAATCCACACCAGATCCTACTGAATAGTCTGCACAGCAGGGTAAGATTTTACAAGATTAACCAGTACAGCATGGACACACATACAGAGCAGACACAGCCAGTGATGATGTTTACTGCTGTTAACACTTTCATTTCCAAATTCCATTGCTTAATAAAAACAGATAAAGAGTGTGATCACCTAGTCCAGGACATAACACAAGCCAGAAGCAAACCTAGAGAATTGATTTACCCCAGAGGAACCAGTTCAAAGCAAGAAAACTTTAAAAACAGTATAGCAGCAAAAGAAACGCTTTCTCCATGTGGTTTTAGAGTTACTTTCTCCTTTTATTTTCAGTGGCATCCCCCTCCCAAGAGCCAGACAACCATTCTCCAAGCTGAAGCACTGAAATTCCAGAAGGAGTGATAATCACAGTGTTCTGACACTGGTACTTAAGGTCTGCTTCTGACTTCAAGCCTGAAAAAAAATAAATCAATTATTTACCAGAATTACGACTTACTTCGCAGATAATAGCCTGGGATCTCCTCCCTCCCCCCTTTACAAGTAACATTTTGCTAGATAACAAAGCATTAAAAAGGAAAGTAAGTGGGAGTAGCTGGAACAGGGGCTGTCTTGCATGAGCTATCAACCACCAACAGTACTGTCACATCAACTGCTGGAGAACAGCCCCAGGCAGTTCCCAGCAGGCAGGTGGTGATCAGAACCAGCTCCCATTGTGTCAGGGACCACTGCCCGCTCATCCCTTTGCTTACTGCAGCACTCAAACAAGGGGCTTAAAAGCATCTTGTGCTCAGCCAAAGCAATGAGCAGGCCTGAATGCCTGTGACTGACACCTGAATAGTGGCCGTGGAAACCCCAGCTATTAGATGCTCTGCATGAACTGACATTGAAGTCTGTATTTTGACAGGAAAAAGAATCTACAAATTAAAGAACCACTAAGAGAAGCTTTAAGGAGGGCCACCTACAGCTATGAAGACAAAAGCCTCAAATTTTTAACACAAAATCCAAAATCTTCAAGACACAGAGCTTCTAAAAGCCCTTTGTGTGTGGCAAGAGATAACAGAACTTTTTGCCCAAATGCATTACAAGTACACATAATGGTCTCAGCATCTTGACCAGATATCTTAGAAGGAAGAGAGACCTAAAAGATTCTTTGGCCCCATTCAGTTAAAGTTAACAGAGGTGGGGAAATACAAATTCACATGCATTTCTATTGCACTGGAAGCTGGTTTCACCCCACTTACCCTCAAACAACTGATTTAGGAATGGTGTCAATCTAAACTCCTTATATAGTCCAGAGGCATGTCCGGAAGCAGATGAAAATCTTAGGTGGGATAAACAGTTTACTGGAAGGGGATAAAGCTCTTGACAACAGAAGAAATCCTCACAGTTATGCCCCCCCCCCATCAGAGGGAGAGGATCCAGGCCATGGTTTCTGACCTGACCTGACCATTTTGGAAGGGAAAAAGATTAGCCAGGCACAAATACTTAGCCTGAACTGAGTAAATTGTATGTACAACTAATCTTTGTGCCAGTAACAGAGCACACACCCAAAAGGATGGCTGTGCTCCTCCATGCAGCACAGCTGTGGCCTGCTGGCTGCTCTAAAGCTTAGCTGCCTCATATCTTCATTCCTTTTACAGGAAATGTATTTGTTTATTTTAATCTCTTGTCTTTCATATCGTGTTTGTAGGCAGTCAAATATTTTGAGTGAAAACTTCAGAGAAAAACCTAACCCTCTTTAAATAGAATAAACATACAACCAGAAGCAAATAAAACACAACAGGCAAAAAATAAAGGAACACTTGTACATCAGCACTATATTTAGATACTGCTTTACTAGGACTTTTACAGAAACTTGGAAGACTTCTTGTGTTGATGCTTAGTCCAGCCCTAAAAAGCTTCAAGCAGTTTGAAACAGCCCTGAAATAGTTCTGACGTTTTAGACTGCAAGCTGCACAGAGCAGATACTGTTCAACAGCACAGTAGCCGTTTTCTATAAAACCTCTGCACACCACTATGTTTCCTGGAGTAATGCTTCACTTTAATTTTCCACAGCATTTTCAAACAACTGCTACACGGTCTGACAGACTCACGCACTTTGAAAGGTTTGAGATAACTGAAGAATTAGTGGGACAAGACAAGATTCCTGTCAATATCACTACAGCAGAAAGACAGAAATACTGCTTGTAAGTTGCTATATGGGACTAGCTATCCAATGTGCCAAGCAGGGTATCCACTCCCGTATCAAGTGGAAAGGTGGTTCCTGTCCCAAGAGTACAGAGTCGCATCCAGGCAGGTTTTGAATGCCCCCAGAGAAGCAAACTCCACAACCTCTCTGGGCAGCCTGTGCCAGGGCTCTGTCACCCTCATCAAGGTAAAGAAGTTCTTCTTCATATTCAGAAGGAGTTTCTTGTGTTGCAGTTTGTGCCTGTTGCCCCTTGTCCTGTTGCTGGGTACCACTAAAAAGAGCCTGGCCCCACCCTCTGGGCACTCACCCTTAAGATATTTGCATGCATTGATAAGATCCCCTCTCAGTCTTCTCTCCAGACTGAACAGACCCAGCTCTCTCAACCTTTCCTCATCAGGGAGATGCTCCAGTCCCCTCATCATTTTTGTAGCCCTCCACTGGCCCCTCTCCAGTAGTTCCCTGCCTCTCTTGAACTGGGGAGCCCAGCACTGCACACAGCACGGCAGATGCATCCTCTTCAGGGCACAGCAGAGGGGGAGGATGACCTCCCTCGACCTGCTGGCCATGCTCCTTCTAATGCACCCCAGGATCCCACTGGCCTTCTTGGCCCTAAGGGCACACTGCTGGCTCATGGGCCACTTGCAGAAATAACTTGCAGAGTAAGGTTTGGCCAGAATAGAAGAGAGACAAAACCCCAACAACAACAACAAAACCCTTCATCTGGGATTTGTTTTACTTCTTCACAGTGGTGCATGTCACAGTACAGATTTTACATAGTTCATAAAATGCACCCACCCAACACTGTGGGCACATATTTTATTACAAAAGCTGTATATGGCATTGGAAATCCTGTTCACAACATCACTACCACAAAACAACAACACCACCTTCAAAAGGCTCCTTTTCTGTCCCAAATACTCATTTCTCCTCCTAAAACCAAAAACATTAAGAATAGAAAAGAAGGAAGGTATCTTGGGAAGGTGAATTAAAAGGGGAACACTGGTACAGGACATGGGGCTGAATTTTTGGGACCACACTGGTACCTCCTGAACCCAAGTAATTAAGTAAAATAAGACTTAGACCCAAGCTACTTGAGCAAATTCTAGCCTAGATCCTTGGCCAAGAAGCTTTCAATCAAAAAACTCTAGACTATAAGAACAGCAGGTGTTAAAGATGCCACAGAGAATGACATCAAGTAGTAATGGAAGAAACAGTTCACACAAAAGAGATGACAAATATCCTTAGGCACTTTCTTCCTCTTAATAATCACAACCGTTTAAGTGGTTAGTTTCACATCAGCAACACAGGGCTTGTGGACCACAAGTAGCTAGACACAGAAGGAGCTACAGGAAGCGAAACATGCCTCTTCTATCCTAAAATAAAAATGGGCTGGACCTCAGTACCAACTGACCATTTTATAGAGGGCAAGCTGTCTTTTAACAGCAGCCTGGTAGAGATGAAAAATGATGGAATAGCCTCATTTTTGTTTATGGGTTTGTTTTTAACAGATGGGAATGAGAAAAGAGAAACAAAACAAGCATTACTCATTCCTTTTGCGTATTACTCCTGAATGTAACAGCCAAGAAAAAACGTGAAGTTTCATAGGCACCTGCACTGATGATCCATGTGTATTAATGAATCTTAACACAAAGCTTTCATAAAGCTGAAGGCTGAATTCAGTGAGCAAGGTGACAATTTCCTCGGTGATGCCAGTGTATCCTTGTGCCCACTACCTCTCAAAGATTAAAGTACTCAGTCCTCAGTTTTCTGTCAAGCAGACAGGGCTGGGGTCTTTGGCCTTTGATTAGTATGCCCCTCTTCAACAGAAGCATAAGGATCCACACTGTCCAGCTCTATTACAAGATTAGGTGCAGGTTTTCCTCTGGCTATGATTAGCACCTGATGTTGACAAATGGCCGGGGAATGAGAAGGGGGCAAAATAAAGCACAGCTGACCCTTGTCAAAGGGTGGCAGTATGGTGGCCTGGACTTCACATAAACCAGATGTTAACCAAAGGACTTGGTTGCTCAACCTTAGCCACCACCCTTATTCTCTACTAGTCACTACAGGACCATAGAACTGCCAGGTCCCTCTTCCAAAGCCTGGAGATTTAATCTTAAACTGATCCTGAAGTTAACTTGAAGTCATGCACACCAGCTGTTCTGCTTCAAAGAGGCACAAAGGGTTACAGGAGCAAAGGCAATAAGAGTCTCAGAACCTGAAGTGCTCACACAAGTGACTATTTTGATAACAGTACCACAAAGTATTCCTGGTGCTATTGTGTCTTGGTTATGAGGATTTGAGCCTAACGTGTGAGCCTCCTTCCATGGCTGCCTCCCTCCCACAGGAAAGGATAAGCACTGACTGATAGGTCCCTAGCAAAGAGCAGCCACGATTCCTTTTCTGTAACAGCTTCTTGGAAACAAAGTTCCCCGTGGAACCTGGCAAAAAGCCAAGGGTGAAATGCAAAATTTAGCAACAGCAGGATCTGCAGCACAGTGGTCTCAACACGCAGACTTTTCTAAAGGGATTACTGGCTATCAGACACTCTCAGAGGGGGCTCTTTTACATGAGGCTGGCACTTTTCCCAGCCGAAGGTGTTGGGGGATGACACAGACACTAGGTGACAGAGGCATAACAATGCAGTATGCACTCACTACGGATGAGCCCCCTTCGAGAATCAGGGAAAAGCAGTCAGTTACTGCAACAGTGAGTCTTGTCAGATGACAGTATTAACTCTACAGCTACTAGTAGTGCACCAAACTGTGCTTAACCCCAGAGCACCCCTTAAACAAAGGAGATTAGGCCCCCCTCCTCCACTCCAGGACAGGCAAATGGCACAAGTGAAACCAGTGTTTACCAGAGACCATCACATGTCTTGGCAACCCATGAACCAGTCTCACAAGGATGTTATTGATCAATGTGATTTTTCACCAGATGGATGTAACCAACCAGCAGATACTACTGACACATAGAAGCACAGGCAATCATGCTGTGCCTTATAGTGGGGACGTGCACTAGCAGGCATTAAGAAAGCTTGTGCATTCAAAAGACAAGTGTTTAAAACCCACCTCTCAGCAAAAACTTGGAAAGACCATATTGCAATATGAGCTTCCCTCTGGATATACAATTTCTTATTCAAACCCAGACTCGCCTTTCAGGCCAGAATTAAAATGTCCCTTTCTCCCAGTGACAGTATTTGCTCTCTAATCTGCCCTCTGGATAGGATTGGCTTGCCTCTCCCCATTGCTTCTCTCTGACCAGAATGTAAAGCTTCTTGCCTGGTATACTCCAAGAACCTCAGGCTTCTCTTGCTTAACCCACAAGGTCT
Source organism: Ibycter americanus (assembly GCA_035590275.1). NCBI lineage: Eukaryota > Metazoa > Chordata > Aves > Falconiformes > Falconidae > Ibycter > Ibycter americanus. Next base: position 89,739,195 of record JAVJGI010000001.1, read on the forward strand.
GCCAAGAAGTCAAGGCTGGAAAAGTTTTTGTATGTGAATATTCCTATTTCACTGTCCCAAGCATTTCTATAAAACAAGAAGAATGCTACACACCCTATAGCTTTGCAGATGCCAGGACACCTGGCCTACAACACAGCAGGTTGCCCTATGCAGCTTGGTAAGAAACTTTGAAGAGGACACATCCACTAAAGATTCTCACCTCCTTTGAGTTCTGTTAATAATCCACTTTTCCTACTGAATGCTGTCTGTACATTACAGAGATCCTAAGAATGCAACAGCGTGGGTCGTGTACACAGCCCTGCACATCTGGAGGCCTGCAAACAATGGGAGGCCAAGGATGCATCATGTGCCAGGAAGCTTTAGGCACCATGCAATCAGCTCAGCTAGTTTTGTGGTTTAGTGCCTAGCCTCAAAATACCATGTTCCCATTTTGAACCTACCAAAACCAGCTCAACTAATAGGTCCAAATGCTGTGTGTAAAATATGTATTTAAGGGAAGCAAGAAGGGGGGGGGAAATGGAGGCCATGAATAGAAGCCTTTGTGTCAGGAATTACTCCCCATCTAGTTGTTGGGTATTTTAAGTCTTTCCTTCTCCACTGCCCATGGTTATTGAGTTCAATATAAGAGGAGGAGGGAACCACCCTGGACAAGCCCCTTCTGCTTAGTTTCCTTAAATGGTAACAGGTTCCCATTTAGTTTCACCATGTGTAACTGAAAACTAGCATAATCCACTACTACAACTACTTATTTTATATATTTAATTACTTAAAACACAACAACAGGTCCAGTCAAACTTATTTCCCTGTTCCCAGTGCTAGTCTTTCCCTCTGGTCTCATGCCAGGTATGAGAAGTATTACACAAAATGGCATCCAATGCCAAAAACTCTTCCATTCTTTAATTAGCAAAGCCCATGAGAGTAATCCTACAGAGCAAGGCTCTCAATCAGTGATGAAAAGAGCTTGCACATGGAAAAAGAAGTGGTATTTCTTGGGATGTCATTACTTGCAAGAAATGGAGCACAGACATCCTGCAGTACTGTCCAGAAGAAATGGAAGAAAAGATTGAAGAAAAGGCTTGAAATAGAAGTTAAAAAAAGCAGTTGCTTTAAACGGAAACCCATCAAACAACTTTTTTCTGCATGAGCAAACAATCCCAATAATTTCTGACTGCTCCTTCAATATTCCATCCAAAGAGTCAGGAATTCCTAGCTACAGAGATTTTTTTACTCCATTAGAGGAATTGAAACCTTTTTCCTCCTTACATGGGGAACACATTTGATGTCAGCTGTGTAACAGATTATGTATGCATGTGAGTTAATGCCTCTCCTGGCAGTAGTTAATGGATGATCCTGGTAACATAAGAATTATATCAGAATTCCACCACAAAGGATAAAACTAACTTAAAGGGAAATAACTTTGCACGAAGTGAGCTAGAGCTGCAAATTTGGACTAAAGCTTAATTTAGGTATGCTTCTGTCTGCAAGGGTAGGAACAAAAATTTAAACTGAGGAGAAAAAGAAGAGTAGAAGACCTGGTGACAAACATAGAATTCAATCCAAAGAGAGGATAGCAAAGAGAAGGTGGCTTTTTTTCTGAGAATGACAGCTGGAGAAAGGAAGTCCCGGCACACAGGAAATCCAAGGCAGAAAGCACTTTCCACGCCTCCAGGACTGCTTTAAATTAGGAGTATTCCAGTAACTTAAACTTAATTACTTACAACATTAAAGCTCGCTGAATGCAATCAGACCACTCTGGAAACTGGCAAAACCTATCACTACTTCAGTATCACTTGGGTAGTTTGTTATTCATGAGAAGTGGCACAATGAACTCTTCCTTCTCTGTACCTTGCATAGGTACAAAGTCTGACTAAAAAAAAAAACCAAAACAGTCAGTGATTCACAGCGATCACTGGAAAAGCATCTAGGAAACTTCTGCAACGTTTGGCAGTGTGGCACCATGGTTACTAAGACAATGCAAGGCACAAAATCCTGCTGTATATCTAATCCCTTTGTGTTTAACCATCTGGGGCAGCAATTCCTTTCATGTAATAGGGATGAGCCCCAGTATTTTAGAAACGTGGCTGTTTGTCCAACATCCAAGTTTTTCCATTACTTTTTATCTTTCTAAAATGTACAGATGTGCTAAATTTATTATTTTATTCATTACTAGCAGGACATGTGACAAAGACAACAGCTAAGGAGATCACAGTATTTTGTTCTGCAAGTGAACAGTTAGACTCTAGGAAGAACCAGATTAGTATCCAGCAATGCCTTGACTTCCTCCATTTTTAACCTGAGATAATATCTACCTATACTTGGAACTTTAAAGTAAAAGTTAAAAAAAAAAAAATTTTAAGATCTTTGGGCAGAAGTCAGTTATTACAGGTAACATTAACTCAACTTTTCTTAGGCTAACCGCTTGCCAGAAAGTACATACACACAAGAAATCAATTTTCATAGCAGGGAGGGTTTGGTAAGTGAATTAGGATAGCCTGCATTGCTAAGGACCAAATTATTCAATTGCAAAAAGGGGAAATTCCAAAGCAGCATTCAGGAATAGCTTTCTGAGACATGGAAAATTAGACACCTTTATGTTACTATAGAAACAAGCAAAACACACTGCCACATGCAACAGCAGAATTTCAGAATTACATAAATCCAAGACCCCCAAAATCTTACATATATCCCCATCATCACCAAGCTGCAATGCGCTATTTTGCAATCAAGCTCTTCTGGATGCCATGCTTTACTCCTCTTTCACCTTTCCAACTATCAATCCTTTAATCAAAGCTTCTGCAAGGGCATAGAAAATGCCTACATTACTCACAAATTCATAATGTTTATAGTTTTTACCCCTATGCATTCCCTTCTGCTGTGATTTTGCAGATGCTAGTCTTCAGACAAGCTCACACAGTAATTGACTCGGCATCTTCTTGAATACTTATGCATTATTATTTCGAGAGCTTACAAGTCAGAAGGTCATTATATGAGGCCATCCCTCTCTCACACATCCTCCACTTCTCTTAAAATCATGCTCTGGAATACATCATCACATCTGCTGTCAAGGTATTGCCACATGAGGAAGCTTAACAAAGATTAAGCCAGCTCCTGTAAATATCCCACCACCACCCCTCCACTCAAGGACACAGGCTGTATAAAGGCAATCTGGAGTCTCACTGTCCACATTACGCTGAAACCTGCAATGCATGCTTCTACAAATGAAATTTCAATAAATAAATCAATCTGTAGGATGATGCTCTTTGACCCCCAGCACATATGACCAGAATGCTGGTTCAGCCTCAGTAGTTTCCACTGCTCCAGGAGCTCTGTATTTGCAGTGGAAAGGGACATGGGTCACTGCAGTACCTCAGCAGACCATAAATATAGCTTCAGCTACTTGACACCAATCTCAATTATTTGGTGTCTTTTTTTGTTTTCTACAATCAATCATTCCCTTTAAGTCAAATTCTGGGTTTTCCTGTTGTTAAGAACCGGGATTCACTGCTTCAGCCTGGCTTCCTCTAGGACACATGGGGAGAAGAGATAAGCCCTCCCTTTCAGTCAGTGCTGACCACAGATAAGCACAGGGGCTTTATTATTTTCCACCTGGTCTCTACCAGCAGAACACAAGCAAGGATAATATGAAAACTTGACAGGTTGAGGAGTGGAAGAAGCAAATGCTTCTTCAGCAAGTCTCAGCTTGCTAACAAGGTTTAGGCAACAGGGCACATTATTTTAGGCTCAGGAAGTAACCAAATCTTACAATTCTGCAGGGAAGAAAATTAATTCTCCTCCCTAGCAAAACTGAGGGCAAAGAGCTGATGTGCATAACCATTCTTTGGAGAGCAACACGTACTGGCAAAGCTTTTTAAGCCAGCCTTTAGGCGCATTAATTCCCTTTAACACAAAGGAATTTGAAGACCACTGTCTAACAGATGAGGAAGCTTTGCCATCTCCTCCTTTGCAGGGAGGCACAGGTAGCAACACTTAAAAGTGTCAAAGAGGGGACTGAGCAAAAAAGAAGAGAAGGAGGATTTAAAAATACACTGTAGTTCTAGTGCTTTAATCAATGCCAGGAAATTCCAAAGTCCTGCCTCTTATTTTGTCCCAAAATACAACGGTATGATTTAAGAAGGATGTGAAAAGTTATCTGGTGCACCTTAACTACGTATGTTGCTGCCCACAGGCAGAGAAACTGTACTCCAAACAGCACAGCGCTGTAAAGTCTTGGTTTCTTATCACCCCAAGCTATAATGGAATAGATGCATTTTTTAAATTTGCTTTTGTTTTATATCTTGTACCCATGTCACCCTGCAGATCTTGCTAGAGAAAAGCTTGTCCTCTGGAATAAAAAAATACAGCATTTTGGGAAATACATAAGCAGATTAACTGAATTCCTAAACCCATTTCAGCAATCTTGCTTCTCATTTATGCTCATGCGCTGCATTCTCCAATGCTTTTAAGTTGTTGCCACATTCCTAAAGACATCTATCAGCATGGCAATTGCCATTATAAAACTGGAGTTCCATCTTTAGACTTAAGATGAAAAGGTCTCAGAAATGAGATGCAAGAAAACAAGTCTGTACTATCAAACATTTGGAAATTCTTAGTCAAACAGCTGAGACAATGTTTCTGCACTGGAAGAATGTGCTCTGTTCATCAAAATGCTGCCTAGTGCTTTATGCAGATTTTCTCTATGCTACCATTTCCAAGCTGGTTTCTCCTGCTAAATCAAATCCTATGTGGATGCTTGTCAGCACTGATCTTCAGCAGATAGTCTACATTTCAGAGACATTTCTCATCTGTACTCCCGAGGTGATCCCTATACATAATGTACTGAAATAGTTGCTGCGGGCTTAAAAATTTACAGGTTTAGTCTCTCCCTCAGAAACTGGGTTTTCTCCCAGTGAAAAGTTTGAGATATTTGTGGGCCAGCGCAAAGACATATGAAAGAGACTGTTACTAACAAAAAAAAGATTCTTGTAATTCATTGAAAGTTCTTTTTACTGAAACCAGTGGGACTATATGTCAGAACATATGGTTAAAAGAAACACTAAAAACACTAGAAGAAACACTAAAAAGTCAAATATTCCAGTGCTTTGGAGCATGTGCTCCTTAAGAGACAAGAAAGTAATTTGCAAAATAATCCCATTTAAAAACCAACAAAACCACTCCTCCAGAAACACAAACACAAAGCAAAATGCTCTCAGTATGCACAGGCAAGCACAGCTAGGATCTGCAGATCATTTGCCCTGTTTTGGTTTAGATAAGCAAATCCAAATATTTTGTTTAATCAATGCCCAACAGTGTGCTACAAGACTGCCTGTCAATTTAGAAAAAAATAAAAGATACAGTATTTTATTTAAAATAGAATGAAGAAAGACTCTTAATTAAAATAAGCAGGAAAGTACCCTTCAGTGAGGAAAGGGAATAACCCTGGAGCAAATAATTGAAAACTGGTTTAGATTTGACAAGTTACACAGTATGCTCAGGGGCTATGCAAGCAGTACGCTCTGTGCGGCATACACAGATAAGGAAGACCACACTACGCGCACATCAATAGGTAACCTACACCATGCAATTAAATATTTAGGGAAATTAGGGCCTGCATGAAGCTCTGCAGGAGCCCTTCCCTCCTTACACTGACTCTGAAAGAGAAGGTATACATTAGCCTTTGCGCAGACTCTGCCCTGAGTAAGGATAACTTTCACCTTCATGACAACATTTTCATTAGGTAGTTGTGGCAGAGGATGATGTGATGCTCCAGATGACCAAACCATTCCAGACAAGTCTTGCACAGTTAGCAAGAAGGAAAAAGTTACACAGTCCCAAAGACTTATAGGCTCAGAGCTCTTAAGCTGACTAAACAAACAAATTTACATTACATGCATATGGACAATCCTGGATGCCAAAACATCTATGTCAATGAATCAGATTGTCTATCTCTTCCTGCAACAAGAGTTTCGAAGGAACTCACAGTTTATGTGCCACACAAAAGGCCTTACTGCAAAACCACGGAATATTTTGCACCTTGTGGTAACAAAAAAAACCCACACCACACTGTGTAAGACATTTAAAACGTTTGATAACCTGTACACAGCAAACTAACACCTGAACTACACCTTTTATAGCATATATAAAGAAGTGTATCTGTCTTGCTTTTAGAACATTGTAAAAACAGATTTCCTAGAGAAGGAGACTCTCAACATTGCTGAAGTAGAGCAAGTAAGACCAGACTGCAACAGCTACCCAAAAGAACACAGATAAGGACATTATGCATGCACAAAAATGGTGTCAGCCGCCAACTTGTACATGCATTTGTCTGCAATTATAGCTTATTACGGCTGCAGTCATAACACAGTTATTCAACAAATTCTGAAGACATTAGCCTCCTGGAGAGTATGAAGTAGTTTTTCACCACCAGAAGAACCAGCTGCCTGAGGATTACTGCAGTGATAAAATGCAGTAAAGAAAAAAATAATTAAAAAAAATTTAAAAAAAATCTCTTCCCCTCTACATCACCTTACAGTGACAGCAAGGGCATCAAGCTGAAGGGACAATGGACAAGCCATGAGTCTGTTTAAGCAGACATCTATGGAGTACAAGGGTAGCAAAGAGATGGTTCTGAAAACGATTACCCCAGAGGCAACGCAAACCAAAAAGGACGGATGCCAGTTCAAATGAAGAATCTGTCTGATGATAAGTCCACACATATTCACAGATTACAAATCGCTACAGGAAAAACAGTGGCAACATTACATGCTTTATATGCTGCTTCTCTGACATGTGGAATTAAGAAGTTACGTAGGTATTTCTACAGCCTTAGGTCTGACCACAGCAGAACTGGGTTCCCAGAGAGGAGTGGACACCAAAAGGATGGAAGGAGGAGCTCCTGGCAGAAGAGGTCACAGCTTGCCAGTCCAGTTGGACAGCACTGTGGGAACATCACTCTGCTGTACCAGCACAAGGAGTCTGGCCACTTGCTCAGAGACAAATCATGTTACTGCAGCTCTCCCAAAGTCAATTCATTTAATAAATCACCCTTGTCTCATACCAGTTTTCAGCTTCAGTATGAAGCCTGGCCTTGATTAAACTGTAAAATCAGACTGGCAAAGAAATACTACAGAAAAGTAAAACAAAAGATGCAGATTTTCCATCAGCTATTCCATTAATTTTCGTTTATAAATCCAGCTTTGAAGCTAAAAGAGGACACAAGTCTCCCATGAAAGGGGTATCCCTAATCATCATAAGAGAACATACTGATACAGCTGCAACAATTTATCTTTAAAACATTCTGGAATTAGACTTAAATAAATGCTGTCATACTCTGCAGACCAACTTCTTTTGAGCAAAAAGGAGCTCATTTCTGTTAGGTTCACATGCACAAATCAACATGAGGTATGAACAATATTTCAGAGCTGGTACTACAAGGCTTTTTCTAAATCACAGCTTCACCCAGACAATGCTTCAAATATGCCAGGCAGAGCTTTGAAGAACCTTCTTTTTCAGGATTTCATAGGTGTATATGACACATTTAGATTTTTGAGGTTATACTACATACCCAGATACTTCAAACTCATGCAGAAAAACCATACTCCCCAAAACAAATTTATTGGCACTTTCTGGCCAGTATTTCAGCAGTTAAAGAATTTGGAATGTAAAGTGTGCTGGGACATGAACTCTGGGTGTGGTTACCAGTAAACTTAAGGAAAGAAACAAGCCAATGCAAGAACCACCTCATGTTTTGCCAGGGAGATAGAAACAGAACTAAATTAAAACCAGAAACTGTGGTAATGGATACTAAGTGTCATCTTGAGTGGCACTGACTTCAGATGTGCAAAAGCTATGGAATTGACTGTACACCTGAGGACTGCCAGCCATCATTCTGTTCCTATTGATCAGTAATGTCTTGGCAGGTGATACATGAAACTTACCACCAAAAACAAACACAATAAAATAAAATTTCAGTTTTGTTTCATCTTCAGATCTTTCAGTGAATGTCTGTCCAAGCAGTAGTTTTCTCAAGCTTTATAAATCCAAACTATATTAAATGTAATAAGGTGATAGTTTTCTTAAAACACAAGCAGAAAAATCTGTTACACTTTACACTATCCTTAGCTCACTCCTTTGTAACTGGAGATAGCACACTCTCTGCAGTACCTAAACACAAGGACTAGACAAGTTTTCCTGTTATCAAATATGATTGCTCCTTTATCCCAGCCTTTACACAAGGGACTTCCTTGCATCCCTATCACAAACAAAAATAGTATTCTGTCTTCCATACTCCTCTCTACTTCTCACCACCCACCAGCCTTCCCTATCTAAACAAATATGGGAGAACAAAGTCTGCCTTTACACTTTAATTTACAACAGATTCCAAAGTGATACAAGTGGTTGTTAATCAGAGCTGAACTCGCAGCCTCCAAGACATTTTCTGTCTAGGAAGAAGTAGACTTTCTTGTGTAGAAGAATTCATGGTGTTGTTGTTCAGAATGTGTAATTAAGAATACATGTATTTCTAGGGTAGGTTTCTTATGAAAGGCTCAGAACTACCTTCACTAATCCCTTTGAAGGCAATGAATATTTACAAGTGACAGAGTACCACTGAGACAATGCACAGAACTTTTGAAAACAAACCAGACCCCAAAATCCTTCCCTTAAAGAGATAACACTTGTTCCAGACATGCACAACAACTTTGACAAAGACACTTGCACTCTAAAAATCCATCTACAGTTCTTTCACAAACAGGTCTGTGTAGCTGGCAGAGGAAATCCCATCTTGCTACACTGGGCAAAAAAGGGCTGAAGATCCAAAGGCTTCATAGGGTGTATGTGGTAGGAGGAACCCTTCCTGTTGCTCCTCACTGCAGCAAACAAAAATTCAGGAATCCCTCCCAGTCCAAAATAAAACTGCACGAGTGTTCCTCCAGCCGCCCCCCAACTCCCTCCCCTTCCCAGCACCTGTAGCAGAGCATAAGTTTCTAAATCACTGCTGAGCCATCAGCTGTGCCCACGAAACAAGCAGACAAACATCTTTTGTGCTTCTCTCATTTGGCAGCTGTGGGGAGCGGGGGGTGGGGGAAGGGAGGGGGGGATGCTGGGAGGAGGGTGTTCTCCCCTAACACACCCAGGGGAAAGCATCAGCAAGCATGGAAAAAAGGACTCGAGATCGAGAAAATGGGGGAGACAACAGAACAAGCACACAGATGCCCATGTATTGATGTTTTCTCCTTCCTTTCAGCTTGCAGTTATTTATTCTGATGGCTAGTTTTTAATGTTGGGGAAATTCCAAGTCCACCTAAGGCTAGAGAATTTACAGAAAAAAAAGCAAAGCACAGTAAAACCGTGCCTGCCTGCAGCCTTTCTGAGATAAGGAGAGAAGAAAAGCCTGTCTGACAAAGCATCTTAGTCAGCCACAGTAACCCACAGCTTCCATCAGCCAACCTTTGGCATAATCCAGGTGACTAACGCCTGTGACAAACCAAAAGTGCCATCGAGCACTATGCGAGCACTGGCATGCTGCTGGAAGATCTCAGTCCTGCCCCGCAGCCAGGCAACCAGCAAGCAGATACCATAATGGGGTGTGCAACAGGCTCCTATTCCACAGGCAACAGGTGGATCAGAACAAGTGGCAAGTCAAAATGTCACAGCAGGGGAGTAGCAACTGAACAGGTGAAAGCTCTCAGCAGACCCCAGCTGGAACCAAATGCAGCAAGTTAGGAGGATGATGGCACAGCAAGTGAATCTAAGCACCAGGAAAAGCTACAGTTTTCCCCAGAGCCAAGTCCTCAGAACATAAGAGAAAATGGTAAGCAAAACTAGCAGAGTAACTGTGGGAGGGACAATAGGATAATCAATTTAACATACTTAGATAACATTTACCACATTTAGTGGTAACACATTAAACATATCTTCCCTTTTTGAACTTTTTCTGCACCTTCCTCTGGTTCTCTGTGTTCCTCTAAACAGTCACTATCCCTCTACAACTCCAGTAAGCAGTGAAACTCAAGTGTAGACGTTCCTCTCAGGCCCATCCTGCAATTTTCAAGCTGAGTACTTATACTGTACAGCACAACTCAGGTAATTAACCTTCTGTTTTTTAATGCTGTCAGCTGGTATACCAGCTGTTTTCTGTATGTACTCTTGCAAACTTAAGAGGCAGACCAAGCAGCAGAAGTTTGAGCACTAAACTCTTGGATCAACAGGTGTTAGATGGGGCAAATCATAAGCAGCAACACTCTGAGGAAGTCAAGAATGGAAGCAGAGCTGCAAATAGGCCAGCATGGAAGAGCCACCCAAATAGCATTTCTCAAAATCTTACAAAGTTTACAAACATACAAGTAGTGGCTGAAATAGGCTGAAACTCCCTAAAAATACACACAGGTAAGCTTCTCTACCACTGACTTAATTACAGATAAATAAACACTGCTATAGATCCATACTCCACCAACAGAAGTCATAAGAAAACAGGAATAAACAGGCAAGTAATCCAATTTTTCACCTACCCTTCTTGTATCACTTTATCAAGCCCAGACTCTGCAGCATCCAAGTCATCCAACATTGCATACAACTACCAGCCACCAAATTTCACCTAGCAGCTCCTACACACAGCTATGAGACCACTTCTTCCATTAACACAGGCTACACTTTGGAACAAAAGGCTCCATATAACTTCTTTTCTCTCTCTAGCTGTTACAGAGGGGGTATTATACAGCTGCTGGAGCTCCTTTATCCATACAGATTTTAAAAAAAAGAAACAAAACCCCACACACAAAACAAACTAACAAGACTCCCATGCCCAGCATGCTTCAGGAAAGGCATCCAAACCAAAGTCAACTGGAACAAGCAAACCCAGTCAGAGCTCTGTAGTGCTGTTGGCCATTCCTAATGAAGGGAGCTGCCACAGGGCAGCGTTCAGACCCACAGGCAGTTCTGGCATGGATTTGGTCTCCCTTTGCATTACGTAAAGTTCAAACCAATTCACAAAGGAAGTCACCATCTTCCATGAGAAGATGACAGAAGTGCAAAGAGGCAAAACACATTCCCCCTCAACAGTCCCACCTTGTCCCACTGTACCACGCCATACTGAAGGGATCCCATTCACTTCAGGCTTTCTTGTATTACAGTGCAACAGGACTTTGTGCAGTCAGAAGACAAACTGCCTTTTACCGACCCAGTAAGATGATCAGCAGACAGGAGCTGAGGAGGGCTGCACTGGAGCATGCTTTAGAAGAACCTTGTTTACCAGCTCTATGTAAGTAGGCTGCATGGCTCCAACAGCTACTCATCTAAGCACTCATGGATGGCATAAGAGGGGTCTAGAGATTCCCCTTTCTGGCTCTTCATTTTCATTCAACCTCAACAATTTCCCACTGAAGACACTCCATCCAACATCCACTGACAGCTATGGCATGAAAGGAATTACAAGATAAACCACCTGAACTGGAAGGATGCATGTCTCTATCGGCATCCTTTATTGAGTTTTTTGGTAACCTTGAGCCTTCAGCTTTGCTAACCAGCAACACGATGTCTCCTAAAATGCTCCACAGGTAGAGGTTTTGTTGTGTCCATCATAACTCTTTCTGTCCACTCCCCCACAAACAGTGACTCTGCTGGTGTGCAACAAAACTGTGAATCTCCCATCCCCTTTTACATAGTACCAATCAATGAGCAGGGTCCTGAGGCAGCAAAGCGAGAGAAGTAGTCAGAGGCAAAACAGTTCCAGCTGAGCAGCCGCTAACTGCTCTAAATGGCTCTCTCCCTACGCAGATATAGTTAATGCAGTCAGCTTTTCTCCACCCCTTCAGCTCTCAAATGACTGAATGACAATACTGAAGCAATGCTCGCTTCTCACAGCCAGAGAAAACTGAAGAGCTCACAATATGCAAACATAAGTGACATGCCATCCAAAACTCACACTGCAGTCAAGGAAAGACAAGTGGTTCTAAACCTTCTTTTAAAAAAGAGACAAAACCAATACAAACAAAAACAACACAGGGCAGACCACAGCTCCCCTACTTTCAGGCCTTCCTCTCCCTAACAGGAGTTCAAGACAAACCTCTGGTAACCTCAGAGAATAGCAGCTCCTTCTCCTTGACAAGCTACTAGCTGCTCTGTGGAGCTGCCTCATGAAAGCAGAGTTCCTTTATTTACAGTTTCTTCCCTCCCTTTCCCACCAGTTACTTTTGAGGGATCATATTTCCTGTTTTCACTGCTCTGCCTCCATTTGTCATTCATCACTGCCATTAAAGTAGGAGGGAAGCACAGGGGAGCAGACCAACACAAAGCAAACCTTTATGGTTCAGCAAGCAAGGGATTAAATGTCACCTCTTTGCCTCCCCTTCAGCCTCACCTCTCACACACCCTCCAAGATGCTATGTAAATATGGCGCTTATCCTCCACCATAGACCCAGATTCTGAGCTTTGACAGGTCAGACATTTCAGGATGGATCAGACAGGCAACATATTCACCCTGGTCTGTGACAGCTATTTACCCTCCCTCCAGCTAGTCCATTTCGGATCACCAACAACTTGTTCTGGAAAGCCCCTGCCTGTATCTTGTAGCTAGAAATGGTGCCACAGGAGTTTCTGGAGGTGAAAGCAGAGCAATACAACCCAGACACTCTTTCTTGTTGTGCTGTTGATTTGCAGACATTGTCTCCCCACCACCTCAGTACTGGGTACCCAATTTTCCTGAAAATATAGTCAGAAAAAAAGGGAGGTGGAAGGGGTAGTCCTGGCAACGGTTTAAAAGGATGCAATCCACAGAACTACTGCACTTTTCTTAAGCCTTTGTTTATACACTCCCTGGCAGCTGTCTCACAAGCCTTCTTGATGAAGGTTGTACTTACTGAGTAACTCAAATGCAGTATAGTTGCTACAACTATACTGCCACTCGGTACCGCTGCAGCTCTTCTGCAATTTATGTAAGTCCAGTGACCCCTGGGGACAATAAACACATGGGGTATCAAAGGTTAACGGTAACAGAACAATGGGCTTTGAGTTGATAAAGGGCAGTTTTACTATTTTAACACCTTTTCAGGTATCTCAGGCTATTTGCTCTCCTTTCATACATTCTTCTTTACTATAGCCCGACTCCCATCAGTCACCTGAGACTCTCTATGAAGGATAAACAATAACCATTTTAGCAGAAGAGGAGCTAGAAGCATCCCCACCAAGTCCATTAGACCCCTCCAACAGTTCACAGGTTCCTATTCCAACAATGGCACAGCTTCCCCAAGGCTACTACTACAGCTGCAACCTTCCCACCCTCCTCCCTCCCAGTTACATTGCAGGGCTGCCCCAAAGATTGACAATGCATTGTACTAGCAGCAAGTGATGGCTAGGGGATGGAGATAAAGGAGAGACTAAAAAGCAGAATGTTGAGACAGGGACACAAAGGCTCAGAAATAAAATGCATTTGGTTTTTGAAGACAGCTGAGAGTATGGCTCAATTATATGGCTAAGCTAGTCTAATGAACAAGTGTGTGTTTGTACACCAGCAAATTATACACAGAAAGGATTCTTACCCAGGTATCAGAAAGCAATTAGGGTTTAATTAGGCTCAGGATAGGGTGTTGGATTAGGATCAACACCAAAGCGGAAACTAATCACATGTGAAACTGAACCATGGGTGGCATGTACAATCAGGAGACCAGGAGAGACTGGAATGGTAAAGGGCACTGAGAAGGGAGAAAAGCACCACAACCAAAAACTCTGTCAACAAAGAGGGAAGTCAGCATCTGAGATGACCACCGTCACTTCTGAGGAGGATACATTTCTGCTCCCAGGCACTGAGCAGAAGTAATGTTAACTTTGTGGGACTGCAGAAACAAACATCTCTCAGCGGTTAAGAAAAACGTCATGGCAAAGGATCAGGAGATCCTAGGCTCAGTATCTAACAGCTCAGATTGCACAGCTGGGCAAAAGAGAATAACCCTGAAGATAAAAGCAATTTCCCAATGTGGAAATCAAGTTCTCCCTTCCACTGCATTAGGAAGGGCCGGAGTCCTACTAACACTAGCTCACAACAGGAGCCTAGTCCTCCCTAACAAACTGTGCCACTGTGACAGTCTACCACATTGATGCCTGTGCATCATTTTTAATTCTGATGATTAAAAGCATATGATGAGCAACAGGTGGTGCATACAGAGAAGGGTGTAACACTGCAGGGTTATTCACAAGAAAGTCAAGAGCTGCGTAGGTACTGTTCCTCTCAGATGATACATTCCCTGAGGGCTGGGTATTTCTTTTTCCGTTGAACAGTATCACCTTATTTCTTGATACTAGTGTAAATGGATTCACCACAAAGACTGGTTTAGGGAGCTGCCGATTCAAAGGATTAGCAACTTAAGATTTTAAAGTTCTCTAAGAGATAGAACAAGCAGAGTGCCCAGTAAAGGAGCTTTGGAAATAATAATAATAGAAAAAAAAACAGGTACAAAGAGTATAAATAGATCACCAGACCCTGAAAACCTAAGCAAAGCTGCTGCAAGCGAGATACTGAAAGTTTCTAGGCTTTGCTAAGTATACCACAGTCACAATATAGTTGCATTCCTTTGTGGAGTAAGTACACCAGCTACTCTCACTGATCTTGCAAGAGAATGTTAATGACACCTACCTGGAAGGCTTTAAAATTTAGAGGGAGTACTGTTCTGGCAGGAACTTACTGGTTAGTAAATCAATCTGAAACACAAATGACCTTTACTGTAAACGAACCTTTCCAAGCACTTTAAAAAAAACAAACAACATACACACATACATACAAAAAAACCCCACCAAACATCAACCCACCCCCAAAAAAACCCCCAACATACAGATCTGCCTTTGGAGAAATGTAAATAAGAAAAGCCGGTTAGTCTAGAAGTCAATCCTGTAGCACAAGAAAACTGGAAATTTTTTTAAATTCCTGTCTCCTTTATTGTTGCCAGCTAGAGGCTAGGCTGATTTCTTAAGCAAACTCGGGGGAGAACAGACTGGACTTCCCTGAAATATTCTCCTGCCACACAATTTCTGTATTGCAAAGTATCATTCAATTAACAACAGTTACGGACAAAAGTAGCATCACTTGCACTGCAGTAAGTGAAGAAAAGCCCAAACCCTGGCTTCTAGTGTGCTAGGTGCTGTAGAAACATTTGGAAAGGCAAAGACAGAAGAGCTCCCTAGTAAGGCATCTGGTAATGAGACACAAATTACTTTATCACTTCAGTCCATTTACATGCAATAGTAATTAAAAAATAGCTGTTTGGTTGGTTACATACAAGAAGCTGTGGTCACCAGTATGGTTCTTTATCATTCAAGTAACTGCGGAATAAGCCAACAAAAAGGCAGTAGTAATGGAAAGACAAGATGGTTATGTGGATTTAACTAGCTTTTCTCTTTAGGCCCTAACTACTGCAGGGCTCTAGCAGAACTGGTGAAAACAAAAAAGGTTAAACCACACTTATCTAACCACAGGGGTGAGCCAGGATAAAGCTTATTTAGCATCGATGTTACTACCTCACTTCACAGATAAGATGTATGTAGTAGAGACTGTCTTAGAGGTTAAATTCTAGAGCTAAGAACAAAAGTTCAGGGTCGAGAACCCAGACCTTATCATCTGTAGATGATCCTGGACACTTTATTTGGAATTATCAGAGCCTCAGCTTCCCTGGATAAACAGGCTGATGATAGTTGAACTAATCCATGTTTGTAGAACACCTGCAGATCCCATGAGCAGATAAGCCCATATCATTACAATAATGCAAGAGAAGAGTAGTTTTAATAGTGCATATCCCTCCTCTTTTGTGCAGAAAACCTTAGACTGAGTTTTCTCCTCCACACTCCCTAAACAGACATGGGATCCTTATATGCATTTTTAAAGCCAACCTCTAAAACAGGACTTCGTAATGTTAGAATGACAAGTTATCCTTTTAAAAGTAAGTAACTGACCCTACTCAAAAGTTTCACACAGACTTTAATATAACTATATTTCAACATACTTAAAACAAACCGCAAGATTTTTTAAAGACAGGACTCCCAACATCTTAAATGCTATTCCTTTCTACAGGCCTGCTTCTCTGAAAAACATTCACCCACCCAATTTTTGCCTTATCAGGAACCTGCTACATTCCAAAGGGCTGTGCTCAAGGTTGTAATGTTCTTTTCCAGGCATTTTGCTGACTATTTCACTGCCAAATATGGGCCTTTGCAGGATGCACTTGTTTGCAAGAACTCAAAACCTGAGATATTACAACAGGGCAGCACAGTATGCTGACGGGAAGAAGTAGACTGCTGTTTACTTCAATCAAAGAGAAAAATTGTGTCACTTTGTTTATTTTTAAAACCAAGAATTAATAATTGACATTTGCCTTCTCGCACTCCTTTGATCCCAAAGCGAAACAAGCTAAAGGGATACATACAGTAGCACAGCTGCCCCAGTGTGAGCCACTAGACAACTGCATACTGTGTAAGGTGAAGAAAAGAACAAGTAAAAGAACATGAGCTTTGCCCTTGTTACAGGGAAATAATTTCTTCCGAATCCTTGCAGACCAGCTAGACTTCCCGAATGTTATCTGAGAGACCAAGTTGTAGACAGCACGATGGTGAACAGCGTTAAGTGGTTTGCTACTCCTAGTTTCCCCTACAAATAGCAACCCCTCCCCACTGCCTACGGCACTGCCTGACATCTCCCAGACACACTTGGTATGCGCACAGAGAGATACGACAGAATCTGACAGCAGCAGGTTTCATTTGGAACCATCTTCAAGGACATATTAAACGATGCAGTTAAATCCACTTAAACACCCAATAGAGTATCAGAATAAACCTGTTAAAAGGATTATTCTACATACTAGTTGATTTCTACAACAGTCGTATTTGTTGCAAAAGCCCTTTAAATGAATATGAGATAAGGAAACCACCTTGGGGCTAAGGCCTGGTAGAGCAGGTAGACAAGATTCATGGGCCTAAGAGAAGAAACCAGCTACTTTAAAAGGTTCGGCAGGAGAGAACCAGACCCATCTCTACTGAGTTGTTCAAACTGCCTCAGATACTAATCCTATTTCAGGAATACAGGGAGTGCTCTGGGCACAATGAGTCAGCAGGGTGGGGCAATTTTTTTCCATGTTTGCGGACTGAACAGGAACAGAAAGAGCAAATGAAGCTGCAAGCCAGAAATCTAGCACCTGGCTGCTATACAGGCAGGAATTCAGCAGGGTTAAGTCAGAAGAGCTCACAAATCTGTGCAGAGACAGCACTCACAAGTAAAAACAGAAGTCTTATCTGGGAGTCAAGTAAACATCCTAAATAAAATTCAAAAGAGAAACTGTAAAGATGTTTCAATGCTGTAAGCTACCTATATTTTCTCCTAATGACCCTCACCCCCTCCTTGTTCTAGGCTAAGCTTTTTAAGCAAATCATGCTATTTGACACAGGTCTTAATTGCACTGTTAGGCCAGGACGATGATAGTTTATAGTTCAAAGCAAACAAGTATAAGAAGGCCTAGCAATAACCTCTAGAACTCTCCTTCTGCAAAAGCACTCATCAAGGGAAAGCATTCACACACTACGCAGTTGTAAAATGTAATATTCCGGATGTCTCATTACAGTAATTACATCATTAAAAAATAATATGAAATCTTAGCCCATGAACACTCACACACACACTCTTAGAAACCAAATGCAAGTTACTTCAGGTGATCCACTCTCCTCTAAAAGCTATGCTGACCCAGCATCCATACAGCCCTCCTTCCGGATGATTTATGACCTAAACAATGTTTCAGCAGACGCTAGAGACTTTTTTTAGTCTTAGTAAAAAGGGATAATTGTATCTTCTTATTATTGCATTTTCTCCTGGCTATAAACAGTCGATGTACTTGCTGATGTAATAATTAAAAATGTGAAATACTTACCTAGTTAACTGGAAGGGTCGTCAGTCACATGGACTAAGATATCATCTGGTCTGTCTTGCAAACAATACTGACTGTAAATATATCTTTTCCCCCATTTCCAGTCCTAGCATTCTACTTAGATTTATTCTACAAAACACAGTCTATTTCAAATATCAGCAAGCCATTAGGCTGCCTTTTCTCTGCCCCCTCCTCCCCAGCAGAAACAAAGCATCTGACTAGGGAAGAGGTGCTCTGCTCTAAAGATACCCCAAACCTCTTCCTGAAATCCCAAAGCAGCTGGCTAATCAGAACCGAAATTGCTGAAGTTAAACATGACTTCTCAGCATTAATGTTCCCATTGTTATTTGAATTAACAACCTCAGAGTCCCAACAGACTGGGGGTTTAAGCATACATTGTCTTTCGTGGCATTATACTCTCTCCTCTCCAACACCAACCAATCAGTTGCTGCTCCAACACAAACATTTGTGGGGAAGATGGATGAGATCCATGGTTAGAGGGGGTTAGTGTTTTGGTTTGGGGAGTTTTGTGATTTTTGTTTGGTTTTTGGCTTGGAAAAAAACCAAACCAAAACAAAAAACCACACACAAAAAAATCCACAGATAAATTCCCTGATCCAGTTCTCAGCATGAACCTACAAACAAACAGTTGTTGGCACAACTGACAGGGCAGCATGCCACAGCATGAAGCATTATCACCAAAGACAATTTAAATCAGGACTTAGCTTCAAGGGGCATAATATGAAAATACTGCAAGACATATATATAAATACATGTTGTAAGACCAGACAGCCCTTGCTTCAAATTTTAAGCGAATAAAAATAATAATAAAAAATTTTAAAAAAAGGAAAAAGCAGAAAATAACAGAAACCAACACATAAGCAGAACCAATCACAACCATAGGTAGGCAAATTTAGATTTTGATCTTAATTCTTTAGAGGAGAAACTGAATGAGTTAATAGGAACATAAAATTAAGGTGAAAGAAAATAGCAGTGGAAGAAAGTATAGGAATTGTAGAAATCAGTGAAAGGGCAAGCCTCCAACACCAGAATTGAGGGGTTTTTATCGTGGGGTGTTGGGTTTTTTTCTTTTACAGTATCTTCAAAAGTTATATATGGATATAAACTCATTTCTAAACATGTACATATAGAGGAAGTTAATCAATTTTCCAGCGAAAAGAAGTGTGGTCCAGGAGAAATGCACCAAACTGGATTCCAGGACACTAGCACTCACCAAAATTCAGCTAGAAGTCTAAGCTCCAGCATGTCAAAAGACTGAGCTGCATACTTCCTCGTTAAAACACTTGGAAATTTATTTATGGAAATCACTGTATAAGATAAAAGCTTGTTATAAACCCAAGGCTGTTCTTCTTTTAAAGTTCACTTTTTATTCTTTAAATGTGTTTCAAAAAAACCTTGCAAATGACTGGTTTCCTTACCAAGAAAAAAACCCACAACCACAAAACAACCAACTATCAAGCCTATTTGCAATAGTATCAGCCCTGCATGGCAAGTGCCCATTAATGGGAAAAACAGTTCTAGCATAAGAATGTTTCCTTAACCAGCTGTTGATTTAATTACAAGAAAAAGCTTGTTACAAAGCTTAGGTGGAACTTTTGTAAGGGTGCTCGTATCTTGGCATCAGTGCATATTTGTACATACGTTGAAACCAGTCTGAAACACCTACTTACAGAATACAAGTTTTAAGTTCAAGAATTCTTCCTCTTCAGATTTTCTTGTGCACACACATATTCGGAATGCATTTACATAACTTGCTTTAAGTGGAGATACTGAGATTTCATAGAAGTACTGAAGTGAAGGACAGACACTAACTGCGAAAAGATGCATAACCCTTTATCTGCAGAATAAATTGTATTGCATTTACATATCGAGTACAAAACAAAGCAGAGCTTAGATCACATGAGTATGTATTTTAGTTTGACCAGACGGTGAGATCACAACAAATTATGTATAGGTCAGTGCTCAAGCCTGAATAAATTTGGGGTAGTCAAGGTCAGGGCTAGGGCATGTTTGCTGAACACAAACATGACAGGTCAGTCACATTCAAACGTCTAAGATCACACCATGGTGTAACAGATCTTCAGTTTGCTGCAGACAATTGCCCAGCTAAAAGGAAGCCATCTTCTTCTGTTGTCTCAGATACTCTACAAACACAATAACATATTTTTCTCTCCATAAAAAAAACAAAACCCTACCTAACCAAAATTCATTTTGTTAAGAGTCAGAGGACTGAACAAACTGAAAAAAGCATATCTGATGTTTTGATGTAAACACCATTTTATCACTTTCTCTTGCCTTTTTGCCTCTTAGACAGCAGAGGCAGTGGCGCTAAAAGAACTACTAAATCAAGTAAAAATGCTTTCCAGACTGTATTAGTGTCTCCATAGCACTCATCCAGGAGGCATGGCAGATGCATATGGACAGCTAACAGTCCTCCAAAAGCTAAGAGAAACTTTAAAACAGAATTATGTTTTTGAACTGCCTGTCCAGTACAGCTAACAGACAGCTCTCGACCATATCTGCGGTATCGCTACTGAAACCGGACAGCATAGCTGCATGCATGTAAGTTTTCAAACATTTACAACCTAGGCCTGTGAAAACCCTATCAGCTCTTTCGAAGTCAGAGATCAAGTCCACACTTCAAAATCAAGGTATCTTGGGAAATTCTGGTTCAGGTAGTTATATACAAACACAGAGCTGGTGTTGTGGAGCTCCAGTCACAGCAAAACAGTCACTAGAAATCCCCTGACACCAGCAAGTCCTGGATCAAGTCTTTCCTGAGATACTGTTACAGTTTTCAAGAGTAGCCATTGGTGCATTCAACTGTTAAATAAAACAAAAACAATAATCCAAGAAAAAAATAAAATCAAAATTCATTAAGCTCTCTCATACCTTCCCTGCTACTTATTCCAAACTCTACCTCTTTTCCATTTGGATAACATTTTTTCCAGATGAGAACCCTGACCCTTTTAGCAATCCAGGAAAACTGGTAACGGCAAGTTGACTTCAGCTCTGTAACTGCATGCTAAGGATTCATAGCCTTACCGCCTTACCAGGTGTATTTTACTGGAGATGTCCTTCAGTGCCCCACTCTCCTGGGTGTACTGTACTCAAGGGGCTCCCTTTGAAGCTGAGTTTGGTGCACCAATACCTGCCTGCCATCCACAGCACAGGTATAGGCACCTGCTATATATAGCAGTGCTAGATTTGCCCTTCTGCTGGGGTCAGCGTTATCTCACCTATTCACCTCCCTGGTGGAACTTTTCAGTACAATGCAGAATTTTTCAGTGGCAAGAAATATTGAACACAAACAGGACTATAAAGATAAAATCAATGTCAAATTGCAGACATTATCATGGAGCTCTCAAGCTAATGGTGGGGAGTACCAAAAGGAACATCGTAATACTATCATCTACTAAAACTGCTGAGATGAGATTGGCCAAGATGCACCCCTCACTGATGTGGATGCTGCAACTGGACCTTCTGTCTCCTACATCTTTCTGGGATACATGTCCCCCCACCTTTATATTGTCTCCTCCCAAGACTTACAGATGCTACAGCTCCATTCCAGGGTGCTGCCCACTCCGACCTCCAGTGCTACCACTGGAGAAGCAAGATCATCTTCTCTCCCCTAATACTGAAGTAGAGAGGGATCAGCATGAACCTGAAGTTTCTGATATGGTTTCATGGTAACCAGTACTCCAGTAGCTCCAAATCCTTAGCTTACTTAGACCATCAGTTTACTAATATAGTCTTATTTCACTCAGGGCAAACAGAAATTGCAAAATCAATTTGGATTAGAATGGGGCAAAATGATGCATAAATCCTATGTAAATATTTCTATACAAAGCAGTGTGGTTTCTCAACAACTGCAAAGCGAAAGGCTTATAGGTTTGTGTAACTGCTCAGCTGTGCTTAGGAGGACCTTCAAGAAATTCAGCAAATCAAATTGAGGAAGTGCCTCACCAAAGACTAAATGGCTGCAATGACAGGTATGCATTCTAGGGGCTATGTGTTCAAACATAACTTAGGAATAGAGGAAAGTGGAAAATAATTTTCTTCAATATGCCCTCATATAAATTCATAAAATATGACAGCTCCTGCACTCACATGAAGCAGAATTCAGCCTGCATCTGAATAACAAGAGCATCAGACCATGTAAACAATCTCAAAATTGCAATCAGCCTCTCATTACTGTCACTCAGTACAGATTGATTCAAGAAGACAGCCAGGCCTGTAGCTCAGCACTCCACCTGAAATACCAAAGGAAAACCAGAGAATTTTCTTGATCCCTATCATCAGAAAAGAACATGGGGACCCGTCAGGTCTGCCAAAGGCCCTTGTGCTGGAAAAAACTAAACTGTTGCTTAAATGCAAGACAGCAAGTTGTTCCCAGGCTTCCTGTTGAGGTGAGCAAACACTGGCTCTCCTGAAAATACTTAAGGACTAAACACATTGTCCCCTTTCTCACACACCAGACACCTCCATCTGATCAAATACCTGCTCATCATGCAGTTCTGTTAGCAACATCTGCCTTTTGGTCACATTACAATCACAGGTCTCCTAGGAAAGAGGGCAACAGCAGACCATGGAGCACCCAAACTAGTTACATGATTCGCAGCATCCTTCATTCCGATGGGTAAATTCCTTAGGGAAGAAGCTAGTGGAGAAAAGGCTGAACAAAAGATTCACCCAAACTATTGTTCAGGTGACTGTTAGCCCAAGTGCACTGCTTGTGTTTAGTGTACTAGTTCTCTGTCCTAGTTAGGAGCAGCTCTTGAAGGCCTTTGAGAAGCACATTTACGCGAGCTGAAAGATACTTGTTCCAGCAAGTTAGGAAGCCAAGAGCACCTTTGCGGCAATACTTTGGACTCGGCTAAAGCACTCTCTTCCTGATATCCATCTACCCTGTATCAGGAGCTACGGATGATCAATATTAGACTAGAGAAGTGTATATCCAAAGGCTGAAGAATGTAATCAAGACTACAGCTTGTCAGATTTTTTTCCTCTTTGCAATTCAGATTTCACTCATCAGCTTTTTATTAAAGAAAAACAAGAGAAGTAAAACAAGGAATGAACTGTAAGATGTGCTGCTCTTCACTGCAGTCACTGATGGGGTGCAGGCTGCACACCAGCTATACAAGGCAACTTTAATTACAGCTAAGCACTGGGCTTGGTATCAACCACAATAAGGCTTAGACAGCAGAACTGCAATAGAAGTTTACAACAGGATGTTCTCTCCTTGCTAATCCACAAATTCAAGTAATTAGTACAATTAGCAAGACAGATACATTCATCCAAAACCCATGATTTTCTCAAAGGCAATGATAGAATATTGCCAGAGTGAGGCATTGATGCATTTTCTTAGAGCAATGACAGTGATTTCATCCCTATCAGACTCAAGAGTCCAATGACAACCGCAGGAGAATGTAAAGCAAAAGTCTACAGGATACCCTGGGAAGGTAAGGGAACTCCCACACTCAAACATTAAACCTAGGACTCGAAGGGGACAGTCTGCAGAAGACGTGAAGGGCAACGATGGGGGGAACACACAGATGTCTTCCAACAGTGATCAACTAGCCTTCTCAGTATATTATTTTCTGAAACTTCATGTTGTAATGTCAGTGCTGACGATTATAAAAAATATACATATATATTAGGAGCAGATACAGGTTAGCAGGAAGCAAAAATGAAGATTGCTATGAACTGAGGCAGTTGGATACTAACAGCCACAGAAACAGGCTTTTCTGCCTTGGCTCATACTAAGCACCATAATCTAATCTCTTTTGGGAAGCCCTGAGCCCAGCCAGGCTGACAGGCCATTACTATCTTCCTGGGCAAAATCATACCGTGCTACGTAATTGTAGACTGCAGCAGATACAGTTCTCTGTGTTTGTATGTTACACTTCCCTAGTGACAGCAGACCAATCACATTTACTTTTTAGCAGCTCAGACACGTTTCAAGCCTGATGCTCCAGGGAATGAGGTATTTTTCTTCAGAACAGATTATTCCAGGAAGCTGCTGGCCTATTTTAAAAGAACATGCAGATGTGACTATAGGTAACTGAGAGTTTTGTTGGGTTTTTGTGGCTTTTTGATTTCTTTTTTTGTTGGTTTGTGTTTTTCTTTTAAAACTATGCTACCAACTAGAGCCTGCTCCGGCCTCACCCATTCTGTGGGTTCAAAATGGGCACTCCTTGCCTAGCTTTGTAGCCAAGGGAGTATATAATTTCTGATAACATAATAGCTGACACATATCCCATTAGAGAAGTAGCTGCATTTCAGTGTTGAGCATAGAATATTTTAAAGGTCTTAAGAAGTAGCAAACGGACATAGTAAGCCAAGGCTGCACAGTGCACTTCTCCACACATCAAGGAGAGGTCACACACACAGAGGTGCCCAGTCCAAATACACAAGCTGCTCACTATTAAGTAACCACTGCAAAAGCTGGCTTCTTAGATTTCAGATAGCACTGTGTAATCCATAGCAGCCTACTACATTTGTTACTAGCCTGTTGTCACAGACCAATCTGCAAGGCAGAAGCTCCAAAAGAAGATGGGGGGGGTTTTATATATATTATTTTTAAAAGAAGGAAGGTTGCAGTGGATTTATTCTCCCCTAGAAAAGAATTCCTCCCTCCACAAAATACAAAAAGCAACCCAGAAGCAACAGGGATTGGTGAAATAACAAATAAGTGCAAATAACAAAACAACAACTAGGCAAAGGGCCTGCAATACTAACAGGTGCAATTCAGTAGTACAAACCAACAGACTGAACTTTAATTCACTCTTCCTACAGGGCAACCATTGCGGACTCTCACACACATGCTTCTCGTGTATTCATGTAGCCATGAGCAACTCACTCAGCTCCAGCTGCCACATTTGGGCAGAGCTTTCTCTGAAACAGAGATTCCAATTACATTTGCAATAATCTGATTACTACATCAGCCATAACCTGGTTAAGAAAGGGTCTGAGAGATAACATTTTTGGCAGTTGGAAGAAGACAAAAGTGAGACATGCTTTTGTTATTTTAGTAATAGGAAGATTTGCAAACCACAACCAGATTTTGTGACAGAAATACACCACACTGGTCCTATGCAGGACAGTTTTACTGTTTAACACACATACAGTCCAACTCTGAACAAGTTTAGAGAAGTTGCGGATTTGTAAAACTGCCTCAGCAATAAGACACACCAACATTCAAGGATTTACTTACAGTTTATGGTTACTTTCACATCCCACGTAATTTAAAGATATGATCAGGAAAGCAATCCACTTTGTTATCAGTGAGCTGGCCAAAACCTGCTTTGCTCAAATTGTTGTTTTGGAAGTACTTCAGTCACATGCAGTTCACCCAGACTAATCCATGCCACCTTTTCTGTTGTCACGTGCAGATAGAGGGGTAGACTGCAAAGCAAAGTTGCCATACAACCTGTACCAGAACAGCGTTTATTTTCCTATGTGTGCCAGCAAGAGATTACTAAAGTCAATGATATTTCACCAGGGAAAGAACAGAATCAGGTCCTTATTATTCTTTCCATGCTTATCTGACTGGGCAGAACAAATCAAAGAGGAGACAGTCCAGGAAAAAAAATTGCTAGTCTTGGTTTCTCTGGGGGAAAGCAAGCTCCAGATAAGCTGTGCCTCCAATCAACAGTCTGATTTTCATGAACAGCAATGCGCTTCCCTATGGTAATTGAAATGGAGCAATTCCCCTCAAACAGCTTGCCAAGTCTCACCTCATTAACCTTTATGGACTGACCTCCAAAATTCCTTGAAGCTGAAATAGAGGTCCCCCTTGCCTCTGCATGATAACTGTTTATCCCTAAGAGGTTGGGGAGAGAGGGAGGGCTTTAGAGACTGAGCTGCTAAACATGCTAGAACTGGAAGATAAGAGACCTGCTTCCAGGATATTGCTGGGGCCCAAACCTTCACAGGCTTTTGTCTCCTTTGCTGGCCCATCTTCCAGATAGCCTGCAAAGCCAACCTTGGATTACAAATCACCCTCCCCTCCCCTAACACCTCAAGTCAATATCATGAGCTATAGTGTGCTGCCCAGTATTCAAATAAACATTTCCTAACCTGTACTTGAAGGTTTAGTAAATTTTCTAATTAAACCTTATTTTTCCCTGCTCCCAAGTCTGTTACTCAGAATGTCTACTCACCATTCCACTGAACCCATTTTACTACCTTTGCTCACACCTTCGCGAAACTCTGGTTTCAGACAACTACTGTCCAGGTTGGTTTACTCTCTCATGTTAAAGGCAGGTGCTTTGCAACTGCAGAACCACCTGAACACTGGGATGGGAGAAACTCTCTGGTCTAGGGTGAACCTAAGAAAAGCAAAAAATAAAATCTATCTGCATGCTATTACTAATGGTAAGCCTGAAGTAAAGGTTAGCAAGTGTTTGTAGAAGAAGGAACAAAAACAAACTGGACTGCAGAGTCCGCTACAGTCACTTGAGGACATAAAGCAGAAGCTCCATAGATACCACTAAATTCAGCAAGAGGGAAAGAGAAATCTGTCAGGGGAAAAGAGGGAGCTCTTCACTCCCCAATACTAAGAAGAAGGGAGTGGTAGCACAAGCAGCTTGATAATCTCAAAAGCCACTAAATCACTGGAAAGCAAATGGCAGAGGGCGGCATTTAAACAGCATCTTTTCATCAGCGCTCCTAGGAAATCCACTGATCATCACAGCAAAGAATTAAAACATGTTTAAAAAGTAATAGCAAAATGAACCAAACAAGTGTCAGAGTGAATTTAAAACTCATTCTTGACCCAACATAAGTCACAGACTGACAGCAGGACCTGTGGCCAGCAGTCCTTAAAATTAACAAGTTCCGTTATGTAGGACTCCGTTCCTACATTTCAGATCCTCAGCAGGAAGAATCTCTGCACAGTGAACTGGTCTGCCTCTGTTGCTCAAAGGAAAGTTGTGTTTCTAAACAGCGGCAACAGCACTGGTGTGTTCCCTCATGAGTCGTCTTTGTACTGCTAGAACATTGCAAAGCACTTTTCAAACTACATCTTGTGAAATCCACAGAATACAATAGTGGGTGGAAGAACTGCAGAATTAGGAAACTTGTCCAAGTTCTCAGAACATGCAAGTAACTCAGGAACAGACCCTTGCAGAAACTGGTACAGAACAACGTCCTTCCGTGATGACGTACTGCATGCTTTCTTGGAGCTTTAGAATTAAGTAGTGTCAAGGAGTACCTTATAAGCATGACATTCAGACACTAGCCTACCTGGTCAGGCATTTAAGGAACACAAAAACTGAAGAATCTACAGCTCCAAGCAAGTATGCACTTTAAAATGGCATTCTGCTCAGCTGAGGTAACAGGAATTTTGAGTCTTACAGTTCACATGCATAGATAAATTCCAGCACTCTTTCCTCTGTCTACATCAAACTCACTAGAAATACAGGGAATGCTCCATGCATTTCAGAAAGGGATGTTCAGCACTCCCACACTTAGTAGAGGATAAAATAAGTGAAACTTTACTCCAATGGAATTAGATTACACATATCCTCAAACTGACCTTATATTGAGCAGT
This sequence comes from Ibycter americanus, assembly GCA_035590275.1. Taxonomy (NCBI): domain Eukaryota; kingdom Metazoa; phylum Chordata; class Aves; order Falconiformes; family Falconidae; genus Ibycter; species Ibycter americanus. Next base: position 89,766,660 of record JAVJGI010000001.1, read on the forward strand.
ATGGTTGTTGGTAGCTTTTGAGAGAGCGAACCTGGCAGAACTCTCTGAAAAGTGCTATCAAGTCCTCTCAAGTGAACAGAAGTCACTACTGCGGCACCTTTAAGGAAGCAGCTTTGCAGGTAAATATTTATATGTGGACTCCAGATAGAGTTTCCATGTTGTTATGCAGATAGAGAAAATCATTTCACACACAGAGCTATGACAGAGCATGCACTGATTTTATGAAGCAAGCTATAAAGCCAAGCAACAACTCCAGTGTGCTCCTCAATTAACAAACTGTTACCAGTTAAAAAACTGACCCAACTTAGGCCATTGCAAGGCCTCATCACTGCATAAGGGCACTATGCAACTCTCCCCTTGATTATAAGCAGAAATGCACAACAGGTGGCTTCTCTTGTGTCTGTCTCTGCAGCCAATGTTTAACAGTAGACAGAATTTTAAAAAATCTTGTTCTTAGTAAAAATATTCAAGCTTAACAGAGTTAAGATGTGATTTTTTTTCCTATTCCCACTACAGGAAATTAGTGATACATAATTAATCCTAACATAAGTATCTTTGCCTGGGCTCCATTAAGTACATTTAATAAAAAGTACAGTTATTACCAAATCTCAACCCTGAAGCTCTCATTCTGCTCCTTGAAAAATCCTGAAAGCTTACTACCTTGGTCTGATTTAAGGGTTTTGATAACCCGTCTCCAAGAGCCCAGATTCAAATTTTGGCTTGGATCCCATTCACTTGAGAATTAGATGACCTCCTTCTAGTCCTTTTTTGTAATACAAAAGTAGGAAAGTTTCACTCAGCTGTGAACTCAGGAAAGAATTTAGGCAAAACAGCACATGTCCACTGGCCAAACTCAAGATACACTGGGACAGCAGATACAGACAGAAAGTTCACATCGCACCTGCCCACACCACATTCAGCATTACTATGGCCAGTCATGAAAAGCAAAGCCAGCAAGCATGCAAAAATCTGAATGCACAAAGAAACCAAATACTATTCAAAAAACCCCACTTGATGCTAATTAACATTATGGCTGGCCAGAGCCTGCTGTGATTCAAACTTGCACTCTGTTCAAACAAAACTTCAGGGAAGCCTGGCAGAACCAGTGACTGAATCACAGGTGCGGGAAAAGCTATCTGGATCCATGAACTGCTTTCGTATCACGTGGTGAGGGAGAGCAGTCCGCATCAGAGCATGCTAGTTGGGAACAGTAGCCAGCCAGCTAATCACACAGTGATCTCTCATGCCTTTTGTTTGTTTTATGAAATAGAGATTCTGCCAATTGGTTTCAGATCAAAATTCTTCCTTATCAGGAAAGAAAGAAAATTCACATGAAATGATGCTCAGCAGGAATTAATCAGAAACACAGTCCTCCTGAAGGCATAAGCCTTTTTGGTTAAGTAAAAAGTTGCCACCAGCTAATGTGCAAGACAGTAATGATTAGCCATCTGGTGAAGGTTCCTGCTAAGCTTGCCATGTTACCCCCCATGCGGAGGAAAGCAGAAGGTGGATCAGTTACATTCTGTCCTTGCTTGCGATTGTGTGGTCATCCTTAGGAACAAGACACAAAGCTTTCCAGTGCAACCAGGAATTGTAACTGTTCCGAATTTTCAGCAGCCTTGTTTTTGTGGTGGTGTTTTTTTTTTAAAAATCACTGCATCCCAGCTACATTATTTTTTTAAAAAAATTATTGATTGCTTTTCTGAAAGCTGAATTTATCTTCAAGCTTTATCAACCTTTGTTGTTTTTGCCCCTTTGTTTCCTTCTGCAAAAACTGCAACTGCCAGGAGGCTTCCCAGTCATCTGAAGAGCGTCAGTAAACAAGAGCAGAGACAGATGGTTGCAGCTCAGTTTAAACCAGCACAAGATTCAGCCTCTCCCCTGCATTGCAAGTACTACCCATAAGATACAAACATATGCATAAAATCAAACAAGAATGCAGTAGTCCCAGATAGAAAACAAGTATGTATATACAATCTGAGAAGGAAGAAGTCACTGTCAGGACAGGGCACTGAGGTTTCATGTGCAAGGAACATTCATTACAACTGAACAGCCTTCCAATAATACAAGGGGATGTAAGGATGGTGGGGGGGCAGCGGAGAGTTCTCCCTTCTTTGTTGCTCCCAAAAGTATTGCTGGCAAAAAAACAATCAGCAGGGAAAGTAAAATCAGGCATCTCCTTCCAGCAAAGTTCCTCTGAGCAAAGAACTCGCACAACCTGAGAAAATGACATCATCTCCAATAGGCCTCTCAATTTATCTACTACTTGAGGAATTCAGTCACATTGACAAATAACATGTTAACCCCTTATTGAAATGACAGATTCAGAGAGACAAAGAAACCCCACAAGGTAAAGCACACATTTAGAATGACAGAAGTCTATCAATCATACTGGGGTTTTTTCATTCCTGGATTTGATTTTTTTTATTCACTGCATAGGAAACTACTGATGTTGTTAGCACAAGATACTATTTACATTTTGTGCCATACCTTGCTAAATAAGATTCAGATGTCCACATACATTCAATAAATCTATATAAAACAACAGAGTTAACTGCTTCTTCCACCAACTATAAATCCGCTGTGATTCCACAGTCACACCTGCATGCCTGAATGGCTTACATAAGAACGGGTTCAAACACTGCCCATTCTTCCCCAAAGAAAAAATTCTGACTCTGCTGAAATTAAATTAACAGCTTTCTCTCAGGGCTTCCTGATATTCCAAGTTCTTCCTTCACTTAGTGATAGCAGAAAACTTCAAGAACACGGTTGCACAATCATCACCTCCAATCAGCTCTAATTGAAGGATGACACGAGACAGAACGAGAAACTAGTACTCCAATTAATACAGACAGGAAAAAACAAGATTGTGGGAGCAGCATCATTATTGGTAAAGCTCCAGCAAAACCCTCAGGTTGTAGCATGTTGGCACCTACTACCTCTGAGGTAGAGTTTAACTACTCCTCAGCACAAGAATACAAGGGAGGTAATGAACTGGTGGTGAATACTGAACAGTTCTGGCCCTTTTTTACCTTGGCCTTCACATTGAAACTTTAAGAACTGATTAATATGGGACTCCACTGAGCCTCTCGAGAGAAGCCTGAATCAACCCTTCCGGGAATCCAATCTGTATTCTTAACATGCAGTCTTATGTATACTTCAGCAGGACCTTCCTAAAACAGGACAACTACAAAATAAACGCAGACTTCCCACACGAAACCGTTGCCCCTTTTGAGTGATTCACCTAGGGTCACTTGGAAAACCTCTCCCATTCATGTCCACAATGCCATTTCCTGCTCCGTACATTTAAAAGACTACACAAAAAGCTGGTACACACCTGTATCCCCATGGAAGCAGCTGTCCTGGTGACATCTCCCAGAAGGCAAATCTCCATCACTTGGCCAGATCTGTCCTGTTTTTCGTACACCCACAATAGTAGCCTCAGACACAATGACCTGCTGCTGCCTGTGCCGTTTTTGAGACTGGGGGGTTGGTGGACTGCTACTGTCAAAGGACTGCTGAGAGTTCTGGGAGGGAGAACGGCTCTTATCCCGATACATGCGGTAAGTGGTGGGGCTGGGGGAGACATGGCTGGACTGCCCTGAGGAGAAGTCTTCCTCACTGGAGGTAAGGTTCTCATTAGAGCTACAATCAGGAGTATATCCTCCTCCAATATCTTCAAAACTCCTGGGGGAATAAGATCTCCTGGGCCATGTGAGATGTTTTTCCTGGTCAGTTGTGCCCTGATTTCGCAGAATAGGTCCTTTCCCTTCTCCTTCCCCCATCATTCCACCAACATAGATACTCTGATAGGGTTGAAAGTCCATGGGTTGCCAAGGTGAACGGTTGCTGCCATTGGCGTTAATCAGATTATCTTTGAGAAACCTGGGGTTCAGTTCAGCATCCTCATATTCTCCATCATAGCCAAAGCTGCTCTCCGAGGACCTTCCCCTGTAAGCAGGCCTCTGGAACTCACTGAAGCTGGGTACCATGTTAGAAGGCAGGGAGTGCAAAGACTTTTTCCGTTCCATTTGCATGGCTTGGCTACCAAGGGAGCTTATTTTATCGGAAACATCTTTATCGTTGACCTTTACCAGACCCTTCTCATGATGATACTCCATGTTTACATAAAAGGGCTTTTCAACAACATCCTTGTTATCTCCAGAAGAATGTGAATTAACCTTTTTAATCCTCTCAAAATTGGACCTTAGGGCTGCCACACTGGTGCTGTTCCCTCTCTCCTTAGAAATAGGTTCAAATGATCCCTCCTTCTCAGCAGATCCCACTAGCCTGCGAGTGGAAGCCGATCTGTGTTTTGAAGGAGAGCCATCTGTATCACAGCGATTCTCCGTATCTTCTACAACTCTTTTCAGTTTCTCTTCACCATAGTACTTACACCTGTCCTGCTCTCCTTCTCCATGATGGGGGCTGTCCGAAGGTGACAGGTCTGACCCGTCACTCTGGGTAGACAGTTTCCGCAGAGAGGGTATCCTGGGTTTGAACTTTTCCTCCCCATGGTGTGACTTGCTTTTTTCATATTCATCTTGGTCAGCAGACTGGTGATGATGCGGGTCCTGGATCTGCTGCTCTGCACCCCCTTCAGGCAACTGAGAAACACGTTTAAAACCCCATCTCTGTCTATCATAGCTTTTTTTCTCCTTTGCCAGAAGAGTCTGCAGGTAAATCATGCGGAACCTCTCCTTGTTGACCTCCATCTCCAGTCTCCGGATAGATGCTTTGCACATCTCCAGCTCCTGTTCAATGTCTCCCACAGATTTCAGCTCCATTTTAGGAGGCTCGGAGTCTGCAAATTGTGCTTTCCAAGCCTCCACAAACCCCACAGGGTCCACCATTTTGCATACAGAAGTAAGTGAAGAATACAGGAAGGAGGCTGGAGAGAGATAGGTGGAGAGAATAAACCAACCGGATCTCACATGTAGAAGCAGAAACAGCTCCGGCAGGGTCAACTCAATGCGTCTCTTTCACGGTCCATGCAGGGAAACTGGGAGGCAAACGGCAATCCTCGGGAGCAGCCTCTCCTCCCCGTCTCCTCCAGCTTTTGCCGGCCCCAGCCCCCCGTACACTCGCTACTCTCTCCCCGGCATGCCTGATCCTTTGCTAGCGAACAACAATGCTCCCACCCCGGCGATCCCAGAGCACTTCAAAGTGGGTGGACAAAGGAGCAGGCTCGGGGCGGGGGAAGGAAGGTAAATATCGCCCCCCACCCACCCACCTCCAGCCGCCGCCGTCCTGGGCACGGTCCTCAGCGCAGCCACGCTCAGGAGTCCTCCGCTCCGTCCGCCCCTCGCCAGCCCCCGTGTTGTGCTTTCTCTTTCTCTCTCCTCCTTTCCCCCTGCCCCTTTCCCTGTCTCCTCCTCCCGGCTATTGTGCTGTCCTCCGGGCGCACACGCTCTCCGGAGCCTCCGCGCAGAGCGGCGAGGC
>JAVJGI010000001.1:89776554-89817943 GCA_035590275.1 Ibycter americanus
CCCCCCCAAAGGGCAGAGAGTCTAGAATATTTTCAGTTTGATGCATAGATTTATTAAATGTCTTTATTTTCTCAGCAGCTCAAATCTGAAAGGTCCTGTTATAATCAGTTTTCTAGATACTGTTGTTTCTGTAGTGACTGAATTAATATCTTAAGAAACTGTAACTTATAACTATCCATAGGTTTTCTTTCTCCATTTAAAATCATTGCAGTATGAAATTTAGAGCATTATGGAAGATGTACCACTTTTTTTTTATGCCAGCGTAACATGTAATGCTGGATTTGAATCTTAGAAGTATGGAGTTATACGCTGCTGACAGATTTCTAGAGAAGTAGTCTTTCTGTTGTCCCACTGATTCCTTTGTTAATTCTTTCATTTGAGTGCTTACAGTAATTTCAAAGGACCATAAATTTGTATGGTTTAGTGCAAGCAAAAGATGTACAGCATCTGATTTATCTTTAGAGAAATATCACTAACTAGATACTCAGAACTGAACATTAAAATTCAGTGAAATACTGGAAAAATTAGAGCGAAATAAAATGAGTGTATTTGCCTTTCACTTATTTTGTACTTTTTCAGTTTAAACCTAATTATCATATTCCATCACACTAATACAATTTCACAAATACTGACCAAATAATTTTTATAGCCATTTCTGGCAACGTCATTTGTCAGCAGGAATGACTTATAACAGGAATATCTTCTGGCATTAGCCATTGTTGGCTAAAGGGCAGAAGAGCATTGTAAAGCTGCTTTACTTCGATGAAATTCAGTGGTGCCCAGAGCTAATCTCTCCCCATTAAACAATGACTGTAATTTCTAAAGAACTAAATGCACAAGGTTATGTCAAAGGGTATTTGAAAAGGCAAAACTGGGGCAATAGTTTTTTGATCCAGCCAGCACACCAAGTCACAGCAGCATGTCCAGAGAGCAGGTTCTACTGTAAGCATCCAGTAATGACATCTTTATACAACAAGTATCTTACAGCTTAGCACGGATGTGTCTACTTTGGAGAACTCCATCTATTCCCATCCCTCTAAACCCACACACACTTGCAAGTCTTTTCACAAAATGGCAAAACTATTTCTCTACCATTACAGCTTTTATTAAGCAGTGGAGCAAATTGCTCCCAGCATCTAGTGATCAAATTTTTTACTTATCCAGTAACAGCAGATAGAGTGACTATGAGTTTAGCAGCAGTATCAAATCTAATCTTACCAGCTCAGAGTGCCTACCACAGATACGGATGAACAAGTTTATGACTGAGATTGTGTATGGTTCCAGAATCATGTTACATTACTACAAACAAACAAAGTTAGAAAAAAAAAATTATAAGTCATTACTCTTAGCAACAAAGTAGAACTGCAATGTAGACAATATTCATGAAGATCAAACCAGAGAAGGATTCCCCATCCTCTCTGGAAGGTAAAAATACTAGATTTCATGTATTCCATGCCATGCACCGATGTGGCCACTCTTTCTTATCCAAGAGAACAGAAAAGAAAAGCGTTCTTATCTGGTAACATTTTTAAAATATTAGACAGCTGGGATAAAACAAAAAAGTTCCTACCTAGACTTCTCCTAGGCTTGGAAATATTTAAATACTGGGCTCTGATTCTCAAGTGGAAAAATAGAAATAACAGATTTTTCCTGGATGGAGAAACCACAGTGGAAACTATGCAGTCTGCATTTGTGTACTTCCATACCTGTTATCTAAAAAGATTTATTTTGGAACAGTTTTAAAGTATTTGGAATGCATAAAAGCAAGTCAGAGTTATTTTATACTATGATCTTAAAAGGCAAAAACATATGGATAGCACTCTTCATTCTGAACTGCCATTTGTTTTCTGATCCCATGAGAACACAACTTCGCTATTTCAGATTTCTAGAGAATTATCAAAGAACAACATACTAAAATTACGTAACTTTTGACTACAAGTGTTTCTGGCAGACAGCTGAGCACATGGCACTGGCAATGTCTTCTTGCATTAAGACAAGGATGTTATGTTTCCACTACACAGTGAAAGACTTATGTAACAATTGTACCATGCTGCACGAGAGAACCTGCAGTAGCAAGAAACTCTCAGAAAGAAAGTTTGGATAAGTTTTTCCTCCCTCATTTCCAAAAAGAAAACTTTCTATTTCTGGTTTGAGAGCCACCATTGTTGCAGGTGCTCTGTGCTGGACTACAGAGAAGCATGGTTCTTGCAGAAACAGTTGACAGTTAGCAGCAATTCAGGCTGACTTGGGCATTGCCTTCTGAGATTTCCGTTTTCTTTTCCAGTTCTGTAGAAACAAAGAAGTTCTAAAATCAATTCACAAGAAATTATACCATCCAATACCAAGGGTAACAAAAGCAAAATGCAGTCCCAGTCACTCCTATATGCTAGAACTCAGATAGATGATGACATGAATATGCTTGCAGGTATTTGAAACGAGCTTTAATGCTTGAAAAGCCCCCCCAGTTCTGCACACTGTAAACAAGGAAAATACACGTAAAACGCAAAACTTGACATACTGATGAGGTTCCCTGCCCCAATCTGGGTCATGTGCCCAGCAGTTTTCTCCAGCTCCTTTATCATGGACTGTTCAAAGGCCAAGGCAGCAACTCGGGAAAAGAACTCTTTGACATTTTCCCCTAGGAAACAGGACAGAAATTATGTGGTTTTACAACTGCACATCAACACATGATCAAGCGTAACAAGCACATCTATGAATAGATCACTCCTCAATACTGGGACAGAACAGGCCTCTCCAACAATCTGTCCTCCATTCTGATCATTGCAGAGAGAATTTCTCATTTTCTTACTCTGGAATACTGTATCCTGTACCGTACTTCTAGTTTTAGTCAGCAACAGAGAGAATTCAGTTGGTGGTATAATCTTTTTTTCATTGCTAATGTTGAGTAGCAGTGCACATGTGTATTTATGTAACTACCTACGAATTAAACATGCTTAGACATTGCACAGCAGCTCAAGTACTCCTTTCAGTAAACATGACAGTGCAAGCACACATACAAATGCTCAAATAAAATCAATCATTAATAAACCTGAAGTTTCCAATAGCAACAAAATGCAAGAACAACAGAAAAATCTGTATGGGAATGGTGGGATCAGGAACCTTAATTTCCTTCCACCTTAACATAAGCCTTTGTAGTTATGCTATTTTTAAATCCTTTGCAGTAACTTACCTGTTTTGGCTGAAACCGACCAGTATTCTGCCTGCATCTCACTGGCAAAGCGGATGGCATCTAGCTCTGTCCTTTCACACACAGCATCTGACTGAGTAAATAATGTGGCATAACTTTAACATAAGACATGTATCTGGGCTGGTAATAACATAAAGGTACAGCTAGCACCTATACTGTGATGCTTCCAGTTTTCACAGTGGCCTTTCTGACCTTGCCTTAGAACTTTTGCAATTAGACACAACTGCAAGAACATTCAAGTACTTTGTACTGCTTTTTAAATGGAAGTCTCCATTCACCTCCCACAGCATTGAAACAAACAATAAAAGCGTTAACAAGTGTGACCATTGTATGTAACTATATAATGTTGTAGGGAGCTATAAAGGCAACAGTCCAGTTACTGGTCTTTAAATTCTTGTCACCCCATCATTCTCAGCAGAAAAGTTGCAATACTTCAGATCTGCATCCTCAAAGGTCTGGCACATTTAGCTTTTACTGCAACTCAGAAAAAGCAGCATATGCAACGCAAAGTACCAGAAAAACCACTGACAGACATGCAGTTTTCTGGGACTTTTTTTCAGTGAAGGGTAAGAAAAAACTGATACTGTGGCAGCCAGGAGGGGTGGAAAATAAAAAAACAGAGAATCGACTAAGCATCAGAAGAAGCAAGTTTGTTTTGAAATCTTCAAGAATTAAGTATTGACAGCTACAGAAAGACAAACACAAGACCCGGAGTGGTATAGGTTAAGTGCATTGTATCCTGTTCTTCTGAAAATTATGTCCTATTCAATTAAATAAGAATTGTTCCCTGTTCCTGAATAATGAACACACTGTCCCTAAAAAAACCCAAAACCCAAGAAAAACTTCAAGATCATTAAGTACTCCATTCTTTTGTGCACCCTCTCTGCCTTTTCAGTTGTTTGTATGCGATTGAAAAATGTCATGCAAGGAATGGAGACACAGATATTTCACTAACTACTCATTTTTTCCAGAAAGCATCTTCTTAAATTGGTTCCAAGTGTGCTGTTCTATGCACCTCTAATGACCTCTCTTTCTGTTTAGGTTTTTCCCTCAAGGTCTTCCTCTCAACATTGTGTACAACTTGTAAGGGAGATCACTGGAGGAACTAGGGGAAATCTGATTTCCTTATCTGCATTCAATTTGCTTACCACCAAATCTTTTTTTGTTCCAACTAGAAAGATGAAGCTGGAATCTGGCTCATTCTCCTTCAATGCATCTTCTAGCCACTGTCTGAAATAAAATAAAGAAATCAGATAATCAGTCAGAGGGAGTGAGGGATATAGGAGAAAGTGACAGATAACAGGGTCACATGAAAAGTGAGAGGATAAACTTATGTGAAGGTATCAAAAGCCTTCTCTTCTAGACAGAAAAAACCCAGGAGTTATTCCAACTCCTTTGAATACATGCCTTCCACTAATGAAAAGTTCAAACATACTCGCTGTAGAGTGCAAATTCAACAATGACTTTACCACCCACAGAGGGTATTTCTTCATATAAGGGAGGGGGGCAACATTTTGATTGAGATAAGGAATAAGAAAACAAGAAGCAGAGGAAAAGACATGAACAACATAGCAGATTAGATACAAACAGGAATAAAGAAGAGTGAAATAATCTAGTCAGCATTATAAAACAGCTCCCTATGAAGGCTGCATGATTCTTGTCTCATAAGCTTTTGTATTTTTGTTACTCTGGCAATCAAGTTCATCTTGAGTCATCCAACACAAGTCAAGGAGGAAAGGGAGTGTGTATGTGTGTGGGAGATCAGGTTCACAGGCTTCAATTATTTCCAGCCAAGCAAAGACACTAATATATATATTATTTTACAAAGTCCTATGTAAATGAGCTAAGTACCACAGCAGTAGTCTAATACACATTCCAATAAGACAGTATACATTGTAAAGAAACATGTACCTGCATTACAGTCACAACAATATGTTAGGAATACATATACTCTGAGCTGGCAACAACAATGTGGATCATAGATCCATGTAGGGTTTTTTCAGGCTGTGCTAAAAGCAGAACAAGTTTAATCATAGCAATTAATGTACTGTTGCAACCAAAACATTACATATATCTGAACCAGTAAGTTTGGCTATACTATGCATACTCTGAGTTTTTAATTTTCTCTCCTCTCTTAGACAGCCTATCTCCCAACAGAATCACCACAGAAATTAGAGAAAGAAACAATTTCAGGCTAGCAGCGCACCTAGAAAATGAGAGACTTTTGAGACATTATGCACAAGATGCATCTCAATCTCACCATTCACATCAGGTGCCAGCCTGTTACTCTGTTTAGAGGAAATGGAGAGGGGAAAAAAAGGATGCTTTTGGGATGCACTTCATCTCTTCCTGCATGTCTAGTTTTGGAAGGATAAGCTCTTACTGAAGCACCTTTTTCTCTCCACTGATTATAAAGGAAGTCAAGGGTAAGTATTTCAAACTTACACTCTGCATTTTCTTCAGAAAAATCCCACCCTATGTAATCCAAACAAGTGACAGTCGTTCTTCATTTTTTAGCTCAATAGAAGATACACTCACGATCCATCAAGTTCTCAGCAGCTACAGGCTATCCATAGCAATTAAACCTGCTGTAAAAGCTAAGCCAAAATACAGAAACTTACTTGGTGTGATCCAAAGTCTGGATATCAGCCAGATCAAACACTGTTATTATAACTGCAATAAAAGACAAGAACAGAAAGAAAATAATTAAGTTAAAAAGTGTATCAGAAGCCTCTCCAACTTATCTTGTTGAACAGAGAGAATGCTTACGTATAAAGCGCAAGAGCAGATTTCAGACAGATGAGATGGAAGACTATGCATTTGCTCATTCTTTTTCTTTCTCCAGCACCCAGTAAGACTGGAGTCCTCAGTCTTCAACCTTATTTAGTCTTTACCTGTAGTCTGCAGTGTATAGCTCTATTACTCCTTTTATTTTGTGACCACCTTAATTACTGCAGGAATTGTCTCTTACCATGTGGAACGCCAGACGTATACACTTCTAACTTCAGCAATAATCTTGCCCAAACTCTTCCCCCGAGACACAAGTGCCAATTTTTACCACTGTATTATCAGAACATTCAGAACTTGCAGGTGTGACAACATACCAATTCATGAACATTTTAGTCCCTTCTTCTCTCCAATATTGGACAATCCATTCCACCACACTGTGTCTACAGGTACCTTTCCAAGGAGCACATATGCATACATGTTTCCATATAAAGTACAACCTCCTGTCACAGCCAGGATCAAATTAATATTGTTCTCACCCTCTGCTCCTCGGTAGTAAGCAGATGCAATGCACTTGAACTTTTCCTGACCTGCTGTGTCCCATCTGTGCAATGGGGGGGAAAAAAAAAAGAAATTTCAAGTTAATGAAACCCAGTGTAACCTGAGTAAACACACTAATGAAGCAGCAGGCTGGTACAAGTTGGAGAAGAATGTGATACAAGAGAAGTGTTACCATCTGGAACATGTTATTCATTAACTACTGATAGAAATACAGTAAAACTCTAATATTTAATGAAGACATTTGAACTCTGTTTTTATCTTTTTTTTCTTTTTTTTTTAAATGCTGGTCATTTGGAGAATCAATTCAAATATTTGTATCCTGTGTGGTAATACCCTTTTCTTAAAACATGTTTTCCTCGTCTATGTCATTTGCACGTATTTCTAGGGCAATCTAATTTTGAAAAAATTCTGTGCTAGTACTAGCTAAATCATATAATAGCCCATATTAGAGTCTAGCAACTGCTAGATATGATATCTGTCTATACACTACAAACTAGGGACCTACAGCTCAGTGCACCATGTACTAATGACACCATTAAAGAAAAATCTAGAAAGTGCTTCTTATTAACGAACATGATATGCAGTCCTCTCAGCTACTGCCAGAACTACAGAGGTTTGGGCTTTTGTTATAGCCTAGTACTGCCAGTCACGGATACTTGCAAATTTATCTTGTATGGAAGTCTCTCAGCAAGAGGGGGCACTAGTGCTTATCACATGGAAATGTTCTACTCAGCCACTGAAGATTCTGCAGATAATGCAACCTGACATTTAGTAGCTCATGAACCTTATTGCTTCAGCTTGCAAAATACTGATGCATCAGTCTAGATTTTTAGAAGGACTTAAATCCCAAAAGGATAGCGCCTGGCAGAATTTTTAAACACACAATGGTACTGAAATCAGTGGGAAATGGATTTCCAAGTATTCTTCAGTAATTCCCACTAGCCATCTATTTATATCAATGATCCCTCAGAAAAAAACGTGTTCCCAAGTGAAAAGGTTTTTAAGATTCATGCACTGACATACTTCAAGCAAAGCATCTTATTTCTGCTGTAGGTCACACTACAGCACAGATGACTCAGTAACGCCCTCTACAGAACAATATTGCTAGCCACTGAAAATAACAAAGCATAACAAAGTAACAAAAAACCAAAGCATGCAAGAGAAGGCCAGTATTCCCACTGGTCTGATAAGCAAGACTGAAAAGCAAAGATTTTAGGTTCACATTCTAATAAAAACACTCCAGTCTTTCTACAATTTGGGGAAAATTAATTAGTCCCTAATTAAGAGATGCTGAGATCGCTGGACACCTTACCATTAATTTCAATGGCTGCAGCAATAAAACTCACAGTAAGGTCAAGTTCAGTGCTCATTGTGCCTACTAAACTCAAATGACAGAATGGTGTAACAGGAGAACTGGAAAAAGTCTGTAGCAAAAGCTTCCACTTCTCTGTCAAGAAATGAGTAAAAAAGGCAGAACTCCACTGAAATGGCACAAGACATCCAAGATGAATTTTCATTGAAAAACAACATTTTTTAGGCATGAGAAATCCAAGAGTAAAATTTTTACTAAAACTGCAAGTCCACATAGAGAACCTGTTTTTCAGATCACATTATTCTATGTGCAATTTTATTATTTAAAAAAAAATAATAAATTATTCCACTAGAACCTGCAGCAATTCAAGCTCTGCTGAGATTGCACTATGTGCAATGCTTAACCATGCTGTTTCAACTTACATCTGGAGATTATATGGTATTCCAATTATTTCAAAACGTTCAATTTCAAAATCCACTCCAATGGTTGCCTTGTAGTCTCGGTCAAAATTATCTTTACAAAATCTGTAATTAAAAAAAAAAAGAGGATGAAATGCTAGTGACACTCAGCTACAAATAACTGCAAAACTAATACTATCTAGGAAGAAAAGAATTAACTGACTGTGGAGTGGCTATATGTTGCAGAAGCATATATAAAACCACAAAGAAACTAATTTTAAAAAGGAAATACTGGATAAACTAGAAAGCATATACATCCAGTCAGCTCTCAGGATGAGATGAGAATCAGAATAAAATATCTTTGGACTGTCAAGGAAGATATAGTATCTTACAGTTTTATTGACAAGGGAATATATTTTGGGTCATAAATAATGATCCAAATGATTAATTATTGAGATTAAAAACTTTCCGTATCTACTTTAGAATGTGGAAGAAATAATAATAATAAAACACAAACATTGTCAGAAAGTTGTCGCAGTGATCATAAGCTACAGAAATTCAGTGATCTGTTCACTGGACTTAGATACAAAAAGCACAAGAGCTGTTTTTCCACATCCAGTAAAGAATCAAATAGCCATTCTTTAAGGCATTCTGCATTGTATCTGTCTATATTTTATAATCTATGGAAAAACTTGAGCTTCCTCTACAGACTTGCAGCTGTAGAAATGAGTACAGGTACCCACACAAGGATGACTTAAAAACGTTTCCGTGAACAACACTACAAGTAATGAGAAAACATGAAACCAAGACTCAGACACTGGAAAGATTTATATTCTTTTTTTGATCTTCTGATTGTACCTTTTTTGTACCTTCCGATTGTACCAGCCTTTAGACTGGATTTCTTAAGGAAATACTGTATCATATTTGACTGGATTAAAACAGTTCAGAATATAACAAATATGGATTGAAGTGCCGGAGCATGACTTTCTGTGTTGGTATATCAAGCTTGTCTCATACTGTAGACTTTGTTTTGTCTTTCATTTAATAACAAAACCATGGTTCAAAACAGAAACATGAAGTACTACACTGAATGGACAGGAATGGAAACATTATAACATTCACTTGAAAAACAGCAGAATCAAACAATTTGCTGAGGTACACTGTACCTGTTGATAAGGCTGGTTTTCCCAACATACAGGTCTCCTACCACAACCACTTTGGATATTTTCAGCCTGTTATAAATATTTGAAAACATTACATGTTTTTAGTAGCAATTTCAACATTCTCTCTCTAAACATTCTGATTTAGATCCTTAAATTGTAAGTGATGAGCACATGTACCTGTGACTCCAGTTTACCTAAACGCCACTGTGCTGCAGGATCAGAGTCTTAAATTGTAAGAATGAAAAAGGTCACCAAAAAACCCAAACCCCTCTGGAGCAGAAATAGTCCATTTCTTACTCTGCATCTTTTTTCTTAAATATAATCCAGTGGGACATAAATTCTTTTCTATTAAAATTGCTTTCACTACAAGTACATACATTTGGCAGTTTGCACACAAGACCACAGACTATCTGCATCCTTTTAATTAAAATTAATCACAAGTTTCTCATTAATAGTACAAATCAAGTCCTAAGTGTAGAAACAAGAAATCACTGATAATAAAAGAACCCACTGCAGAATCTGTCTCTGGGAAAAAATCCCACATGGTTAGAGCCAATACATTTTCTGGCTATCTAGAATAATATTAATCTGAAGCTGGCTTCATGCAATAATCCTCTTTGCTCTGGGTTCCCCCACAGAATACAGCAGATGGGCTTTAGGTGACTCAGCCTGCATTCTTAAAATTGAAATGTGGTGTATCTTTTAGGAGATACAGGTGAATAAGTGAATCTAAATGTATTTGTTGACCTAAACTTGGATTGACATCTCCCGTGCACATGCTACAAAAATGGCTTAAGAGATTTAATGTTCTTTTGTATCAAGGACTGGCTTTTTAAACAAAGGAATTAATCTTCTATTGAATACTATTTCTGCTTGTATCAGGCTTCCAAGTTATCTATTCTAAATAGTCCAAATCTTGACTGGTAAGCTGCATGACTAATATTTCCAAAAAAAGAAGGCATTTTGTGTGCCAGTCAATGCTAACTGGGTGGCCACAGGCCCCTAAGCTGCTGACATATCTCTGCCTGGTTAACTGTTACTGATAAAATACTGAATAAAATCAAGGATCTTAAGGGAAAAGCAAAAAAGTAAGTGATGGTTTAGAGGTATGTGTTCCATTAATTCACACTGGGGAAAAAAACTCCCTAGATCAGACAATTTAACACATTAATGGAATATCAAGAGAGTCTTAAATACAGCCATTAGCTACTGAATTTCTCAGAGTATCTTTCCAAATGACAAAGAAATATTCCATTACTTGGGATAATGGAAAAGGAAGATAATGGTTATTCCCATCAAGCTTTAAAATTACTGCACAAATGACTCAGTTGTCTATCCCTCCCACCCCCACTCCAAAAAATGACCAAGTAATAACCACATCTAGAGAGCAGTGAAAGGAAAGTGGTTTAATTTTATTCACAAAGCTAAAATGTAAAGCTTTTTAACTATACTCTGTTACCAGAATAAATGAACTGGAAAGTTGCTTTACTCTGGAAATAAATAAAAAAAAATAAATCTTGGTTATGGAGGGAGAAAATGCCTCAATTCATTAAAGCATGTGTTGCTAGCAAAATTGTCCAGAAACTTGTAATAAATTTACGTGAAACTAAGACAGTGACTGTACTTCTAAAAACCAATTGTCTCTTGCGTCTCTCAGGGAGACATATTTTGGCTTCTTGTTTTGGTTGTTTTTTTTTTTTTTTTTAGCAAGATTCCCTAGTGAAATGAATATAAAGTTGTGTTTAAAGATGGATATCATGACAAGTCTCGTGGTAATCATCAACTCTAGATTTGAAAGAATAGTGAGCTAATTGTCAGTATTCATAGAAGCTTCACTTTATGAAAGATCCGTCACAGTGGAACACAGAAGCATTTACCACTAAAGCGTACAGCTATTTATTTCAACTGAATAGTGATGATTTCTAACACAGTTTAGCTTTCTTCCTTGCTTCAAGAATTAAATCATTACTCGTAACAGTTCTGGGAGAGAAATGATGTAGAAAAAACCCCAACCAACTTAAAGATTACTATTAGGGCATAAAACAATTAATTTGGATTTTTCAGTGCCATATATTTACCAGAAATTGCCTCCAGATTTACAGAAATATTTAAGAGAACTTCTCAGCATGTACACCTCTAAAAGACTAAAGTTAGATTCTTATGTGTTTCAAGCAAATTAGAACTGCTGTATGTTTATATCCCCACAAAGCCTTTATTAACCGCTCATTTGGAACACCAACAGAGAATAGAGCAGGGCTAGATCTGCCCTATTTCTTATAGCTGCTCTAGAATTTGGTTGCCATACTGACTTGCATGTGCAAAATTCAACTCTAATTTTAAACAATTAATCTTTTGAACTCAGAGTTTAGTTCGAAGTTGCTAAACAACTCCGCTATTTTTTCAATGCTACTTATGCCAGCAGAAAAAGTATCTTTGAAACTTATAGGAAGAAGAGGCACTTCATTCATTTAGCGTCAAACAGGTCAGAGAACTGCCATGTGCATGGGCTTAGCTGCCTTGAAACATAGTGGAGTGAGGAAGACGAGAAAAAGCCTACGAAGGAAGGAGGCTATAAAGAGCTCAAAATACTTTCTTTGTTGCATACTTGGTTTATTACAACCTTACCCAACTGTTCCAGTGCTCTGCTGACAAGCAGTCCTGACCTGCGCATGAAAGTGCTCTTTGAACTGCAGACAGGCCTCAGGTGTGTACCACTGAAAATAGGAGAGAACAGCTTCTGAGATAAACTGTGCGATGTCTACTTTGCCAGAAGTCAAATCAGCAAGGAAAAAATAGATAAGATTAATTCAAAGAGTTCGTCAAGCACAGAGATACCGTGGCATAAGAAAAGGAATAGCCTGGGTTAGAAGGCAGTAAGGCTTCCCCGCAGTTATGTTTGTAAAAACTCCTTTGGACGATGCCATCATTTGACCACCTTTCCGAGTGTCAGCACCCAAACACTAGCTAAACTTCCACAGTCAAATACATCTGCTCATCATTCTGTACAACAGCAAGAACCTTAAATTATCCCAGTAATGTAAAACACACAAGAAAAACACAGACGGGAGCATACCACCAGCAAGTCATTATTACTATGAAGCCTTTTAGATCTTTTATGTGTGAAGCACTGTCTTCATTAGTAGTTTTTAATTAGGCATTAGTTAAAAATGAGGAAAACTAATTTTACTTTGTATTTGCTTAAAATACTGTAGTAGTTTTCATAAAATTAAAAGCAAAATACGTACCTGAGATCAACCATGAAAAAAAGGCTAACTTTCTAGAAGGATCTTTTGAACAATTGAAAAAACAGAATGGTAATTCCTTGTCCTTCCCCTGTCCTTAACTCCTCTATTATACTTCAAGTACAAAACGCTTTGGGGACACCAACGATCTTTTCTGTCTGTGTTTCTACAGTGTCTACTACATTTGATCTACTGTATGACTAATGTTACTATACAAACAGAAAATTAGAAGTGCCTTAAATTCTTCACCAAAACCTCCAAATTGATCTAATTAGACTTTTTGCATATTTAATATCAGCTATGATTCTTATTTCCGCTTGGTGCAGGAACTCTTTAAGCATGTAATTATTAATGTTTGGCTGAAATAACAAGATGGATATTATAAGATAACACTTCTGTGGCAAAAGTCACTTTCCGTAAAGGTTAGAAAGGAAGAAATTAAAAAGGAAGAAATTAGGATGATTATTAAAGATGTCAGCATGAATGGGAACATGAAGTCACATTCATCTTTGAAAGAAATCCTTAAACAATCTGTAATTTTAGCAGAGGACAACAACTGTACATTTAATTAAAATACCATTAGCACAAGGGAAAGATAGTTCAATGTGGCAGGTGCTACATACTGTGACCAGAGGGATAAAGAATGCTTACCTTTGGAAACTGGGAGATTATTCTGTCCCTACTCACTGGGGGAACCAAATGCATTAGGTTGGACTTCATCCTCTAAATTCAATTAAATTCTACCAGACAGGAAATATGTAAAGAGAAACATAGTATTTAGGAATTGCCTCAATACAGGGAAAACATCATAAAAAAATTTAACAGTTCTTACAGCATCATTTTCCCCCCCTTTCAGTACAACTGGCAGGTTTTTTGACTTTGCGTTAAAGAAAACCTGTTTCTTACATAAACGGGACCACTTCAGTGCACATAGCTGTAGTAGCAAAGAGTGTCTTTCTGAAACTACAAGACACCACCTCTAATACTGTGGAAGGGCAGAGAATTGTTCACTTAATTCAACATAAGTGTTTGCAATTCAGCCCTCAAAGGATTTTGCAGTGTTTAATTTAAAAACCTTGCTCATCACTGTTTGAAATGCCTCTGCACTATACACATTAATAAATGTTAAGGAATATCAGATTTCATTTGGTCAGAAGAAGAAAGGAAAGATGAAGCTGCCACATTTCTTGGCACAACATCACACTTTCATCCAAGATCAGCTCAGAAAAAATGAAATCAGTATATAGTCTGATTTAGAAAAAGAATAATGTTCACATGAAAATCGCAAACGCATTTAGATATCCCACTTGAGACATACCAATTTGGTTATGCAATGAAACCTCGTGGGTTGTTGGGGGAGGGGACCCTTAATAGAGTACCAATTTCTTATTGGCATTCAAAAGAATGTTTCTAATAAGAACATTCATCATGTAGCAAAGTGTAAGGAAGAACTCACCGTGCAGCAGCTGATGCAGCAGGATTCCAGCCACACAAACAGCTCAGCCTGCTGCTGCGTGGCCATAGCAACAGGCTTGAAACACTTCCCTTCCTCCCCTTCTCTTACAGATTGGGAAGGCGGAGTTGGAGTAATTTACCTATACATAGGGCCCTAGTTTTTAAAGAACAAACTGGGTTTAGTGGCCATACAGATTCCTTTGATCAGAAAGTGCTCCTTAATAAACCCAATGGTCCCCTAATCCTGTATAAGAAAATAGTTCCATTTTCCTCAAAGGTAGTTGTATATATGGATACAAAGAGCAGGATTAACCCAGCAGACAAGGAACTAATGGAGTGGGGAACTGTTACAGTGCTAATATTAAGCATAGTAGCAATTATAAAGAAACACCTGAGGGATTTTTTTCAGAATTGCAACTTGATTCCATGTCAGCTTTAGAGTCAGGATGTGCATGCTACTAAGGAGACATTCTGAATTCTATAAATGTCTTTCCAGTCATTAGTAATCTTGCTTTCTAACATAACAAACACTAAAGACAAGGAGTAAGAAATCACACAGCTCTTTTGTATTGCCTAAGTATTGTTAATCAACTCATTAGTTTAGACAGCATTTAGTATGCTAGACCGTAATTTAGGACGCAAAAGGATTCTGCTATTTATTTAATTAGGATTTAAATTTCCAAATCTCAGGACAAAAGAAAGCTCTCACATTCTAATAGTCATATTTTCATAACGCTGGGACAGGCTTGGCAACTGAATGTGGACAAGTAATTTTAAATAATGAGTAAGTATATAACAAAAAAACTATAGTTGCGTTTTACAACCCCATGCTAAGAATAATGCTCAACAAAATTGCTAGTCCGCTACTTTTAATTAAGGTTTTATTCTCTTTCATGAGGAATTGTTTTTTAAATCACTTCAGGCACGCTTGTGATCTCAACCATACTGAAACACCCCTCACTCTCCCCCAATGAATCCAGATTTGCAGCTGATGGGTAATTCACCACAGAAGGTGACATTAAAGCATTTATTTATTACTATATGTATAGTTCTACTTATCATGCTACTTGCAACCGTGTAAAACTAAAGATACCCAGACCCTTTTTATGGTGTGTTCCTGCCCTCTTGGCAAGTTTGAATTATTTTATAGCAATGTTAATGTCTTAAAATAATAGTTCTGAAAACAAAAGAACTCTGCCATTTGGTAAGAGTTTCAAACATGAACTAGGAGAATATGGAAAAAGCAAGTTAAACACATCCTAAGGATGTGAAGATCTGTCATGTGTACATAGGCTGACTCACTGCTCGTCTCCTAGAGCTCTTTCACAAACTAAGCTACAAAAAAAAGCGCCAAACAAACCCAAACCAACAAAACACCTTCAAAAATCAATTCACCAATCTCAGTATCTCAGTGAGTCCAAAGTACAGGAGGGACCAAGACAACCATACAGAAACATTTTAAAATTGAGGCACCATCTTCGTTTACATTTAGTGTATTTAATCTAAATCTCACACACACATAGACATACCCCAGTTTACCAAATCAACAAGTTAGCCACACGATTCGAGGAAAAAGATGAATGATTTAAGAAATACAAAGCTGCTAAAAAAACTGAGAATGATTGGTACTGAGATCCAGATTTTTCTTTTCTTACAGAGCTGAAGGGGATTCAGTCACCAGGGAGGACTGCGAATATAGTGTCTCCATGGCATCACAACCTTCCTTACATCAACGCTGCAGGAACAGCAGAACCAGCAGATTCTGTGGATAGACAAAGGATTTGAGGAAGACGTTCAGCAGCTGTGCAAAAAATAAGTTAATGTCATGACCATTAACCAAAATCAGTATTCCAAGCTATGGTAAAGATAGAATAATTCACACCAAAAGGATGAGAACAGTTAACACTGAAGGACAAGAGAAGTCTCTGATCTTCTTCTGCCCCTCTACACTCAGAAAAATTCACATTCTCCCTAATGAAAAAGGGTGAAACTTTACAAATATATAGATAGTGGAAGTCTAACCTAAATCAGGAAAATGACCTCTACTTTAAATAATCTGCTCTAAAATGTTGCAGAAAAGACAATCCTTTCTAGAAAATACTTTTTAAAGTAGTAATTTTTCTTTTATGGATTTTAAAGATCAACAAACCAGAATCTATTCCTGTGCTGTATTTTAATCCAGCTGATGTGAATTACTTTGGCTTTGTAAAATCCAGTTTAAGAACTTTGATTTTTGTAATTGTTACTCAAACATAATGAAAAACATCTCAATGACTTCTCTATTTGCACTGAGAACTAACCTTTTATAGCACAAGCTGTTCAGGGTTGCTTTTTTCCCTGATGCTTGATCACATCTGACAATCCAGAGTACCCTGAAGTTGTGCTAGCAACATTGCAATGATACATTCTCCCTGTACACCATCCTCTGAACAACACTGTACTTTTTAGCAGAATAGTACTGAAAAAGATGGCCAAGCGTTGAATACAGTTCTGTCAAACTACATAATAATGGAAACAGCTACACATTCTAGCTGTTTATAACGATATTCTGGAGAAGATTAGGAAAGAAAACCTAGTCCAAAGCTACTCAGCACCCTTCAGCCCTTGTACCTCACGGCACTTGCCCGCTCTGCCATTAACTCGACCACCATCTTGTTCAGTATGACGATGTATTTTTTTTCAATTTTGTTCAACTAAAAGTTGAAAAATAAACATTTTTTACTAAACAAACAAATAAACAAAACAAAACAAAACAAAACAAAAAAAAAAGCAGCGAGGTAACACGGCCTCCACGCTGCAACCCGACGGCGGCGTCACCCCCGTTCCCTCACACGCTTCCCGCCTCAGCGCGCCCCGCGCTACTAGCGGCCCCGGCGGCCAATCCGCCAACTACGCCATTGACGCTGCTCTGTGGCAGCAACCGCCGTCAAACGCGGCATTTACGCTGCTGACGGAGGGCCGGGCTCTGCGCTTGGCTGCGTAGTTGTTATTCACGGATCGGGGCGTACGCAGACAGCCGGTTGCTGCGGCAACGAGAGCACGCGGGCGCGAAAGGCGGCGGGGGCTGAGGAGCGGGAGCCGCGGCCGAGCTGAGGCGGCGACGTGTTGGTGAGGCGGGCCGCCTCTGGTTATTTAGTCCTGTTTCTTTTGTTGTGAAGAAAGAAGTGCAGGTGTTGAAACTTTGCAGCTGTTTTTGGTGGTTTCTTTTTTTTTAATGTTGAGCAGTTTTCAATATTGGAGGTTGTATGCTTCTGTCAGCTGAGCCGGTTTCCTTACAGAGGGAAGGAGGAGGTCAGCCACCACCGATTCTTTCAAACGTTAACGAATTCTGAGGGAGGGTTTAAACTAGACCCCTTTTAAAAGAACGCTTTTTTGAAAAATGGCTTTTTTTGTTTGCTTTTGCTTTAATATTATTTTGAGCCCATTCTCTGATTTGGGACTACTTCGCTTTAACCCTTTGAACAACATTCCCTCCCTCACCTTGCAATTGTAACCTTCCTCTCTCTCTCTTTTTTTTACAGCATTCAGTACAGAATTAAACCAGATAAGACAATTCAGCAGAAGAACAGATGTTAATGCTGATGACCATGAACCATTCCAGTCTGTGCTTTCATAGCTTCCCAACAATGAACATGTGCTAAAATAGCGCTTCTGGGACACAGAGCGCTGTTTAAAGGCAGTAGTTCCCTTTTTGGTACATTGTCTGTCCAGTCACCAGGTGCAGACATTTTGGAATATTTTTAGGGATAGGGAGAATCTTTCCCAGGAAAATTTAGGATGGCCCATGCTCGTATCTCAGCCAACCTCTCCCCTGATATAGATCCCACAAAAGCTCCTATTGCATTTGGAAGGAGGGCCCTTCCCAAGCTGAATGAGGAGTTACGTTCTCCTGAGCTGCTGACTCAGCAGCGGGCACTGATGGCGCTCTGTGATCTGGTCCATGACCCAGAACATGTCTACCAGGCGATAGAAGTAGGTAAGTGTAAGTTTTGACACAGTGTGTGTGTGTGTGGAAATTATTTTCCTCTGCTACTTTTTTCCTTGCAGTATCTTTGATGACACAAGATGCCCATGAAAATTTTTCTATTTTAATCTACTTGTTTTACCTTAAAAAGGTAAAGAATATGGTGCCATATACATGACAGTTATTTTAAGAGTATCCTCACTTTAAGATTTATCAATGGCTCACTATAGGTTTTACCAACACCTAAATACAAAAGTAGTGCAGAATCTTATTTTGTTTATTGTGAATTTTAGCTAATTCCTAACTTAGGCTAATTTAAAAAAAAAGTTAGAAAAACCACCCCCATCCCCTTGCCACCCAGTTAAATTTCATTTGTCTGAAATCTTTTCTAACCCTGTTATCCATGAACTTTCAGAAAAAAACAAAGCAGTGAATTTATGAATTTCTAATATCATAAAACTACTAAATACATTTTATTTAGAAAGGAGAAAAGAAAAAGGTTTTAGTTATCCTAAAGCAGGAAAAAATGGCAAAGGCCCCCTTTATTTTTTTCTTTGTTAGACATTTTCTACCAGTTATGACAGGATAGTGGTAACTTCCTGTATTTTTCATGCTTGATGTGCTCAACATACTCATATCTCAGATCCTGTAATAATAACAGGAAGAAAACTCTGATCAACCTTTTAAGTGATAATTAATAAAATAATATTTAAATAAGGTTTACAAGTTCATTTGCAAAATCCGTGAAGTCATCTTTTGCCATTCATTCCTTCAGCAGTGAATAGCATGGCATATCCACTTTATTGGAGAGACAAAACACCAGAGCTTTTTATGCAGAACTCCTTCTCAGAAGTGTCTTAGTCATTGTAGAATGAGTCTATAAAAACCCTGAAACTTCATAAGAATTTAAGATACAAGACAATATAGCTAAATTTATCATACTCCTCAGGATTATATCTGGCCACCACTATTTTCAAAAGCCTTTATCCCAGCACTTGGGAAGAATCCTACATTTGGATTTTGGAAAAAAAACCCACACAAGCTTACCTTTGCAATTTTTAGCAGTCTGTTGTATATCTACATAGCTCATTATGTAACAGCGAAGAAGTTCTCTGGTTTGCTACTGTTTTCTTCTCCATTTTCTTCCTTCATAGTTTTTTCCTCATAAAAGATACCAATAATCATGTTCAAAATTTATAAAGTTATTGTTTGATTAACTGTAACTGCTCAAGCAATGCAATATGGTTGGTTGTTTGGGGTTGTTGGGTTTTTTTGGTCAGTGATCTATGTGTATACACATAATCATAATGGTTTACCAAATTTATTTCTATGTGTGAAAAGCAACGCTGCATGTTTTTACATAGCCCATGCTACACCTGAAGAAATTTTTTAAAATTGTACATGTCAACCCTGCAAACGTGCTTTTCTAAAAACATCAATAGCTCCACTGACTTGAGTTACTTCTAGAGTTACAACACTTCATAAATATTTGCAAGATTAGGATTTAACTTGATACAGTAGTCAGCAGCTTGTTTGTAGCATGGCATTTTTGGCAGTAAGCCTTGAAATTTGAAAGTTTCTTCTCTACTTGAGATATGACAATGGGAGTTTCACCATCAGGACAAGATGAAAATTCTGATCATTTGCACTTCAAATTGTGAGATAAGAATGAGTGTTGCTATTTCAAATTAATGCTGAAGGTAAGAAATGTTAAAATGAACTATTGTGTCTCATAGGATTCTTGGATAACCTGAAGACTTTGTTGCTACATCATGACAGTACTGTCCGACAAAAAACAACACAAATCCTCTATATAATGGCTATGCATAATGTTGGCAGGTAGGTGTAATTCCAGGGTTTACTGAATGGTATGGGAAGTGATAAAGATGTTTCAGTGAGAAATAAGAACAGAATTTCTAAGTCTTGGCAAGATAGGTGCAATGTAAATGAGAGTATTTAGTTAAGATGAAGCATCTTGCAAACAATATATGTTTTATTATGCTTAGTTAAATCTGACCTCCAATATTGTTTGTAGGCAAGGGCTGATACAAAATGGAGTGATTTCTGCCATCACTGACCTCTTGGATGATCCAGTAGATATCTGTCGGAAGAACATTCATCAGATTTTTGAAATGATGGCAAAATTGCCTGAAGGTAGGGATTTTTTCAGTAATTAAGTATTCAAATAGGCAAAGCAGGTAGGTGACTTTATCTGATTCCACATGTAATATCTTCCAAATTTATTTTATTCCATTGTCCTTGAAAATCATATCTAAAACCAGTATCTTTCCTATTTTTGCTCATCTTGATTTTCTTTAGTTAGTGTTTCTATGAGAATTTATTCTTTGGGTTCTATCCAAAAACTTTAAAATATATGACTGTCATCTTTTTTGTTGGTGGAGACAACTATGTTTTCTAGAGCTGTTTTTGCACTTCTAAAAATTTGCAGATTGTATAATAATAGTGAGAATACTGAGCCAAAATATAGAACATGCTTTACATAGATAACAAGTGAAATGCCCTATGTTAACATAATACACCTTTGAATAGTCCTGTCTATGTACTGGGGTAACTGATACTGCTAGATCTGTAATTTTCTTAGGTCTTATATAAGTTAAGGCTGCCTGCTCAAGATACAGGTTGTGTGGACTGCACACTTGAATTTGTATGTTAGAGTCTTGCATCAAAAATTCACTTTGTCCTTTTCTCTTTTCAAAATGATGATCAGCTGTTCATCATGGTCCACTAACTGTACAGTACACAGGATTTGTAGAAAGTTCTTCTGGCATTAGGAGGTACAAATTTTGCAAAATTTATTTTATGCCTTCCCTGCTCCTTGCAAACACTGGTGTAGGAGGAGGCGAATGAGTAAGTAAGGTCACCATCACATTGAGCTGTGACTACGCACAGATTATGTATTAATGTATCTTTGACCTTAGGCTCACAGGTACAGTTTCTTAAATGTACACTTTGACATTGCTTTCAGGAGGGAGAGAATTTAAAACAAACTAACCAACCAGCATGGCGGTGATGCAAGGAACAATGAAGAAGTTTGCTTTTTCTGATATTTTACTCAAATATTGTTTGCCCTTAGGTAATATTGTTAAATGGACTTGGTAAAATATGAAGATAAAAATGTAATAAATTACACCTAATTTCTGATGTCAAATGGAGCTGGTCATCTTACACTCCCAATATAGCAGGAGAGAAATCAGTATTTAAAGTGGCAAAAAGTCTGATATATTATAGGTGCATCGTTTAGGCTGAGATGCGTTCTGCTCTAGTGATGTTGATTTATCTCCAGTAAGATAAACAGAAGCTGGGTTGATTACATCCGTCAGGCATCTAGCTTTTAAATGCTTCAGCCTAAATAGAGGAATCCAAGCTGAGAATTTGTCTTTGACTTGCCAGAAGAATAGGTCATTGTACCTTTTATGTGCTTTCTTTATATTTACCACATCTATTTATAGTTTTCTAAATCTTTTATACACTGAGGGAATTTATATTGATTTGTTACTTTTATTTCCAGAGTCTATGATTATAATTTCAATAGTTTTCCAAGCTGAACATTATTCTTAAACTTTTTCAGTTGATGAAAATTTTAATTTTAAAATTAAAATTTCAGTAGATAAAAATTATCAACTAAAAAGCCATACTATTTAAATTCATGGGAAAGTATCTTGTCTGAGGAATTCTGTTACATTACTGGTGCTTAAAAAATTAAATGAGTGCTTAAAGTCTTGCTGAGTTAGTATATATTAATTCTAAAAATATAAAGAAGTATTTTTAAATGCATGCAACCCATTTTAAAGTCCTGAATAATTGAATCTATATGAGGGATATTAATATGGTGGTCTTAACTTTGGGAACATCACTATAGAAAACCAGAATTCCTGTTAATTTAATTTTACTAGCCATTTTACAGATTTTCAAATCAGATGAGACAGGGACTTGGCTTCAGTAAGTTTTGAAACGTTTGAGTGCCTGTAAAGAATTCTGTCCCTTACCAGTATAGACAGATACCATCCTGTGAATATGTGGATCATAAATCATAACAGAAGCTTATGGGAGAAGGAAACTTAACAGAAGTAAATAAATGTTGCCAAATTTTTGCAGATCACTATTAATCATTAACCACTCATCCATACTGGCTAAGGTCACCTTCTTAGGCCTTTTGGAATGGGATAATTCAGTAATAAGCCTTGCTGTTCAGTCCCTGCTGTACTGAACTTTATTATTAGCTGTAACCTTCAGATGTGGCTAGATCTCTCGCAGGCTAAGGCATGAAATTACCATTTGTCTCCTTTTGCTGATGGAGTTTTCAGGTGTGTACATGATGCACAACTTAAGTTGACTGGAAAGGTTTCAATTTAAACAGGGAGGTTGCCTCAGGGTTTGGTGGCTGATGTACATACCCTTTTAGATATGAATTTGTGACTTACAGATGTAAACTATAAGTAATGTTATGTGTAAACACCTGACTGCTTTTAGGTTCTATCTCCCAAAACTCAGAGTAGGTTGGAAGTTTATCTACATAAGCAGAAAACATTCACCGGAGGATGAATAAAAGTTCTAGGGGAAAAAAAAAAAAAACTATTAAAAAAAATCAACTACCCATATCGCCCTGAGAGGCTCCCCCCACCCCCCCACTGTTTGCAGTTAGACACTTTCTAACAAGCAGGGACTAAAAACAAGGGTTATATACAAAGTATTTTCTTAGAACAGTCAGTTCTATTTAGGGACTTACTATGGCAGTAAGCAACGCTAGCTCTTGGTGGTGCCAAAACATAAAAAGTTGCTTATTAAGAATTCCACATAAATCAAAATACATTGCCTAAACCAGAGGGTATGTAATGGTACACCATATTGCTGCTCAGGTCTGCTCCCATTGTTCCATCCTTGTCACTGCAGGCATCTGAATAGATCATCTTAGGTCAGGAGCCACTGATGAGAACTGTCACAACTGTAAAACCAGTTTGGTGATAATCAGCAAATGTGAGATGATACTATACAAGGACAAATCAAGTTGCCTCCTAGAGTGGAAGGATTATCCAACTCCTGCTAAGCTGGAAACTCAGCAAAAGCTGAAAGCCAGCTGCAGCAGTGTGTCTCCTCAAATCAAACCTTGCCTTTGATTGAAGGCAAAGGATTCACAGCAGCTCTGAAGTAAGCAGGAGCCTCTGGCAGACAGACACCAGCTTCCAAATCATGTTACAGTCCCAACTTAGTGCAAGTTGCCTCTGTTTGCAAGAAAGCCTGCAATTCTCTGAGTGGTAGCTGCTTTTCAGTGAGGCTTCTTTTGAACTAAGATTGATACCAGTATCTTCATGTTACCTCTTCCACTTCAGATACTGGTGGCAGATAAGAATCAGGTTTTCCAAATCAAATTAACATCGAGACTTGTTTTGGAGAATGGTTTTGGAGTTTTGTCTCCAAGAAAAGCAGAAAAGGGTAATTAATAGTATGAAAACGGTACTTAAAATAACTATAGAATTAGTTATTTGGTAAATTCTCTGCATCAGTGTCTCCACTGCAAATTCCTTTTAATGTAAATAAGGAGAGTTACTTTATTAGAAACCTGATATTTGTCTGTTGTAAATAAATTTTTTTCCATTCATTTATTCTCAATATTTAGTGTAATCCTAATACATTTGCAGTGATCATGCTCTGTATGCATGTAGGCCAACTTTTTAACTGCTTTTTTTCCCCCCACTCTCTCTTCTATTTATAAGAAATTAAAAATTAATGTAGAGGAACTGTTTACATCTGTGAAGCAAGCAGAATTTAATCTTTATCTTCTGATCCTATATTCAAATCTCTCAGAGAGCATGATGTGTCTAGCAGTCTCTTTATAGCTTGCTTGAGTCATACCTCTCTAGGTGAAATTCTCTTCCAAAGCTTAATTTCTTCAGCTATGAAATGATGCCAAATTTTGACCATTTCCTGTATCAATTTTTGTGCTATTAAAAGTCTCCAAGATTTGCTCAGGATAGAAGTCCTTGAGTAGATTAGTCTTTCATAGCTTTCTACAGACCAGATTTTCATACAGTGTCCTTTGACAGGTTGGGGGGGGGTGGGGGGGATAGAAAAAACCTTCAATCCTCAGCCTGTCAGCTATGTACAGTCTATAAGATCAGTGGTGTAGAAGCTGAGCTAGCATATTGTCTGTGAAAGCATCTCTGAGTAATTACCCTTGGGAAAAGGTGTTGTTCTGAGCCATATATCCTTTTCATTTAGATTAAAATATAACATACATATAAAACTATACATGTCTGTATTTAAGGGTTGGAAGATAACTCCTTGAACAGAATTGTGTTACTGTAGAATGGACTCACATACAGATGACTACTTAAAAGAAAAACAGAAAGGTGCTAAAACTGTTTTCATTGCTGTGAGACAATTTGGGGAATTAGGGAGAACAGCAAGTATCTTCCAATAGGTAGTAAGAGTCACAAGGCCTGACACAATTAATCCGACATATTACAGCTACAGAAATAGTCTCTGCCTAGTAATTAAGCCTTCTTCAGCTAGCCAAGAAACTGTCTGCCTTCCCCTCTGCATTTACTTCTACACCTCCCATTCAGATAACGAGATGGGATGTATCTTGTATCAGCTGGAGGAAGTCAGCAACTAATATACCATTCCACAGCTAGATTTCTGATGTGTTCTGGAGCTGGGGTAATTTAGTCAAGGGCCAATAAGGCAGTAAGTTCCACACTGCAAAAAAAGGAACATAAGCTGTACCATGCATTTGGCATGAAGTGTGGTTGGTTTTGTTAACTGGAAGGTGGTCAGTGACTCCAGTTAGCTCTATGCCAGGCCACCTGGTCTTTCTCCAAACATAAGTAATTTAGGAAAACGTGGTTATTTTAAGCAAATCCACTTGCAGACTATTTCTGATTCCTAAATTTAAGGATGTATACCAGAATCCTCCAGGAACAGTGAGATCATTAAAAACCAAAAGATGGAAAGATCCACAAAGACTGGGAGAACACTGACAAGTTATCATTTCCAGAAGAAACAACTTCAGTGGCAAGAATTAATGGGTAGAAGAAAGACAAAAATAAGATATATCTATGTATTCAATAGAGGATAGAAGAGGGAGAAGAACCAGCAACAGGAGAAAATTAAGAACATTGAAAAAATTAATAGCAAAACTTTCACTCTCTGTGAAAACAATTAGTTGACACAATACTTAACAATGTTAACGGAAGGGTGTTAAGCAATGATAAATGACCTGGGCAATAACAACTGCAAAAGTAGTTCTAGGAAGAAAATCTTTCACTAGGATATGGCTAATACTGGAGAAGTTTAATAATGCTTACCCATTATCTATCCTGGCTTTTATGGGTATTTAAATCTTTTTAGTCAAAAGATCGAGGTGGATTGGATGGGGCAATGGATTTTTAAGCTTGCCAGAACCTCTATTTGGGAAAAGTCCAAGAGATAATGTTTCTTCTACTACTTTACTGACCCTCTGTGTCTCCACTGTTCCACCCTCAGGAAATCATAACCAATCAGATTGGTGTCTTAAGGACTGTTTGAGGATACCTTTTTCCCTTTGAAACTTGTTTTGCTGTATAGAGTGCAAATGGTAAAAGGACAGATGGCATTCTTATTGCAGCAGATGGAACATCTCTTCTGTGAATGTCATTGTTGCCCAGGTGAAGTGAAATCCCAGCTGTATTAATGCAATTCTTTCAGGTGGCAGTACACTGCATCATTGATAAACCTGAGAAAATAGATGCAAATTTAATTGCATGATTTATCCAGGTGGACAATTAAGAGTCAAGGGATTTAATTTCAGCACCTGTCTTTGGCTTAGAATTTTTAGTTTTAAATTCCCAGTGCCTCAGTTCTTATACAATCCAAAAAAATAATTACTTCTGTGTAAAACAGAATTTAACATCTTGAATTCTTCAGATAGAAAACAGAGTAACCATGAGTAACTCAGAATACTAAGATCAAAAACATCATAAGAATTATTAGACAGTTGGTAGCAAGGAATTGTTATTCAGAGAACATGATTATGTGAATTGATTATTTAAACTTAATTATTTACTGCTGTATTCCTCCCCATGCCTCTGCTTTCCTTAAGTCAAGTAGGAACATACAACAGTGCTTCAGTTTCCTTTCCCCTTCCCAAGATAGCCTTCATTCAATGAGAAGTTTAACTGACTCCTTTTCTTTAGAAATACCCTTAGGCCTTTGTTAAAATATCCTAGGTTCTCCACTTCTGCTGTAGGTTGCCTGTAATACTTATGTTGGAAGGACCTTCTTAATTGAATAAAAATTTATTTTTTAATATAAAGTGTCTCTTATCCTCCTCATAACTGACTACACTTTTGGTTTTAGTTTTCCTATCCAGCTTTCTTACCTTGAAGCTATGCTCTAATGAATGCCAGTGTTTTCTTGTCACTACTTTCACCAGTGTGAAATGACCACAGTACCATGAAAGCTAGAGGCAAAGGAGGCATAACATCTAATAGTCCATTCATTGGAAAACAAAGCCCTGACTCATTTTGTACCTTTTTCACAATTCCACTGGCTAATTACAGGATATTACACTATAGAAAGCAATTTAGACTAGAAATACTGTGCAGTTTCTGAAGTGAATGATAGCACTTCTAATGGTAAACAAAGTTTAGAGAATCGTGTACCAACAATTACCATATAAAGCTTTTAGTAAACTCACCAAGTCAAGCAGCCTGACTGCAAATATCACAAGCAGGCAGTACCATCTTCTCACTACGAGTAAGACCTAAATACTCTGTCTGCCATGACAAACCTTTTGTACCTTCAAGGGGCAGCCTCATTGGCTCTTTTGCCTATTCTTCAGGTGTAACAGTTGACAGGGAATGTTTAAAGGGGCCCTGTGTCTTCAGTACAGAGATAAAATATGTCATTCAATGCCTCTGGCAAGGCTGAAAACTATTATTGCTTGAACCACTGCCCTCAAGTATTGTAGTTCTCTTGGCAGTCCCAGCTCACCATTAGCTTAAGTCTCCAAGCCACTTAGAAAAACCTTAGCTTGAATTTAGATATCCTCAAACAGGTCCGAAGAATAATTCTTAAACATAAGGTAAGAAAGATGAGGACTTCTTGACGCATTTTGTAGAAAGGCTGAGAAGCAAAGGAATGAAACTTTCTAAGCACTATCAAATATTTTCAGCTGGTCTCAGTAATTATTAATGGAGTGAAGGGTTCTAAGTCAAATTCTGTGTAAACTCCAGGGATATTATTTATTAGCATCCCCTAACAAGTGATTTTTATGAGTTTATGCTGTCTGTACAAGAGTTCCACACTTTGTTAATGTACATCCAGACTTTTAAAGATTTCAGTTAGAGGATGTTCTGGAAGAACCTTGTTATAGTCTGAATGGATGGAATTTTCAAGAAAACTTCAATGAAAGACCATCAACAAGACTTATGCTGATAGATTACCTTATATGGTGACTTTTAAAAAATATTTAGATTTTTCTTAAAGCCTAATTTTTCACAAGCAAGAGCCAGACAGAATTTTGTATTAATTTTGGAGACTTGCCGAGAGCTCAGTAGTACAAAAATGTGAACATATTTTTCAAGTTTTTTTCAAACTTTAAATACAGGTTAGGAGACCAGCTTCAGGCACTATTAAAAAATTTATATATGTCCTTATACCTAGACATGTATTTCTAAGCATAGACATCTATGCGAAGTACCTGCTTGTGTAAAATAATATGCAGGTAGGTTTCTTATGTATCTTGCTGATACCATGGGAGTTTCTTTCCTGATATTTCCTATAAACCTTGATCTATAACTTCTTTCCTAAAATTGTTACTAACCATCTCCCCCAAAACAGTAACAATAACATGCATTCAGAATTTGTAGGGACATTAAATGGGAACACATCCCTTAAATCTTCCCAAGTTGCTCAAATGTAATTGCTGAAGACTGAAATTGCTGAATGTTGGTGAATAAACTGAGGAAGAAGATCTGGAGCAAATAAACAAAACTCAGCAGTCTGTCATAAAGGAAAGAACTTCACAAACATCCAATTAAGTAACTGTCATAACACTAATTAATGAACACACTATAGGCACATCCCGTATCATTTGAATTATTTATTTTTTTAAGTGGACAATTTAAATGTTGACGTTATTAACCATTTTGTTTTAAATTTCTTAGAGCCCTTGGCTGAGATTTCTTGCACTAATCGTAGTACATAGGGGGAACAAAAGTAGAACGTTATTTTCCGGTGTGCATGTGTGTCTGTGTCTCTGTGTATGTATGTGCTTTACAATTATCAAACATATATTTACACACCAACTTTACACTGAAGTCTTTAAGAAGTCTTTTCTATGGCAGGGGAAAGAATCAACTGACCAAAGACTTAGGTCTATATGATCCATTTGAGATTTTCCAGTATAGTCCCACAGAGCTTCTTATGCATTCAAACTTTTGCCGGAATGTTACTCCATCCAGTAGTGTTTCTTTATGAGATGAAACCTGGAGCTGAGGAATGCATCTCTTCAGTTTCCTTAACTTCACTAAACTGTAAATAATTTAAATTATTAAATTGAAATATCAAGACATTTAGTTATTGTTCATATCGCTCATCTTTAACCTTCTAATAATACATCACATTTTAAAAATAATTTAAAAACCAACAAAAAAAAAAGACTTTGGAGGCTATATACTACACAATCTCCATGGCTCCTGCTTCTTGGGAAATCTGTTACAATATTACAATTCCCAGAATGTAATTGGAGCAGTGGAACAGAATTGTCCGTTGGCAACTTTCACATTCAGCAATCCAGACACTACAACAATAATTTAAAAAATTGCCTTGTGATTTATTTTTTTAATCTGTGTTAGAAAAGGAACACTAACCTACTTCTTAAATATAGTTTGTTTTTTTGTGAAACACCACAAGATTTGGCAAAAAAAGATGTAAAAGAAGACTGTTTTGATGTATAAAACTCCTCACCAGTAGAAGAAACACTGACCTTAATTTGGCCTATTGATAGATTCATTTCATGTAGTTTTGCTGCATATTTGAAGCCTTAAAGAGCAGAAAGAGCTGCTAGTCAGTTTGGAAATCACAGAACAGTTGCTCACCAATAAATCCTTTAACAGGCAAGATGTGCATGATAAACAGTAACGTAAAGCAGAAGTGTGTACATAGTATACGCTGTGAGTCATGTGCATGTGCATACATGATGTATGTGTATATACTGTTTGGCTGTGTGTATCAATATTGTGGGTGCATGCCCATTCTCTACAAATTTAATTAGTAGTTTGCTTGAATTCTCCTGTTCTGTAGCTTCTAGTTTGAACTAGCTCTTCTCCCCAACACAACCATTCTGCTCCACACTCTGCAAACGAGTTCATCTGTCACTCACCAGCTTTATATAGTCATGTCAATAAAATTTTAGGACAACTGGATGAAGAATTGTTTCTTACATAGAACATGATAGCACTCCCACTGTAGGAAATGGAATGAAACAAATGGAATAAAAGTGCAGTGACTGTGGTGAAAATATCTCCACAGAGTTAGGCCTCAATCTCCTTTTTTGTTTTTGTTTGGGGTTTTTGAGTTGTTAGGGTTTTTTTTCACTGGGGTGGTGGGTGGTGGTGGGGTTGTGTAATTTTTTTGGAGAGTAGGCTTTCACTCTCCAGAACATTTATTTGTGAAAAATGATGTAGCAGGTTAAGGGGGCATAAGAGGAACTGTGTACATACATCAGATTTCCCCTTTTCTCTCCTTGGGCTACTACACATTGCCCCATTATTTTCCACTAGAAGTGGAAGTGGTTAGCCCCTTTTTTATCACTTCAGGAAAACAGATTAAGCCCAAGGATTCTTAGCAGAGACCAATATATTTGAGATTGTTCTGAATGATGACATCTGTCACTGCATCAAAGACAAATTGTATGTTACTGGTATCAGTGGCGCAGGTGAAGTGTGAGTAGATCTCCTTGGTCTCCTTGTTGCGATTCAAGTCCTCAAACTGACGTTGAATGTAGACTGCTGCTTCCTCATAAGTGTTTTGGCCTTTGTATTCAGGAAAGCAGACTGTTAAGGGGATGCGTCGGATTTTTTCTGCCAGCAGATCTTTCTTATTCAAAAAAAGGATGAGGGAAGTGTTGATAAACCAATTGTTGTTGCAGATGGAATCAAAGAGACGCAAACTTTCTGCCATTCGACTCTGTAGGAGAGGAAACAACAGTGTCAAGAATAGTGTTTCAGCATAAATGTGAAAAGCACACAAAACATTATTACATCTATCAATGAGCAAAATCTGCTTTTAGGGAAAAAACTTTTATTTGGTGACTGTCCGTCTTACCTGACCGTGAAATTTCAGAGGTCTTAATTCACTTATTTTGATACATTTCACCATAGACTACCTCTTTCTTTATTTTTAAAAATATTTTACAACTATGGAGGAAAGTCTAAAACTGAAGATTTAGAAAAAGTAGGTGTAACTTGGGAAATCAAACTTAGGTTAGCACTATAAACAAATTCTTTAAATAAAAGAGATGTGTGATTTCTAAGGATTTCACACTACAGAAATATTCTACTGTTAAAAGATTTTTAAAAAGATGGAACTGCTGCAGCACAATTGTAACATTGCATCATCAGATGCGTAGTTTAGCACACCATACATACTCAGAATTTTCTCCTTTCCTCACTTCTCCCCATTGTATAATGGCAAGCTTGAATACACAAGAACCACATGCTACTATGATGGCACAACTTGCGTATTTATAGGTGAAAGCTGAGTTTAGCCAGACATGTTTAAAATCTTTCTGTCTGCTGGCCTGAGTAGGTAAACTCCATTTATGAACAATTTAGGATGACCACCACAATTACATATTTGAAAATAACAATCCAATGCTACTATAAACTGAAAGCAGAAATCAGTGGCTGTCCTGAATTTTCGTGATGTGTTGCTGCTGCGACACGCTTACTCACGGTGCAGCTGGAGCTGTCCATGGTACCAAATGATCTTGGAAGGCTGAATTTATTGCTCGGTTTACACCTATAACTGGTGTAAAGAGATGCGATGTCTTGAATAGAAAATATTCTAGATTATTAAAATAAATATTACTCAAGTATCATCAAAATAAGATACAGCAAATATCTTAATCAGACATTTTTGCTAAGGTCAGTGTTTTCCAGCATGTTACTACTTAGATCTTTATTTCTGTTAGGTTTCATTGGCACATCAGCATTGCCATTATCTAACTTTAGTCAGATATTTGTCTGTCATGAAATTTTTTTAATGTATGCACACATCTTTTCTATTGAAAGGAAAACATCGCTTTTAACTAAGTTGTCCTATTCATATTTAGAGAATGTTGAAAAGCATAGCATTTTACAATTCAGCAACAAGGTTTCATTCCAATCTTTTTCAATACCCAGCAATAATTTTTATTAATAAAATGGTAATTCTTGAAGAAGCAGACCTTTATTCTGTCCCTGTTCAGCTGTATTCATGTACTGCTGAAAGTGGGAAAAGCTTATATGATGGAAAATTTGGAATCAGTTTTTTCTGTACAGCAAATGTATTAGGAAAAAAGTGTAGAAACAAATATTCACACAACAAGGTACATTTTTGAAAAACTGGAAATTATATAGATTCTGAAAATTTCATAGACTCTGAGACAATGTAATGTAGGCTGAAAATTGGAATTCTTGCAGTGATGTCTGTTTAATATCTTTAATGGTTTTTTAGCTAGAAGAGTCTTTTAGCCGTGTGCTAGTTATTCTCTTCTTGAAAATTAAGATCAATTAATTTTTCAACTTGGTGGTAATGCTTTTTGCTATTTTGACCTCCATGGGCCAGTTTGATATCAGATTCCAAAGCATGAGTTAGGCTTTTTCATCATTTTCCTCTAATCCTCTTCAGACACTCCGAAAGAATTTTTGCAATTTTTGAGCACCTTTAAAATCTCAGAACGCTGTAAGGCATATCTCCTTCATGTAGATGTGATCCAATGCATAGCTCTCAAAATAATTTCAAGTAGATAAACCAATGTGATGTTAATCACAGCATGAAATTCAGTATTCCTACTCACATGTCCAGATGAATTGATTTTGTATGGGAAAGATTTCTGTAAAGCTTTTAGCTCTTAACCCAAATGACAGGCCTACAGTTAATATTTTGCCTACAGCTAAAATACTAGCTATTGTTCCTTCTTGCTTTTTTTGTTTTGTTTTGTTTAGGCTTTATACTGCTGAAAACATTGTTGTGAGGAATCATGGTTTATTCCTGTTTAATCTTCAGCAGTCCTTCCCTCGGTTTTGAGATAACACCAAGATTTATTGCACTCTGGTCACAAGATGCAAAGAATCCTTGTACAGTCAGCTCTGTAAAGTCTGCTTGCTGGTAAACCATGGATAAAATACGTAGAAAGCTTTTCATATACAGCAATATAGATGATAATCTTCCTTAAAAGCAATAAACAAGCTAATATCTATGAAAATCTTTTCCATGTTAAGTTTCCATAAAGAGATGCATATATTCAGATGATTATTCTTTAAACTGATCTCTACAAAAGCTGTACAAAACTTGTTCAGGTTGGTGTTTCATGTGTTTGTGAAGTCTGGGGTTTTTTAACTCAATGTATCTTTCACCATTTTTTTTCCCCTTCAAAGTGAATTTGCAATACTGTCTTGCTAAATTAAGAAAATAAATGCTGTTCTGTTAGAGCATCTCTTTCAGTATTCTCAGATCATGAGATTGCATAGGATTTAATATAATTTCTTCATCTTAGTCCATATAGCAAATGTAATTAAGATGAGGCATTATTGATCAGTGTAGGACATGATGGAAGGGAGGGGTATTGTGAATGATGGGCATCATTAATGATATATCAGAATACAGTAACAAATCCTCCCAGTCTGTTGTCTTTGGTCTCACTTTGTATCACAGTCACATAGTGAGTAGTTTTGTAATATGTACAGATCATTAATTTAGTGACTTCAGAGGAGAGAGCAGCTGATCTGGTAATTTTAATTTAAATAAGAGAAAAATAATATTGAAAATGTGTGGTAAAACTGGAGATTACTGATACCTGATTTCCTAGTGCTTCCAAAAGGTATAATGAATCAATTTATACAGAACTTAGATTTTTTTCGAAGAAGCATGATTTCTTGAAGAAAGCCTGGAATCATCTCAGGCTTAATAATTTTGGTACAGTCAAAAGTATTTTGGATTGGCAGAAACAGAAGACTGTAAGGTTTTTCAAGGGATGATATATACCATTTGTCATATGTCCGAACATATTTTTAACCTTTTCTTTAAGCCTTTTCACAGAACCTCTCTGTTCCCACCTCTTGACTGATCTTTCAACAAATAAAAATACATTAATCAATAGCTGCTAATTAGTAGACACTAATCAAGATTATTTTCTTCAAGAAGATGTTTTAGCTGATTCCTCAAAGCAGAGAAGCAGTCTTAACTTCTTTTCACATAAGACTGTTCAACTGGTGACTGACAGACATATTTCAGCCCATAGGATGTTTTGGTGTAGCCAGTTATAAAGTCTTTCTCATGCATCTGCATATGTCCTGTTATATATGCCCAGATCCTGGCATTAGTTCTGGAAGCTGCTGTAAGACCTGTCTGATTCCACAGTGGTGCAACTTGTTTTCAGATATACCTCTTGTAACAAAAAACAAAAGAAAAGTTCATTTGACTTCTTGCATTTATACCTGATATAAAATACCAGCATTCTTCCCAACTGAAAAAAAAAAATATCAGTAGTGTCATCATATCTATACAAAGAACATAAAATTTGCAGAAGTTCACAATGCTGTTTTCAGAGTGCATTCATCTATCTTTGTATCTGTTTTTTTTCTTGCCAATAAAGAAACTGAATAGGGCAGACTGGAAAGTAGCTATGTATTTTATCATTGTGTATAAACATACTATGGCAGATATATCGGTCAAGTACATTTAGAGAATCCACATTTTCTTTTTTATAATTTAGTAACAGAAAGCAGTGAAAATAAGGAATCAGAGGTGATAGACAGATTTTTTTGTGAAATTAGAATGTGTGCCAAATAATATGTTCCTTCTACCAAAGACGTGTGCCATAGCACGCAGCGGCGGTGTTCTCACAGTGCCAACAGGTACCGTACTGTGGATTTTGCTTACTTTGGATGGTGATTCTAAAACCACTATGACACTTCACTAATTTCTAACATTCCCACCTATTCTTCTGCAATAACTGACTCCTTTGTTTTCTTCCAATATTAACCTGTAATGAATTTAGTTTCACAGTTTTTGCTGCATCTCCTGTATAGATTACTCTGCAGGTATTGTGCTCTGACCTCATGTGTACATCATGAGTCACCACAGTGGTCCAGAGTAAGTGAACAGGAGGAATTTGGGATATTAAAAAAAAGGAGTATTCTTTTTACAAGATTATTTACAAATATGTATGTGTTCCATTTGTCTGGCTTGTGTTCAGAGGGGTTGAAAATAACTTAGAGTCCAGGTATTTTTGTTCTTGTTTGACTGTGAAATATTCTGGCCAGTTCGCCTGTTTGGAAAGCAGAGGCGAGAGGATGATTTTGGCTTTTAATAGAAGTAACAGTATTTTGTGCCTAATTCTCCTAAAATTTCTATCAGTTGTGTCTAGCACATCTCCCTTGACTGCACTAGAGTTACGCCATATTTCAACTGGTGAGATGAAGAGAGAAGAATCATTCACTGTTTATTATATGAAAAGTAATATGAAAATACAATTTATTTAAAATTTACTTTTTATTTGGTTTTATTAGAGAATGTATTGTACTGTTATTACTACAAAGGAAATCTGCAACAGTGTTGATCATTATTGTCACACTAAAACAGTATCCTGAAAAAATTACCCCTTAAAAATCCATAGTTGCTGAACTATGAGCAGACTGTTTTACCTAAGCTTTTCAAATTACCTGTTATTTTATTTGTATTACTATTTCTTCTCATTTGCTACGGGCTGACTTGGTCAGAATTGCATCCTCAGTTCTCAGAGTTATATGAAGGCATTGATTTAGTTATTTTAGTGAGTAATTCTGTGTTTACAGTGTTTACAGATTAAACCACAGACCGTTGGCAGTTTCTGGTCATTTCAAAAGCCCCAGCAGCACAAGGGTGCACCACGATGGTTGGCACCGCCACAGCAGCAGTATGTAGCCAGGCTGAAATCTCACAAGCCTCTTAAGGCATACTGAAATATAAGCAAATTTATACAGTTCCTATTTTGGGTGGGGGTTTTTTGTTTACTTCTTCCTTTGTAAAGATGGGGTCATCTGACATTTGAGCCTACTTTATAAACAGATTTATAGGTGTAAAAATATGGCTTTAAAAATCTGTTTGAGGGTTTATTTTTATTTTCACAATGCAAATCCTGAAACAACAGATAATCCCCTAAAAACATCATAGGTCTGTTTCCAAATAATCATGCTTTCTTTCCTTCCCTGAATTTGTAGCTGGTAATAAAACCATGCAAGAAATTTTTAGCTCAGTTGAAATGCTTTTGGTACTAATTGTCTGGGAAAAAAAAATGTTTTAGATCTAATATAGGTTTTGGGCCAACTCTGAGAACATTCATGCCAACAGGATATTGCATTTTAAAAGGTTTGTGTTTATTACTGTATTTTGTAGTAAATCATAATACTGTCCCTCTATGACCAAATCCTCAGTTGGAGTTTGTAGTCCAAGGACAAAAGCAGACAGATAAAACCTTTCCATAAATTGTGAAATGTAATGAATGCATAGAAGAGGACTGACGGTTTTAAATTACTGTAAACTTGGTGATCTCTTATATGATGTAAAGAAAGGCTTAGTGAACTATGGTACCTGACACCTAAGAAATTTCTTCTTCAATATAATATCATTATAATAGTATTGGTTGAATATCTGAAAGTCATAAATACCTTAAGTAAACTAAATAGAATTTCTTATAGTTAAAATGCAAATAAGGTAATCAGGAATTATTTCCAACAAAGATGCAAGCTATATTACAGCAGTGCAATACTATGGTTGCATGGTATAAATGCATGATATACCTTGAGAAATGAACCTCCAAAATCCAATTAATGATTTAACTATAATAACAAAAGTAGGAAAATGTATCACTGAACAATGAGGAAATGCATCAGAAAGGAAAAAGAAAGTCTTCAAATAACAGAAAGATGTCATCCATATAATTATGAAAACTTTAGGGAAAGAGAAACAGGCAGCACCTACTTCCATATGAAGAACAGAAAACTAATCAAAGTTATTCTGAAATATTTTTTTTTACCTGTTAACATGGAGACATGAAACACATAGTGTCCAGTCTCACTTTCCACATGGAATTAAATGACAAACAAGTAAATCCAAACATTAGAGAAAATAGTATACATAGCAAGACAAGGCCATTATAAATTTTAAGTGGTGGCTTACGAATTGTGCAGTTCATCAATCACATTTGAAAGAGCAATGCATGACATGTATCTCCATTTTTTATGGCCAGATGACATCTTGATATATCTGAAAATCTTAAATAAGAAGTGATATGTCCACGGTTCTAAGATGAAGACTGACACTGAAACCGAGCCTAAAGATGCATCCACCCATATACTCCTATCCTAACATAACAGGCTTGTTTCTGGTTTTGTCAATATTTTAAAACCACGGTATATATTTAGGGAAAGTGAACTTGAGAGGGTTATGACTTACTATAGTAAAAAACCAGAATTAATTATTGTACAGCTCCCAAAGGAGTTATAAAAATTTTCTATTAACATGGAGGAAAAGTAATGGTAAGAAAAGGCGTTCTTCTTCTCTGCAGTGTCTTTTCCAGTTCAGGAATCCTGAGGGGAGTAGCTAGCCAGGTGGTTAGAAAAAATGTGCTGCTGTAATTTTATAATAATACACAAGCTGGGGTATAAGCAAGATAATGCCAGTGCCTTATCCAGACGGCCTTGTTGGGGGCTAATTGCAAATTCTTTTCTTAGCATGAGAACAAGGAATTGGTTGCTTGAGGGTAAGAACATGCTAAGGAACAGATGGCTGCTTCTGTTCTTTCAATAATTTGCAAACATACAAACATCCCTGGTCATCCTCTGGAACAGTAGAGGTGTGCTTAGCAGGAAAGAGTTCCAGAAAAACTAAGAGTTTTCAAAAGGGAAGACCCTGTTACCAAGATAGGTAGTAATTAGAAAAATCACTAGGTAAATGGAACCAAATTGGAATGTAGTATCTCCTCACAGCTTTCACATTAAAGCTCTCTGGTCGCAGTTGGGAGAGCTGTGAA
Organism: Ibycter americanus; assembly: GCA_035590275.1. Lineage (NCBI taxonomy): Eukaryota > Metazoa > Chordata > Aves > Falconiformes > Falconidae > Ibycter > Ibycter americanus. The sequence continues at coordinate 89,813,861 of JAVJGI010000001.1, forward strand.
CTTAAAAATGAAAAATGATGAAAAAAGAAACTATCATAAATAAGGGAATTAACTGCCATTTGTACTAAATACCTAAGAACTTCATCTTTCAATCATTCTTCCTCTTTCGTCATTATTTTAAAATTGGTAGGTATTTGGGGATTGTGAAAATCTTAACTAAACAAAATAAAATTTATCTTGTGTAAACCATAAACAATGATGAATAAAATTGGTGCAGGAACGGTAATGTTTGCTTTCCAGAAAAGTTAGAAAAATCTTTAAATGTCAGTAAATCTTGAAATAACCAGTGGAAGCTGAGGCTATTTTCCTGTTGAGGCTTTTCCTTGCGACAGTGGCTGGCATTTAGCATATGCTGGTAGCTATGAGCTACTTCACAAAATGGCATGAATCTTTTCTTTCTGTTTCAAATGTGTTCTCTAGAGATCCATAACTTAAGACCTTCTAAAGCAAGCAGGTGAAGCTAAAGTATTTGAAGAAGGGTTGGTGGGGTAAAAAGATAATCGAATCTGTTGGATATAAACATTTGTTTTTCCTTAAGGTTACTATACCAAAAAAAATTGAATCCATTCTGAAAAAATGACAGTCTACAAAATAAATCAAAGGAAATACCATTGTCCAAGACAGTCATAGTCAAAGCAATCCAGGAATTCAAACTATGTTTGAATAAATGTATAATGGAAGGCAGAGGAAAAGCAGAAGAATTTTGCAGAAGAAAATACAGGTGATGCAGAAAGCAAGAGATAACCTGGAGAAATATGAAGAGATACTTTTTTCTTGTAAAAAAGCCTAGACAGTGCTAGTTGAAAGGTCCTTCCTCTCTAGCAGTCAGGCAGTCCTGACTCAGTGCTGGATAAGAGAGACTTGATTTAAAAGGAAAAAGACTATTGTATGATTCATCTTTTGTTCAAAGGAAGAACACTCCTACAGGAATGCATAGGATGAGATGGCTGTGGGTCTAAATGGGGAAAGATGATGATAATTTCATGAGTTACAAAAAATAATTACTTTCATCTAAAAATCAAAAAAAAAGAAACTATCTGTTGGAGAGGATAGACTTAGACTTAATCCAATTCACTCTATATACCTCTCAAATAAAGAAATTAAGAACCTCACTGAGGTAGGCTTAAACTGGAATGAAACACTCTACCTGTGTTGTCCTGTTGATACCTGTTTGTAGCTTTGGCAGCTCCCATGAAAGACAGGGTAACCAACAGGGATTTGACTTGACAGACTTGTTTTGCCTTTGCAAATCCTTTCTTTCTGATCCTAGGATCCCAAATTTTTCCTGGAAAATGTTGGAAATTCTAAAATGTCAAAATTAGGTGAGGTAGAATGGTAAAGTCCCATTGTGAATTCATTAAGAAGTGTTCTTAAGTCACTTAGCAGCTTAACTTATTCTATAAGCAGACAAACTCATTACTCCATCACCAAAGTAATACGTTACATTAGTCTAAAACCACTGCAGGAATTCCTGACCAGTTACGTGGTAAACAAAGCTAGGAGGAGGTCAGGATAACTAGAAGCAGCTATGTCAATATAGTGCCTATCGTATGGATATATATACACATGCCATCTATTTCTGTCCTTCCTACCAAAATTCCTGTGTGTCCTGCATATATAAAAGGAATGTGGAGTGCAGAAAGGTGGAAAACTAACATAGCATTTTATGTATTGTCCTGGTTTCAGCTGGGATGGAGTTAATTTTCTTCTTATTAGCTGGTGCAGTGCTGTGTTTTGGATTTGGTGTGAGAACAATGTTGATAGCATGCTGATGTTTCTGGTTGTTGCTAGGTAATGTTTATGCTAAGTCAAGGACTTTTCAGTTTCTCTGGCCCTGCCAGAAAGAAGGCTGGAGGGGCACGGGAAATTGGGAGGGGACACAGCCAGGACAGCTGACCCAAACTCGCCAAAGGGATGTTCCATACCATATGGCATCATGCTGAGTATATAAGCTGGGGAAGAAGAAGGAAGGGGGGGACATTCAGCATTATGGCGCTTGTCTTCCCAAGTAACCATTACGCGTGATGGAGCCCTGCTTTCCTGGGGATGGCTGAACACCTGCCTGCCCATGGGAAGTAGTGAATGAATTCCTTGTTTTGCTTTGCTTGTGTGCACAGCTTTTGCTTTACCTATTAAACTGTCTTTATCGCAACCTACAAGTTTTCTCACTTTTACTCTTCCAATCCTCTCCCCCATCCCACTGTGGGGCGAGTAAGTGAGCAGCTACATAGTGCTTGGTTGCTGGACAGGGTGAAACCACAACATGTATATACATATATTTTATGTCACTACAATGAAGGGAAATTGAAAGGGATGATAAAAGAAGGTTTTATATTAGAGGAACCTTGAATCTCTACTATGAAATGAGCATATAGAAGGCTGACAAATGTGGATGTTATGAAGTGGAACCCTGAAGAAATCTTGTGTGATTCTGGATAGGAAGATACGTATTTATATGGTGAGGGAAAAAAAATGTATTAAGCGTGAAACAAGCTTGCTTTCAGTTTTTTGAAACAGATTCATCCTCAAATCAGGAGGAAAAATTATATTAGCAAACAAAATTTGTAAACTACCAAATTAATTCCTCATTATTTTAAAAATAATGTCCTGTAACTGTTTATACTTAGAGTTTGTACGTGAAAATGTAGAATGGGTAGAGGAGGCGATAGCCAATATTTGATGCCTCTTTTTCAGAGAAGCAAGGGAAAATAAACCTGACAGAGCGGTACTGCAGCACATTGTCTCTCTTGGTGATTTCCTGTGGAGCATTACTACTGTCTTTACAGAAAATTCTGCAGATGATAACTGAATCTGACAGTATGAATGAGAATTACATGGGGACCTTTAGTCTTGGCTATTGTATAGGATGACAATGAAAATATTATGAATATTTTATCACCTGTGATCTCTGCGACTGGAAAAGAATTGTAGTGTTACTAAGGCTTACTGTGGACCAGACTAGACAAAGCAGATTTAATTGGGAGTATTACTTTAATAAGCCTGAACATTTGGTTTTGAAAATTGGTCCCTGCAACTTTTTAGGTGTGCACTGAAACAGTAAGTCATGTCTGTAGGAGTACATGATAAGTTAAGCATTGTTATATAGTAGTTACATATGGGTGCCAATGACAGACTGGGGTAAACTACTCTTTAATACTATCTATCAAAACTGTTTTATATTCCTAGATCAGGAACAATACAGGTTTGTTAATCCTAGCAAGTACAGTCTGACACCAAGCTGTGATTATACTAAGAAGAATGCCTGAGCTGAGAAAAGTTTGATTCAACTTCCTGACAGGAAGATTAGATTTTGAGCCAGGGGATTTCCAAGCAAAGAACAGGACAACAGGTCCTTCTGCTAGGATTTATAAACTAAAGGGAACCTAAAGAAAGAATATACAGAAAACTCTTGGAAGAACAGAGGAAAAGGTTACTGAGTTCAAGGATCAGAAGGAGTGGGGCATTCATCATTTAGCAGAAATGCTAGAAGAGCCAGATAAAGGCTACTCCAGTATGTCTGGCCAAGGTATTAAGGGCTGTTCCACAGCAAGGAAAGGGGCAGAATAAAAGTGGAGAAATACATGTAGATTGAGTTACTGCTTGTGACTAGCTATTAATACCTTCTAAGCAAGCTGAAGGACAGGAAAATTGTATTTAGAAGTCATAAAATGTGCATGTGATAGGTACTATATTTATCACTTCACATAAGAGAATTAGAAGTTCAGACAAAAGTTCTAGAAAAAGGTATGTTCAGAAGAATAGAAAAATGGGGCAGTCAGTATTGGTCCTGTGCCTGATAGAACAGCAACACAAATCAACATTTCTGGAAAGGAGTAATAAGGATAGATTGGCAAAAGAAATGCTACTGCAGCTGATGCAGGCCAGAAGAAACTTAAAGCCACAATGGGCCAGCATACTAAAACCTTCATAGTACACAGATAGTGTCCAGCCAGGGCCACACTGCCAGGGCTGTAGTAAAAGTATACAAGATAAATAGTATCATGGAATATACTACTGTTCACAGGCCTCCATTTAATCATTAAAGGGGGGTGGGGGAGGGGGTAGCTTGTTTTTTCTCCTTAA
>JAVJGI010000001.1:89817953-89855400 GCA_035590275.1 Ibycter americanus
CTGCAGTGTTCCTTCATACATAGTATAATGGCTTGTTTTTTCTCCTTAAAGGAAAGCTTGCTGTGTGTCAGTTGCTCAGCAATCAACTTTAACACTCCTTCTACTGCCTCAAAGGTCAACAAAGCTTTATGCTACATAAGCTATACATAAGACATAGCAGTTATGAGAGCTTGCACTGTGCTTCTCTGTGTATTAGCTTGGGGGCAAGCAGTTCTGAAGAGAGCAAACATGCCATTAAAGGAATATAAGAATAAATTTTCAGTGTCTTTGACAGTGCCAGAAAATAAAGATTTCCTGAGTACAAATTAAGATAGTTCTTAACTTAGTTCTAAGAAGCAAATTAGCAGCATATAATAGCTATGCTTGCTTTGGGGGTAGGGTTTTTTAAACATTGTACCAGTATTCCAAGCAAACTGCTTGGAATTTGTAGAGTTTGGGGAAAAAATCTAGTTTAAAAACATTTTCTGGTTAAAAACACATTTGTTTAAATTCTCACAGTTCTTGAAAATATATCCAAAGCAGCATGAACATCCATACTTTATTGTAAATGACTGGATGTTTTATTCTTAGATTGAGTTATGTATATAGTAATAGAGGCCAGCTTTTTTATTCCTGGTAATGTATTTAAATTGATTTCAATGCTTACTCATTGTGGGATGATTTTTGGGTTTTGGTGGTTTTTTTTTCTTCTTTCAGGCCTTTAGATTATTTGTTTAGCTCAAGGGCAAGAGAAGCATTTCAAGTACATATTCAACATAGCTGAAATGTTGCATAGTTTTACACATAAAGTAGTTCAGGATTTTAGCTGTCCTCATTTGAGATCTTTAAGCTTAATACCAGCCTTCTGTGTCTAGGCAATAAGTAACTTAATGCTGCATTTACCTTCATGGAAAGGCTGAGGGAACAGGGCTTGTTTGGGCTGGCAAAGAGGAGGCTAAAGGATGAGCTAATAAAAGCCTACAACTACTTGAAGCATAGTTACAAAGATGATGACTCTCAACTCTTCCTTAACAGTATCAGATGAAAGCGTAAGCAGCAATGAACACTAATTGCAGCTTGGGAGGTTCAGATTAGATGTCAGGGAAAAAAATTTCACTAGAAGGCTAGCAAGCAGTGGAACAATTTGCCTAGAAATTTTGTCAGATCTCCATCCATAGAGGTTTTCCTCATTCAACTAGATAAAGCCAGAGCTGGCCTGATTTACTGCTGGCAATAGTCCAGCTTCAGCTGGGATGATAGGATAAGTGACCTTCAGAGATCACATCCAGCCTACATTTCTGTAATTCCATGAATTGTAAAAACATTTATAATTGAATCCATAATTGAGAAGTCAATTTTATGCGTGCAGTTCTGAGCAGATCTTAAACTTCTCATCCTGAAGAGGTGAATTCAAGCATAAGGGCTATCTATCTTTTTAATAGTTATACTAGACGGTTACTATCCTGTTGGTGAGGCAGGATGAAAAGGAAATGGTTAAAGAATGGAGTTGTGGCCTTCGTAGAATACCCATTTTTTTACTGTCTTCTGTTCTTTCAAGCTCTCCAAACCTTAGAGTAGCTCCTAAGCTATTAAAATACTGTAGAAATCTGCATGAGAATTACATAAGAACATGCAAGCAAAAAGAAAAATGTTTATTCACTGTTGCAGACTACTGACTAACCTACCTTTTGTATAGTTTGCGCATAACCCAACCTCTGGCTGATAGATTATGTGTAAAGAAACAATGCATTTTATTGCACCTTCTTTGAAATGTGCATTTTGGTAATACATCGGGGCAGGGTGGTGTGGTGTGGTGTGTGGGGTGGTGGTGGTGGTAACAGGATGAATATTGGTTCCTGTTACCCAGACAATTGTTTGCTTTAGTTGAAGTGAAACAATATATTGCATACATAAGAGAAAATTAGGGTTTTTTTAAACTGAAAAAACTCCATTACTTTTTGCCACTAGTATGCCACTAGAATGCACTAGTAAGTTTAATAATTTTGTGTAACAGAATCATGGCAGGGGAACAGATTGCAAAATCCAGTGCCTGTGAATGCCCTTTCTCTGGATAAAAAACATTTGAAATCTAAAACATCAGTGACAAGAGTCCAACCTGATAAACTATGATATAAAGAGAAGAGGACTTCTCAAGTAAGTAGGTTTTCATTTCAGTACAGTCAAGCCCAGCTTTAAAACAGGACTGTTTGGATATTAATGAAAGCTAATAGATATACGTAGGATGAAGCATTTGCATCAGTTAGTAGAATTAGAAAACACAGAGAAAACCAGCAAGAATTATTACAAGTATGGAATGACTATTACATGAAAAAAATTAAATTAACTAGTTTTCTTCAGCCTGGAAAAAGAAATAGCTGAGGGAGAACAAAGTAAAGCTCATAAAATCATAAATGGTATTGAAATGGTAAATAGTGAATTATTTTTGCACCATTTCTTACAATGCAAGAAGAAACATCAAATTCAGTTATCTGACAGCAGACAAATATTCCTTCCATGCAGAGCATAATTAAATGTAAAACTCTGTCATGAGGTGTTAATAATAATAATAGTAAAAGTCATAAAAGTGTAATTGGTTTCAAAAAGCAATTAAATTAAAAGGGCACTTAAACAGAAAAATGTTGATGCAATCCTTGGTTCAGTTATCTGGTAGGGTTTATTGCAGGAAGTATCAGTGTATGCTTGACCTGTTCCCATATTCTTTCCTAAATATCCACTGTTGCCCACAGTTGGACACAGACTACTGCAGATATTTGCCGTGACCTAGTACAACTGTTTTGTATGTTATGGCTGTCAGAACAGCTCATCCTTTTTGTGAAATCAGCTGCTTCATTCCCTGTTGGTGAAAACTTCTCCTTTACATAACCCATGTAAAATTGCTACAGTTCCTAGGCAATTTTGCCTTTTCCATTAGTCTTGCCTAGTATATAAAAAAAAAAGTTTGTTTTAGAAACTTCACCATCATTTGAAGCAGCGAGTGTTTCTCACCAAAAAGATAGGCAAAGGGTCTTGGAACTAGAAGTGCTGACCTCTAGTAATTTGCATTGTCTGACACTGGAGTGTATGAATGACAGAAGGATAACGATATTTTCTCTTAGACCCATTAAAAAAAAAAAAAAACAACAAAAAACGAACTGGCCCACATTGGTGCTGAACCAGTTTTCACCAGAAAAAGCTGGCCAATAGTAGGAGCACTAGCTTTTCATTTTGTTGCATCTTTGAAGATATTTTCAGTAGGATGCTTACAGAGTTTGGTGCAGCTAGAAATCTTGTGGGAACAATGGCTATCTTCCTTTTCTATCCCATCTATGTTGCAAGATTAATGTAGCATACTTCAGGAGCAAGTGGATATTTCAGATCTTTTAGAAGCCTTGCCTATAATTCTGACATAGTTCTTGTCATCATGCTGGTCTTAAGATTGCCTTCTACTAACCTGGAAGAAACATAAAGGCTATAGGGCACATAGGTCAGTGTTCAGAGTCAAGAATGAAAAAGGAACAGAGAAAGAAAGCTAAATGAAAAAATATAAAGCAACATCAAACAGAGGGTCTAAATCTGCGTCTGATCTTGGCCTTCTTTGCGTAAGATGAGAGGAATACTGAGGAGTGCAAAAGCAGCATGTTTAGCAGCATGGAGAAAGAAAGAATCTTGTTTTCACTTTCAAGAAATCCTTCCGGTTTTGTACAGTATTACTGGAACTGAGATCTAATCAGTTTGAAGAGATAATTTCTATGAAGTTATTTTAGAGTAACTGGAGAAAAATGAAAGGAAAGAAATGGTTATGTATTCTGAAAAAATGCTCCTCCCATAGTTGTAATTGAAGCCCTAGTTGGGTTGTAGACAAAGTAAATACTATTTTGGTTGATGAGGACTGAATTTAAAACAAAAAATCCCACATCATGGTCACATGATGTAAATCTCTTTATTGCTATTAAAGCATTATTGCTAAAGTTGTTCAGGAAAAAAAAAAAGAATAACTTTGGTGTGGAATTTGTTCAGCCTTTTGGGGGGATCATTTCTTCCACTTTATGTAGACACTGACAATGAGCCACACACTTTTTCATCACACTATTTTTGTCTCTTCTGATCTCTACTGCTCCCATGCTAGGCTCTCTCAGTGTCTCAGCCCTTACTTTAAGCAGTTTCTGTACATGGGCAGGTGCGCACTCAGCAGAGGGTTTGCTACACCACCATCTGGATTGTCAGGCCATCTCCTTTCTTTTGACACTATTTCATTATATGCTTTAACAAATTCAACTGAAATCAGCAATTAACTAACTATATCTACACATCTTCATATCTCTTCACCTGGCTAAAGGGAGAGATTCCCTACTGCCATCTGTCCAAACAGATTTTGAGTCTGTAAAATAGATGGAAAGGCTCCATCAATTACAGGGAAAGGTTGAATTGTTTTGGTTTACAATTACACTGCTGTAAATTTGCAGTGTTTCTAGTGATGCTAAAAGAGCACTGCAAAATTGAAACCATCAGAATGTGGCTTCATATTGCACCAACAGTTTGTTGTACAACAACAAAGACTGATTATCAATCTTAAGTATCACACTGTTTTCTCCAGGTGAGAAAAATACATTTTTTCATTTATAGTCACCATAATGTATACTAAAAGCACATTAGCAAGCAAAAAGAAATTTCTAGAATGTTAATAGTAAAGAATTATACAATAAGTTTCTGCAAGAAATGTAAATATCTTTTAAAATTAACTTTTTATAGACAATTGAAAACATTACACATGCACCATTTTCCATAGAAGAATTCTTGTAGCAAGCCCTCATAACAGAAATGTAAGTTTACAGTCATGTTAGAAGTCTGCTATCTACTAGTCCTTCAATAACATACATCTTTCAATTCCAGTCAGCACAAAAATCTGCAGTAGGCTTCTGCTTTTTACACTGAGTTAACATTAAACACTGAATCAAGGTCAGGATTCATCTTCAGTGTTGTTAGATTTTTTCATCCCAGAGTATGAAATTAATCTCCCAGGAAGTAATCACCACCACAAAATATAAATATACAGAAATACACAATACACCATGAAGACAGAATGAAACAAAATTAATTATATGTAGCATATATTACTGATATTTCTTAAGGTATTTCTAAAAATAATTACAATTTCAGTAAGAACCTATTTACAGGAACTTCAGAATGTAACACAAAAAGGATCTAAACTGGAAGAACATCAAAATTGCAGACTTACATGCTCAAGTGTCAAATGCTGAAATCATAGTTGCCTATGTAGTGTTACTCATGTAAATCTCGTGTTACATGAACACAGTTTTTTCTTCATTGAACCCTGTCTCATTCATTTTGCAAGATTGACAGTGTTGTGTGCTAGTCAATACTTTTCTTTATTGTCACAACTCGATTTATAGACTCATGCTTTACTCTAAACTTACTATTTATGAAGGCTCAAAAGGCAGAATTACTAGTTTCTTCCAAGCTTATAATTATTGGTCTGAATATTTCATTGCCTACATTTGTTTCCACAGCATGTTGTCAGATCAAGAGGTATGATCAAGGGAATGAGACAATCTATACAATGAGAAATTATAGTTAGAAGGAACCCAGTAATTCTAGACAACAAGCCTAATTTTCCAGAACCTAATTTTTCAGCACATGTATTTATTGATTTAACAAAGTTTAATAGGTTTTTCAAGCTATCGCTGATATCTGGTGTAGCTCTAAGCAATCAGAGCTACTACTACAAATCAAATCACAGAATCTCAAATTAGGTCCCTTTGAGGAAAGTAAGGAAGAATGTTGGATAACCTATGAAAGTTTTTACTTAAGAAACTGATTTGGAACCAAAAAGGAATATGGACCTATGCCAGGATCTAGTACAGTTATTCAGAGTAGCATTCAGTTGCTTTAGCCATATGAACTTTCTCTGTTTTCCTATATTCCTATGTTCCATTCATTTCACATTTTCCTCCCTCTGCAACAGATGATGGCAGTGTTCCTACAGTTGACAGTCTTATCTATCACGTAAGCCCTCATTAATCATAGAAGAAACATTATATACATTGAATGAGGCAGAAAATCCATGGAAAAAACATCGCTATAAAGCCTGACTCAAAATACATGGAAACAAGAAGTTCAAAATAAGGTTACACCAACAACGTTCTCCCATTTACTAACTCTTGATTATCTGATTTCACCAGATCACTTAAACCGCACTTCACCTCATCCTCCACACACACTGCTTCACAACCTAAACTTACTCCCAACTTTCTCACTCTTCCAGTTCCGTTTCCTCCTCAGACTGGTACATACCAGGTAAGAAACAGTGCTTACATAATTTTGTACCATTAGAGGCTGGTCAGATCTTCCTAATGATGATCTATACTGTCCATATTAGCACTGGAATTTGCACAGTTCATATTAATTCAGACTTGCAAAGGAATGAGGAAAAATACATATGAGACACAGGCTATGCCAAATATTAATGAGGTATTTTTAAAATCATTGCGGTTCTGTTATTTTCCTTTTTTAATAATGTGTGAAAATATTTTTCCCTTGCAAATGGATAACTTTAAAAAAAAAATCACATATGTTATACCATTTGCAGAAGGGCAGTATTAGTGACTTCTCTCGCCAGCTTTCTCACCTCTGAACTGGTACAATAAGACTCCTTAGTTAGTTTGGTGTGTTTAAGTATGTGTATCAGCATCTGATAAAGAATCTTGGCTGTAGCTACTTCTAAATTGATCCTACTGTACTATTCTAAAATTCCTTCTGTCCTATTTTGGGTAAAAGTTCTTGTGGTGCTTTACACCAGTCCTAGAATTTGCAGTGCTAGAAGACAAGGCTGTTCCTTTTATACACCCGTCACCAAATTTTATCATTCATTATATATGTGAATGTTATGTATTCTGAATACTTTTTTTCCTAAACTATGGGATTCTGTATATGCCTGAGTATACCACATTACTTATTTTTCTTTGTCACCTAATAATTCCAAATGAAATTGATAACTGAGATCAAGAGGGGTGGCAGATGACCCAAAACTAATTGAGTTACACACAGTGAGGGCCTGTTGACCAGGAAGTGTCTCATGGGCCCCTCCTGCTCTCAGGAGAAAATAAGAACAGTGCTGTTAGTTTATTTCAAAAAAGTTATCTTGGTGGGATTGTTACTTGTAGGATCACAAAAGGAATTATGGTCACATCATAGAAAGTGCTGATAGAGTAATGACAATTTGGGTAACAGACTAGAGGAATGGGGGAGAAAAAAGGAAGCTGTTTGAGCGTCTGATCTTTTCTGTTATTACAGAATTACAAGTCATACTAACTTTTTTTTTAAGGCTTACTCAATGCTAGTAACAATGCAGCAGTCCTAGCAGCCTGCCTGATGTCTTTTCCAACAAATCAGCTTCTAGTGTTGTCTCTGTAAAATAACTGCTGTCTGGTTGGTGAGGTCTTACTTAATGGATCTTGGATTAAATCAAGAAAGAGACATTCTGAGAATGAGTTATACCAGAGGAAAGAAGGGAAGAATTAACAGTTACTAGCTTTTGCAGTCTTGAAGTGACTTATTTATTTGCATGGCTGCTTATCACTTGTCCATTTCTGTGATTTCTTAAAGAAAAGTAGAACTATTTTCTATTCAATCCGTTACAAGCGAGAAGGTTGTATTTTGATTTTGGTTTGTGTAATGCTTCTCTATTTTCAACTTGCTGTTTATGCATCAGGTCAGAAAAACTATAATTAAATTTATACCTGATTAAAATAGAACAATTCTGGTCCAGTGAGTCCTGAACTTAGCCTAAGCACAGAGTGAGGACTCAAGATGCCTCCTCCAACCTGTTTTCCATTGCATTCATTTTCAGTTCCTCTTCAGGTTTCCATGGAAATAGCAGAGAAGAGTGCTTATGTTCTTGGCATTAAAATATTCATTAAAAGAGATAAGGAGGTGGTTTATATGGCAGATGCCATATTGCTGAAGCAGGCAATCAAAAACTAAGCCTCTTGTATGTAAATGATCATATGCGTAAGTGAAGGTATTCTGGGGAGAGTAGGCCCAGGATGTATTCTTCATGGGGAAAGAAGGAATAGGTAGTGTAAATCTGACCTGCAGAGAAAGCGGGAGTTTCTGTCTGGAATGCAAGACTTCCCAGAACAATGCAAAACAAAATGCTGCTAAGATTTTACCATTAGAAGCTGAAATATTTTTCAAGGGAACAGAAGATGATTTAAACTTACTACATAGGCACATGTTGTACTAATGATCACATACTGTAACCAGAATGTCTTCTCTAATAAAAAATGATATGTTTCTTGAAACAGAAATTCCTGGGTTGCTGCCAACAACCAATATATTAAAATCTTTAAACCCAAAGTAAAATCTTGTCTTCTCCATAAATAAAATCATTTTATAAACCTGATGTTTGAGCAGACCCATGGAAATCACATTAACATAATTTTAAATTTTCCAGTTTAAAATGGGCAAGTAACAATTAATTGCATTTATTTAAAAATAGACAGAAGCAGACTTTGATTAACAATGTACATCTAGTCATCCTAGGAGTTGTACTATATGTGCTAGAAGGGCAGTGAACTATATATACTGAATGTAAGACTGATTCCTCTCTGAAACCTAAACACATTAACTACTTGTCATAGATGCAAGCCCATATTTACACATCAGGACCAAAGGTAAACTGTGAGCCATGCCAGAAAGATATCTTCACTATCTCTGAATGCAGAATCATGCACTCACCTTTCTTCATTATGGATGTAGGTTAGATGAGTCTGCCATTCATCCTGAATGCCCTTGCAGTGGCATTACGCAGGTAACATGAAAAGTCTGCCTTAAGCCTTTCCTGGGTGATTTCCAGCATTGTCTGCCACAAGGCCAGATGAGATTTATGGCAGGAGTCTGAGCACATACAGCTGGACTAAAGAGGTTTCAGTCTGCTTACTGGCAAGGACTCTTAAATATGGTGTAGAGACCATCATTATCATCACCTCTTGGCAGTCCTGCCTCTCTAGCACCTAATGGAATCTTGACTATTATTCCAAGACATCATCTGTTCTCTTAGAAGTGGAAAAAAATATACTACAATTTGCAGCCTCAAGTCTTGCTGTAATGCTTGCGTGTGTGTAAATAATTGTTGACATGTGCAGGTATTGCAAATATAACTGTACAGCATTTACTAAAATTGTCTGAGATTTTTTATAAGTACAATAACCTATGTCTCCAAATGCAGTTCAAAATCCTTGATGAATACAATATTAACAGTAAAGAAAGTTTAGTGCATAAATCCATGCAATGTCAACCATGTCAGCACACCTACTTTAGAGTTCCCCATGTTCAGAACTGTATTTTGAAATCAAACCACTTCTATATCTAGTAGGTTTCTATATATATACACACACATATGCACATGAATAAAAATTTACTTTGTTATGTAGTGAAATGGAATTTCAGCAGTAACTAGTTTGACAGTGGACAGGAGAAATAGAAAAGAAGAACTTGGAAATTAAAGGAAGCCATTTCCTTTGGCTGTAATATTCAGGGAACAGTATATGAAATGTCATTTAGACAAAACAGCATAAATTTTTGAAGGTGATAATACAACTAGGTAGAAGATGATAAAAATTATTAGATTTTTACTGGTACTAAGGATAGTCTAGATTACTTTTAAAAAACTTTTATTGTTCAGTTGTGCGTTTCAATGATTTATTTTTGATTGAATTTTTTTCAATAATATAGTTATTTATCCAGTTGAATTGAGGCGTAATTTGGATAGAAATTCATTTTTCTTTCTTATTTCTGCATTAGTTATAAGGGTCTGATGAAATTTACATATAAATTTGATTTGCTTTACAGCATGTTGAAAGAACAAATACAAAGTCAAAACTGCTTGTTTTCTAACAAATGCCCTTTTTTTGTCCTCTATGATATACTTATTTCTGACTTTCTTAGTTTATTAGCATTAGTTAATACCGTGTTCTACACTGGCACAGATGCAACTCTAATGTGACTCAGGAAGCAGTTGAGCAACTACACCACTTACTCTGTACCTCAGTTCATTCACCATTTTCCAGAAAGACAATGAACAACGAATGTGTACATAGGTGTATATATACACATATATGCATTTATATTTCTATTTACTCACTTTATGACAAGTTTCCATACTCATTTTCATATTCAAATGTTCTTCTTTTTGCTTAACTTCTGCCCATGGATTTAATAAATATTTATATTCATTTCAGATGCCATTGTTAGAAGCCCAGGTCTTAAAATAATTATGCAACAAATCATTCATACATTCTGGAGGATAACAACTCAAGCTGTGCTTTTCCATTGACTAATATAAGTCTATTCCATTCAAACTAACAATGAGCATGTTTATTGTTTTGGCAAGGTTTTTGTCTTCTAAACCCTACCACTGTACCCTCACCAGCCCAGTTCTGCACATCTCTAAAAACTTAAAATGAAAATAGCTTTCAAAACTCCTAACAAATGAGATAACATCAACAGGCAAGCACCTGAGCTGGAAATCAAGTGCTGTCACCAGCACAGAATGGATCAGATCTATTATTATGCAGACCAATTTGGATTTAAAAAAAAAATAAAGGATAAGCCTATTGAAATGAGCCCACTTCAGAATAATGCAAGCAGAACATGGCAGAGCATACAAAGAATCACACCTCTTTTTCCACCCAAAGAAAATATTTGAAAGTGTCTATCCTGATTTGACAAGACATTCTTGATTACTTTGTCTTTATTAGACATTTGCTATTAGGAATCAATGTGACAGACACCTGATCCAGTGTACAAATGACCAAGTTTTATACCCTGTTTCCAACCTAGGGTTATTTTTCAAACCAATTTAATTTGCATACTAGCCTTTCTGCTAATCATAAGGAGGAAACAGCAGTATTAACTTCCCACTTCAGTCCCTTGTAGATTGTATCTCCTGCGAACCTAAATCTGGTCACAAGCGCACCAACGTTTTATCTATACTATAGCATCAATGTAATACTGTTCAACATAAAATATAGTAGAGAAGCAATGTATATTTTGGCCTTTTGAAACTGCAGTGCTGATATAATAATGATCTGTTCTGTGCAACGGTCAAAAACTATTGACAAGGAAATTACACTGAATCCTGAGTCTGTCACCGTGCCCTCCTTTTTAGTGTGTCTCATGACAATTTGAAACATGGCACTTTTTTATATTTGTATTTGATATAACAGTAATAGGCAATCTCAAATTACACCTGTAGTTGGCAAACATACCTTTGATCTCTTGCTTCTTATACTTTGCAGTTGTAGTGACTATGTGTAGACAAATATATGTATGTCTATCTGCAGCAGCATAACTTATTTTTATTCCCATCAAGAGTGTTATGATGAATTGGTAGGGTGCATTTATCATATGTCTTGTAAGTATAAAGCCTGGAACTCCTCACAGAATTTTCCCATACTACAATTTTTTTCAGGGTTTTTTTAAGACCTCATATAGACAGTTTCGAAAATCCAGTTTAAACTAGCAATAATCAGAAATTACAATTTATGTCACTACCTTTTACCATGTACATTATTTAAAGATTATTCTTGTTCAGAAAGTAAAGGAAGTGCCTTGGGCGTATGTCATAATTTATCTAGGTATCATGCTAGACTCCACAGTAAAGGTTTATAATACGTGTCTATTTTATGCTACTCAGCTTTAAAAGCTTCTACAAAAGCACTGACACTCCTTGTGATCCTTGATTCCAGAGAAATGGTTACAGGAAAGCTTATAATCTGTCTCCAGAGATGGCAGTGGTGCAAGAACATCCTTGCATATTTCATTACAAAAAAACCAAACTCAAAAAAAACCTCCTGATTTTTTTCATCTTGTTTCTTAGGGGAGACCAGTCACTTCACCAGTGAAGTGGACCTCATGGGACAAGCACTGATTTCCATCTAGATTTGAAATACACTTTAGGATAGCAGTTTTGCAGTCTTTGTTTAGTTAGAACTAAGTTCCAGTGCCATTAGTCAAGTTCTGAAGACTGAGATTTTTGTAGCAGTTTTTTTGTTTGGTTGGTTTTTAAAGGAAGAAATAATGGTACTTCTCAAAAAATTGGTTTCCTTGAGTGTTCTTTTCACTTATTCACATCAGCATTTTTTGTCAAAGCATTTTTCTGTTTTAAGTATTCATGTTTTGAAGAAGGAATTGAATGATTTGAGTACAGAATGGCTTTTGTATTCTCAGAACAAGGTGACATTTGACTCCCTGCAGCCTTTTTGTTTTAAATTTCTTCTTGAGCAGAACAGCACGGGTAACATTTTAGAAAAGGTGCATCATACCTTTTTACTCAGGAGACTTCCACCTAAACATCTATTTAACTGTCACCTCAAAGAGAATTTATTAAAGGACTTCTTAACAACTATCATGGATCACTGTGCAGCTGAAATCTTGTCTCAGACTGGATCACTGGATACTTTGTGGAATTTAATGTCTGAAGTGGGAAAGACCCACTCTGGACACTGAATCCCATGGATTAGCCGATTTAGCAGATAGTATCAACAGAAAACTATAGTAATGTCTGTGTTCTAGTGTGCTAATATTGTGGTGTGTATTTGTTGGGCTTTTTGGTGTTGTGTGTGATGTTGTTTTTCTAATAGATGCCTTATCTTTTGCATTGTCATTGTTCAAACCCAGCCAGCAACTAAGTACCACACAGCCACTCACTCCCTCTGCCCTCTCCCTGCCCCCCTTGTGAGATGGGGAGGAGAATCAGAACAAGGTAAAACCCATGGATTGAGATAAGAACAGTTTACTAATTGAAAAAAAGTTAAAAAAAAATTTAAACCACCACAATAATAATAATTGTTATGAACAAGAGAGGGAGAGAGAGGAATAAAACCCAAGGGTAAAACCCAAGTGATGCACAATACAATTGATCACCACCTACTCACCGATGCCCAGCCAGTCCCTGAGCAGTGATTGGCAGCCCTCAGCCAACTCCCCCCTGTTTATATACTGAGCATGACGTCCCATGGTATGGAATATCCCTTTGGCTAGTTTGGGTCACCTGTCCTGGCTGTGCTCCCTCCCAGCCTCTTGCGCACCTGCTTACAGGCAAAGCATGGGAAACTTGAAAAGTCCTTGATTTAGAGTAAACATTACTTACGTTTACTCAGTGTGTTATCAGCATTCTCACACCAAATCCAAAACACAGCACTGTACCAGCTACTAAGAAGAAAATTAATTCTCTCTCAGCCAAAACCAGGACACACATTGATAATGACTAGAGGAGAGGAGCTGGTACATAGTAGTTACTGAAGAATACAGCTTATTTTGTGACCACATAGTTTGGAAACGTGAACACTCAATAACCTACAGTTTCTCACCTTCCTCTATTAGTAGACAGAAGGTATAATTACACTCAGGGTAGTAATAGCTCCAGTCTTGACTGCAGATTAAAACAGCAAGAGCTGTTTAAACAAGATAACAGGATGAAGGTGAAAATATAATTTGAGCCTCTAACATTTTTATAAAATGGATGTTTTCAACCTCACTGAGAAAAGACAAAATAATTATTTTCCTTTGTATACTGCATTTCATTTTGCTTTTAAAATTTGTCTCTTAGAAATGCATAGAGATATATTAACCCAATCCACATCTAAACATTTCCAGAAACAAACATACCTCCTGTATTTCCTGCATGTCTCATTCATAAACTATTATTTAAATTTGCTTTTTAATTAAATTTTATTAGATACATTCTGCATTTCCCTCAATTTTTTTTAAATGTTATTTTCTGACATTGTACTTAATTTTATAACTTTAGAGATTATATCACAATAACTTGTGGAAACAGAATCATAGAATCATTTAGATTGGAAAAGACCTTTAATATCATCAAGTCCAACCATTATCCCAGGATTGCCAAGTCCACCACTAAACCATGTCCCCAAATGCCACATCTACTCATCTTTTAACTACCTCCAGGAATTCTATCACCTCCCTGGGCAGCCTGTTCCAGTGCTTGACCACCATTTCAGCGAAGAAATTTTTCCTAATATCCAGTCTAAACCTCCCCTGGCACGACTTGCAGCCATTTCCACTTGTCCTATCACTTGTTATCTGGGAGAAGAGACCCACCCGCACCTCGCTACAACGTCCTTTAACGTAGTTGCAGAAAGCAATGATGTCTCCCCTGAGCCTCCTTTTCTCCAGGCTAACCACCACCAGTTCCCTCAGCCACTCCGCATAAGACTTGTTCTCTAGACCTTCACCAGCTTCATTGCCCTTCTCTGGACACGCTCCAGCACCTCAGTGTCTTTCTTGCAGCGAGGGGCCCAAAACTGAACACTGTATTTGAGGTGTGGCCTCGCCAGTGCTGAGTACAGGGGGACAATCACTTCCCTAGTCCTGCTGGCCGCACTATTTCAGATACAAGCCAGAATGCTGTTGGCCGCCTTGGCCACCTGGGCACACTGCTGGCTCACATTCAGGAGGCCATCAACCAGCACCCCCAGGTCCTTTACTGGCAGGCAGCTTTGCAGCTGCTCTTCCCCAAGCCTGTAGCATTATGTGGGGCTGTTGTGACCCAAGTGCAGGTCCTGGCACTCAGTCTTGTTAAACCTCATGCAGTTGGCCTTGGCGCATTGATCCAATTTGTCCAGATCCCTCTGCAGAGCCTTCCTAATCTCAAGCAGATCAACACTCCCCCACCCCCCCCACCCCCAGCTTGGTGTCACCTGTAAACTCACTCAGGGTGTACTCGATCCCCCCATCCAGATCATTGATAAAGACTGAACAGGACTGACCCCAATACTGAGCCCTGGCTAACACCACTTGTGACCAACAACCAACTGGATGTAACTCTATTCACCATCACATTCTGGGCTCAGCCAGCCAGCCAGCTTTTACCCCAGCTAACAGTACACCCGTCCAAGCCATGAGTAGCCAGATCCTCCAGGTGAATGCTCTGGTACATGACATTCAACTTCTCAATGCAGTTGTCTTCTAGCTACAACCACAGCTGCTCCATGTCAAGGACACATGGTTCTGATTCAATATCCTTGTTTTCATAGTATCAGAATAACCTGTATAAAGCTTCCAAATCCTTTCACTTACTGCAAATAGAACAGCTGATAGAAAATGCAATTAGATTTTCACCCCTTCAAAAAGACTCTCATACCTTTGACCTCTGAGGACATCTAATGTTCTAAAATAGTCACAAAATCTTAACATTCTTTTAATCATATAAAATCTGATCGAAAGCAGGAAATACACTGTCTTATTTATATTTTTATTCATGACACTCAGAGTAAGTATTTTGGTTATTTTACTTATTATGGAAATTTGAATTCTGAGCATTACTGACATTATTCTAATAGTATAAACAAGCATTTATATCCTAGAAAGTCAGTTTTTCTGATTAAAAATACAAGCTCCAGTCCTTAAAAGACCATTGCATGGGCAGACTCCACTACAGTACTTTGACCCTTGAGGACAATGGAACACAGTATGTAATATAAAGACAATTTGTAAAAATCTTTGGAAAACAAAGAGCAAGTATATGTAACATTTTAAACCTCACTATAAGAATATTCACTATACAGAAACTTAGTGTGTTTTTCATTTTCCAAGAACAAAAGTATTTTTAAAACACATGTAGATAAAAATAAACACTTCAATATGTCAAAGTAACAGCAGTGTCACTTCTAGCAGCAGAAGTCAAGAACCTTGTATTAACTTGCCTGCATGAAGTTATTCTCAAAAAAACTTGTAAATCGTAAGGCAGACGACCAGTGCATACCAATGAAGACCCATCAAAATGTTTATTAGTCTTTATCTATGAAATCAGCATGGGTTTTGGCATATTTATCAGTAAATCCTTTTTTTGAAAGACATTCAAAAAAGGGTAATACACCAATCTGTTAAACCTATTATCTCAGCTCTGCGTGCAACAAATACCAAGACATTTTTACGCTACAAAAAGTGTTTACGTAAATATCTCTTTCAAGAAGACTATTTTTTTATAAGCCATACACATCTGGAACCAAGAAAAGCAAGACAGACAAGGAAGATTAAGCCATTGATGCAAGATAATAGAACAATCAAGAGCGAGCAGTTGAGATGAGGGTTCTATAATACAGAGAAGGACCATTATAATACAGAGAAGTTTAAGAACTGTTGCTGTACAGTCAGTACAGATAAGCTATTTTGACAACATCTTTCTGTGATGATTAATAGTTAATTTATTTTTTTAAAATACATATCCATTCATATACAATTCTGTACTATAACATTGCAATTCAGGCCTCAGTTCTAGGAAGTGGGCTCTGCAATAGAAATGTATGACATAAATACCAACACTGAATCGAGAGGATCACATCAATAGAAACGTCAAGGATTTCGAGAAAGTATGTTTTATGTGTATAGGTCTGATGAACAAAGAGACAGAACAGGACATGAAACAAGTATTGAAGATAAGATACTCGGAATAAGCAGGTTAGAGGATTTAGACAGCAACAGCTAGATCCTTCTTTCTGGAAGGTGCATTTGTAGATGTAAGTCATATTACACAGCTGTTTGCAAAGGCTGACTTTCCCCCCATCCCCCTCAACTTTATCTACTTTGTGTCATCAGTAATGCCACGTGGCCTAATCATATCTATATGGGGAAGATGGCACAGATACCACTTATTTATTTTAAGAACAGTGGAGGTCTTTTGTGTCCAGGATTGGACACCTTGGAAAACCCTTCAGTTTCCAGCTTGCACTTTTGGACAATCATGTAATTTCCTTATTGTTCAGAGGATTATCATCTTCATAACAGGGAAACAGTAGAATAAAAAAAGCATTGTCAAGCTGTTCCAAAATCACTGATCATTTGTTAATGAGCATGCCCTAGAATGGTTTGTGTAAGGTAAACTGAAAAGGCACCTTTCAAAAGCCCTCAGTGAAGAAAGGATTATAATTTCCATAAAGTCTTCAGCATAACTTGAACCTGCAACTGACTGAAATGATACCATTTGTAAAATCCATATTCAGAATAGTTTTCCACTAAATCTCTGACTAATCAGTCACAGTTACCTTCCAGTGAAGCTAGCTGCTGTCAGTTTTGGAGCAAAAAAACCAAAAACATGGGACAGAACTCTTTCAGCAAAAATGCAACTACATAAATGTTAAATTCAGACTATTTATGAATCTTTCTGCCTCTGGTGCAAAATTAGAAACTAATTTATGTGACCTAACTTTAAGCTAACTTTTAAAAATGGGAGAAAAACGAAGAAAAGACCAAGATTCTTTTCAAGGTTTTATGCATGGCAGAGTTCAGATACCAAGTAATGAACAGTGGAAAAATATTAGCAATCTACCATATGCATGACCTACAAGTTCAATACATAATCGTTCTGGTGAGCCAAGACTTTATCTTATATCCCATCTTCTCTTTACTGGATAGCTTCACCTTACTTGACATCGCACTGCTGTGTAACTGATGCACTTTTAGCAGAAATTATTATCCATCTATGTCAACTAAAAGAAGTGACATAATGGTGATATTACAGATCAGGGATTAATTCAGTGTATTGCAGTCATGAAAATAATTATATTGATGAGGAAGACTAGCTTTTCCCAGTTTGATTGATAAATCAATTTTTTTCTTCTTCATTTCTTAGCTACACAATGCCTCATTTCTCCTGAAATGTTTTTATCTTTGATACATTCTTAAATACCTGTTGACACACTAAAGATTTTCATTTCTTTATTGTAAGAATTTGGTGCCATAGTATAAGCATGGCAGTATTTCTGTTCACTTAGTCATTTGTTGAACAAGTGACAATGAACTGAGAATTGTTAAGATGCATGTGAAATCATCTTGAACGACTAAGCTGGATAAATGCGTGATTACTAGTAAATGAAACTCAGAAAAAGCGTCACATGATACTGGATTTTTACCAATAGCTAGATTAAAACATTCTTAAAGGATTTTCTTAAGGATAGGGTGCATTTTCCAGCAAAAATATTGTGTAGGACTCTCTAATGAGGCTTTTAAAGTGAGTTATTATTGTCCTTTCCTAATCTGTTTCAGAAAACTAAATTCCTTCCTGCTATGAACTTGATTTTATGTAGAAATCAACCAAGGTTGTTACAGGATCTAGAGTAGGAAGATCTCCCAAAGCATTAGTTTCTAACATTATTTTACATTGTTTCTTATGAATACATGGGCAGCAGAACAGACTGACAGTTCACACCATTCTAACTGAAGGCATCATCTTATTTCACTTGATCAGTGAACAAGCAAACTGATATGCTCTGTCAGGCCTGTTCTGAATTTCTTCACAGGCTAATGCTTTTTTAAATGCACTTTAAAAGTGTCAAGTCGTTTGAAAGGAGCTCAGTTACTATGAAACAGTGTATCATCTGAAAGAAAAGCAAAAAATACAGGAAAAATAGCAATTGAAATCAGCCACATAGTTAAAAATTCCAGTTTGATTTAAAATCAAACTTTTTTGGGGGTTTGTGGCTTTTTGGGGTTGGTTTTTTGTAGGTTTTTGTGTGTGTGTGTTTGGGTTTTTTTGGTGTGGTTTGGTTTTGGTTGTTGGGTTTTGGTTTTTTTTTTTTCCACATTTAAGTTTACATACAATGGAACAATAACCACATCCCCTGATTCCTTTAAATAAAAAATGAAGTGGTTCATGTCAGGCATGCCTTAGTAGAAAACTATGTTTTAGAAGATATTTGTGGTATCTAATATGATTTCTGTAACTGGAAGAGTGAAGTATCATTTCCAGATTTATATAAGCTTTGCCTAATGGACTGTACAGAAATTGGTTGTAGAAGTTTATTGCATACAAGAAAACTATTCATAAAGCCAGTAAGCTATAATCCAGAATGAAAATGTTCAATGGAAAAGTATTTTGAGAAGAATATAGGAAGTAAAAAACAAG
The DNA here is from genome assembly GCA_035590275.1 of Ibycter americanus. Taxonomy (NCBI): domain Eukaryota; kingdom Metazoa; phylum Chordata; class Aves; order Falconiformes; family Falconidae; genus Ibycter; species Ibycter americanus. The sequence goes on from JAVJGI010000001.1 coordinate 89,836,879, forward strand.
GGACTGAGGAAATAATATGCAGAACACCAAAAGTAAAAACTTCTTTACATAGAAATGATACATTGTAAGATTGTGAATTGATAGGCTTGTTCCAATGTACTTTTCTGTGAAGCTTTTTCTCTACTTTTCAAACTGTAGCAATCTTGCATTTAGGTTATCTGTTCTCTTTGAAAATATGTTTATAGCTAATGGCTCCAGTGTTTCCTCTGGAATTACGTGACAATTCAATTTCTTGTTCAATTTATCTTATACCCTGCTTCAGCTTAAACCACTGTCCTATGTCTGCACCCTCTTATATTGTACAAGAGCTTCCCGAACTGTATTGTGCCTATACATTGAGCAATATAACTGTCCGGGTTTTGGCTGAGAGAGAATTAATTTTCTTCTTAGTAGCTGGTACAGTGCTGTGTTTTGGATTTGGTGTGAGAATGCTGATAACACACTGAGTAAACGTAAGTAATGTTTACTCTAAATCAAGGACTTTTCAAGTTTCCCATGCTTTGCCTGTAAGCAGGTGCGCAAGAGGCTGGGAGGGAGCACAGCCAGGACAGGTGACCCAAACTAGCCAAAGGGATATTCCATACCATGGGACGTCATGCTCAGTATATAAACAGGGGGGAGTTGGCTGAGGGCTGCCAATCACTGCTCAGGGACTGGCTGGGCATCGGTCAGCAGATGGTGAGCAGTTGTATTGCGCATCACTTGTTTTTTTCCCTTGAGTTTAATTCCTCTTTCTTTCTCTCTCCTTTTCATTACAATTGTTGTTGTTGCTATAATTATTGCTGTTATTATATTTTACTTTTTTTCAATAAGTAAACTGTTCTTATCTCAACCCACAGGTTTTACCTTGTTCTGATTCTCCTCCCCATCCCACAAGGGGAGCCGTTAAAGGAAGTGAGTGAGCAACTGCATAGTACTTAGTTGCTGGCTGGGGTTAAACCACAAGAAGAAAATACATATAAAACTGGTTCTTAAATAGGAAAGTCAGCTTTATGAATCGGAAAGGAAGATATCATCCAGGATCTATTTACCAATGAAGGAAACAATTGAGAATGTGCAGGATTAATAAGGAAAATGAGTACTAATAAAAATTAGCAATTTCCTCACAGCAAATAATGAATGCAAAGAGCACAGAAGTACAGATGTATTAATCAGGAAAGCAAAGTACAAAGAATTAAAATCTGGAGCCTGGCTTTTCTCATATTAAAATCAGTGGTAATAAGATGCTCATTCACTTTGTTATTTGGAAAATATTGTTATTAAAATGAAATCAGCATCTACAATACAATCTGCTGGAATTCTATAGAATTTCCCAGTACTTACTCCCCAGTAAAATGAAGACTTCAAACATTCAGCCACATATACGATGATATTATGATTTTCATCATCTAATTGTATATTTTGTAGGACTGTTTATTGCACCATTCTTTGTTAATACTTTTTCTAATCCACTTGTAAGAAAAATTATAGTCGATTATGCTAGCATCTCCTTTGGGAGTTTATGAAGTTCACTATTTCTGACAATTTCTCTTATCCATCTGTCAAGCACAAGCTTTTCATTCCTTACCTTACAGAATCATAGAATCATTTCGGTTGGAAAAGACCTTTAAGATCGTCAAGTCCAACCATTAACAACTGCTAAGTCCACCAATAAACCATGTCCCCAAGTGCCACATCTACTTGTCTTTTAAATACTTCCAGGGATGGTGACTCAACCACTTCCCTAGGCAGCCTGTTTCAGTGCTTGACAGCCCTTTTGGTGAAGAAATTTTTCCTAATATCCAGTCTAAACGTCCCCTGGCACGACTTGAGGCCGCTTCCTCTCCTATCGCTGGTTACTTGAGAGAAGAGACCCACCCCTGCCTCGCTACAACCTCCTTTAAGGTAGTGGCAGAGAGCAATGATGTCTCCCCTGAGCCTCTTTTTCTCCAGGCTAACCACCACCAGTTCCCTCAGCCGCTCCTCATAAGTCTTGTTCTCTAGACCCTTCATCAGCTTCGTTACCCTTCTCTGGACACACTCCATGTCTTTGTTGCAGTGAAGGGCCCAAAACTGAATGCAGTATTCAAGGTGCACCCTCACCAGTGCCAAGTACAGGGGGACAACTGCTTCCCTAGTCCTGCTGGCCACACTATTTCAGAACAAGCCAGGATGCTGTTGGCCTTCTTGGCCACCTGGGCACACTGCTGGCTCGTGTTCACCTGGGTATCAACCAGCACTCCCAGGTCCTGTTCTCCCTGCATAACCTCATGACATCCTTGTAGTCCTCCTGAGTTGCCTGCCCCTTCTTCCAAAGGTCATAAACTCTCCTTTATTTCCTGAGTTCCAGCCAAAGCTCTCTGTTCAGCCAGGCCAGTCCTCTTCCCCACCAGCTTATCTTTTGGCACATGGGGATGGCCTGCTCCTGCGCCTTTAAGATTTCTTTCTTGAAGAATGTCCAGCCTTCCTGGACTACTTTGACCTTCAGGACTGCCTCTCAACAGTCTCCCAACAGGACTGCCAACCAGTCTCCTAAACAGGCCAAAGTCTGCCCTCTGGAAGTCCAGGGTAGAAGTTCTGTTGACCCCCCTCCTTACTTCTCTGAGAGTCAAAACCTCTTATCATTTCGTGATCTCTATGCCCAAGATGGCCTCCAACCATCACATCACCCACAAGTCCTTCTCTGTTCAGAAAAAACAGGTCCAGCAGAACATGTTCCCTAGTTGGTTCACTCACCAGCTGTGTCAGGAAGTTATCTTACATACACTCCAGGAACCTTCTAGACTGTTTCTTCTCTGCCGTGTTGTATTTCCAGCAGACATCTGGTAAGCTAAGTCCCCCACAAGAACAAGAGCTAGCAATTGTGAGACTTCCCAGCTGCTCATAGAGTATTTCGTCTGCCTCTTCATTCTGGTTAGGTGGTCTATAACAGACTCCCACCATGATATCTGCCTTGTTGGCCTTCCTCCTGATTCTTACCCATAAACACTCAACCCTATCATCACCATCATTAAGTTCTAGACAATCAAAACACTCCCTAACATACAGGGCTACCCCACTGCCTCTCCCTCCTTGCCTATCCCTTTTGAAGAGTTCATAGCCATCCACTGCAGCACTCCAGTTGCGCAAGTCATCCCACCATGTTTCTATGATGGCAACTATAGCATAGTTTTGCTTCTGTGCAATGGCTTCCAGCTCCTCCTATTTGTTGCCTGTGCTGCGTGCATTGGTGTAGATGCACTTCAGCTGGGCTATTGATCCTGCCACCTTTTGGGGGAAGAAGCCCTAATTCCTATGTGACCACTCTCAGGTGCTTCCACAGTTTCTAACACATCAATAACCCTTGTGTCTTTGCTACCACATGGATCTTCATCCCCTGTCTCCATTGAGACAGGGGATCAAAGGACCTCTAGCACACTGTGCTTCAAACATTGGTGTGCTGCCCCCAGGCTTATCTCTTGTGAGTCTCATTTTATCCCCTTCCCCCTTCAAATCTAGTTTAAAGCTCTTTCAGTGAGCCCTGCTATCTCCTGTGCAAAGAACCTTTTCCCACTTTGAGACAGGTGTAGCCTCTCCATTGTTAGCAGACCCAGTGTTGCATAAACCAACCCATGATCTTTGAACCGTTGTTCTCACATCTTCTAAGATAGTGAATAATTCACTGTGATAAACATCATAATATAAAAAAAGCATCAAAAAGCAGCTACTAAAAAATACTGGAATGAGGGAAAAGGCAAGACTAGGAGTAAGAATAAAATTTAACTGCATCCTACCATGTTCCGAATCTGTTTCATTCCTGAAAAATTATAGCAGAAATTGACTTCCTGTCACAAAAAACCCTATGCTTCTAGTATTTGACGTTATTGCATTTAGAGAATAAATTATTCATATCCTGTTGCCCTATGCTCTGACTTTTACAGAAGAAAATAAGAAGCAGCGGGTAACATTAACAATTACCATCTTGTAAATAATGTCCTGAGTAGCTCATAAAACCTAACATTCAGTCAAATGCAGATGCAGAGGTTTGTGATGTCTTCCCTGTAACTACTATAGTTTAACTTTCCTACTTTTCTTTCCCAAATACATAAATAACAAATCTTATCGTAAGGTTTAGTAATATAGGATGACTTTAGCTGCTCTAGCAGTTGGTATATCAAAGTAGGGAAGTCTGACTATATACCTTTTGATTTTCTCTGCTTCTGGGCATGGGATCTTACTGTTTGCCTTACACAGACCTGGAAGTCACTGGACTCCTCTATGAGTGATACGCTCAGGATTCCAGCAGAAAATCAACCGCACTGAAATACGGATAATTTTCTGATAGGTTTGTGAGCTATATCTGTTTAGCAAAGGGCCCAAAGAACAGTAGAGCTGGCACAAATAATGAGGTAGAAGACGGACGCAGCAGAGGTAGCAGTAGCAGACTGAAGAGTTGAACAATCAGGAGGGAGAAAATGAGGCATCCCTTTCTTCCCAAGTGGTGAGTTTACAGATAATCTCAGCAAGGCTTATACAATTTAATATATGCATTCAATATGCATTTCACCAAATGCATGTAATTCTGCTTTCCATAATCTATGCTGCTATAAAAAAAAACAAAACAAACAAAAAACAAAACCAAAAAACAAACCACACAGAATCACATTATCAAGATGGGCGATCTTAAAATGGAAGGATTTAACAGGAATGCATTATTTAATTTCTAAAATAAACAAGCACATACTTTGGACTTTTATTTTATCTCTGTAGAAATAAATATTAAACAGAGTATCATGATCATTGGCTCTTTTGGTCTAACTTCCATTTATCACAACTATGGTCATTTCCATCTATTGGGTTTTCCCTGTCCTAAGTCTAGTCATTTTTAGTTGATGATGGCTGTTAGACTAAACTCTATCTTCCAGAAAAGCTGGTTCAACTGGTTCAGCCTCCTTCCTAAAAAAATTTAAATAAATAAATAAGCTACTTCGAGTTGGTATTTATCTGACCTAACTTCTAGCCATTTGTTCTTATTTTGCCTTTCTCCATCAGATTACGTATTTCCTTAAACATTGAGAATTTTTGGCTCCTTCAGGTACTTATACACTAATCAAATACTTAGCAATCTTTTTCACTAAACAAATCAACCTTTTGAAACGCTGTAAGTCTCAGTCTGAATTTCTGGATAGCAATGACAGCCAAATGCTCTGCGGAACACTGCTTTTGGTTTTGTCAGCCTTTCATTTTACTTTTTTAAACATATCTTTAACCTTCTTTATTAACATTTCACATTTCCAATTCATTTTGTTTTCTTTTTTTCCATGTATGGGTTGTTGGGGTTTTATTTATTTCTAATTACTGCTTTCATTTGATCTATGAAGAACAGCAAAGGCACAATGCAAGCTGCTATTGGAACCATCCCTTTCTGTATCACTACCAGGAATTCATACTATTGGACCACACAACACCAAAAGGCATTGTAAAAATTAGGCTACTCTGACAAGTTCAATGACATCCCAAGGCAGCATTATTAGGGCACTACTGCATAAACACTTATACCAATGGAATTCCAATTGATTTTGGCAAATATTAATGGGAAGAAAGTCTCATTGCTATGTCACAGTTGCAGTGAGAAAGCTCAGATTGCTAGAAACACTGCTAGCTTTGGCAGGACACAGCTGAAGCAAAGCTCATTGTCGACTGATATGACACTCTACCATGCCATGTTGCCAGGGAAACAGCAGAAGAAGAGAATATAAGGTTGTTAAACTGGAGCGGTTCTAAAAAAAATTTTAAAATGCTGAGGCCAGGCTGTCCTGAAGTAAATGTAGCATATGTAGGATATACCATCATGTTCTATAACATTGGTTCAGTCATAAGCTTTCTCCCTGTAACTGATAGACTGAAGGATTCTTGCTTCTAAAGATGCTACTTCTGTTACATGCATTTTACGCTAAATTGTGTAAACTATTATCAATAATTTATTTCTACTGATGATAAATGGCTGGGGGCTTGTTCCTATTTGTAAAGTAAAATATGACCAATTGGTAAATAATGAGGAAAAGTACACAGAGAATGATGACTGGACTGTGTATTTTGAAAGTAAGTTGTTTCAATCAGTATAATAATGGAAAGAAAGGACAGTGTCAGGATTACATATCTAAAAAATAAGTGACAGGAATTAGAGAACTGAATTAATTGGAGTAGAGGAGTTATTCATTGTCTGCTAATTTTGAAATATAATCAGGGGACACTGTCACTGGTTGACAAGTTCAAAATTTAACCAAGCCAATTAATAGCTTCAAAAAAAAATGCATTTTGATACTCAAAAATCTGTCCCAAGAAGCAGGCTTAAGTATTCAGTCTTGGCAGCGCGCATCATGTGTGCGGTGTCATATGCATATACTGTCTCATCCATGACTTTTCGTAAGAAAAAAAAAGAAAAAGAAAAAAAGAAGAAGAAAAAAAAAAAAAGAAACCCCAGCCATCCAAGACAAAGATCCATCTAACCCAAAATCCCATGCCTTACACTGGGTAATAATAGATAATTTGGGGAGGGAAAGAAATTTAAGATCTGGGGAGACACAAATACTTCCCTAGTATTTTATCTGTGCTTCTCAGGGAACCTTTCCTAATGTCACTTGGTTTTTTGACTGCTATTGAACATCGAGTTGATATTTTCATAAACCAAGCTGTTGCAACTCCAAAATCTCTTTCTGGTACATGCACTGTACGATAATGAGTCAACAAGATACCAAAGTGTTTAACAGTATCTTTAAAGAAATTAAACTTCCTGTAAACACCTTGGTACATTGCCAGAAAAATGACAGTTACCCAAGTGCTCTCAGTGTTAGACACCGTTATTTTTAGTTTAAAAAACCTGCTGGAATGGCAACACTGTAATACAAGCATGCAATTATATTTACTTGCACGTGATTTCTCTTCCTAGCACCCAACCTCTGTTCAAAAGAGCCTACTCTTGAAAAGCCAATGAAGAAATACCACATATGTCAAACAAAAAATGTGATGATACTATAAGGAATTATGAATTAAAAAACCAAAAGTATAACACCACAAACAAAAGCACTACTCCTCCTCCTCATATTACTCTGGCTTAATTGCAGTATCATCTTCAATGGGAATGAGTGTGCAAGTGGCTTATATGGATGTCAACAATTGCAAGGTGACGCAGGCCTTCGTAAACACATCTTCTGAAAATACATGCTGCAATATTCTGGGTTACTTGGCTTGCAGTACCTAATGCTCTTACTTTCATTTAACTGTGAAAATGTTGTTGTTCTTACTGCGCATTGTTATATCAAAGCCTAACATATGCCTTTGAATTCACGACATTAAAGAAAAGCCTTTTTTAATTTCATATAGCCCAAAGCTTAAGCAGTTTCTTAAATTTGAGATATGAGCTCATAATATTATCTCATTGTTTTGATCGTTTATTTGCTTGAGCAAGTTCTTATTCTGTGGCATCATCTGAATACACAAAAATGTGATGACATTGTAACCTTTGATAAAACACCTGTCATCTCTCTTCAAGAGTCAAAAGTTTATATTGTGTATAATAAAGATCAGGTGATAGGAGGACTTGAAATTAGGAAAGAAACAAATTTAATTAACATTAGCCCTAGTCTCAAAAGGAGTCAGTAACATATTCCAAATATTGTCTGTTTCCAGTTTTAAAAAAAACGGTTGTTTTTTACTTTAACTCTGGTTTGTGTAAGTGTAGTCTTACAGTTCCTAACAATACAGTAGTCCATGAGTCCTATAGACAAGATAATACTTAAGGTAGGGACAACAGAGCATTCTGCCAGTGCCCAAGATCCCCAGAACATTCCCCTAGGTGACCAAGGAGCAGATTTATTCAGTAAGCTACAGGAGCTAGTAGAACAAAGTAACATGGTAGATATGTCACAGAATTGTTTTCTAATGATCCAGCATGCTGAAGCTCACTCACTGGCAGGCAAATAATAGGGCCTAAACTCTGATGGAGTTTGATACACCATCTATCACATATTGAATTGTTACTAGGAATGACTTTCCAGGAAGCCTCTACATCCTGACTCTACCCATACACCTTTGAATCAGGTGATCTGTGCATTCTTTTTGTGTCCAGTTTGTTACATGATTTTGGGCAAGTCATTTGAAAGTGTTACAGGTATTAAATTTACCCATATGCCTGTCCGCCAAATTCTTCAGGTTTTATGCTACTTTTCCTCCCTTGTTACATGGAGACTACAAAAACGATAAGCTCCTGGCTATGAAGATTATTCTGCCTATTGAAAATGGCTGAAAGAGCAGTAAAACAGCAGCAACAAATGCAAATTACTAAGTACATGCAAGTGTTCTAAATACATGCAGATTCTACAGAGATTTGTTTAATGTCCAAGCTTATATAATATCTTAGTTAATGACAGATTAACTATACTCACAGATAACTACCTTAAAACATACCATAAACACCAGCCAGGACAAATACAACAATATAGCAGATTTAGAGTTAATTACAGCTGTATGCCAACTCACTGAGATTTTTTTATTCATATAAGTAATTCAGTTCAGTGGTTGCAGAATTGACAGGGATGGAATTCACCTGCGATCCTTACAAAGGAAACTTAAGCAAAATGAAGTTCAAAAGTTGGGATAAGAGTTTTGCATCCACAGAATATTTTCAATACAAAAAAAAAGCACAAAGAAGTTGCACTTGAGAAGGCTGTAGTGTAGACTGACTGCCACTTCAAACTACCCCTACGGAATCTAAAAGATATTTTAGAACATGAATACCTATTTTATAGAAGAGAAGAAATAAAAAAGAAGAAAACTGAAAATATTTTTTGTAATAATAGATATAATTCTCTTATTAATCCTACCACAAAAATAATTTTTTTTAAAAAATCTATTTGTTAAGTAGAGTTGATCAAATATCCAGGAACATATCTTTTGACAAGTTTTCATCTAGTGTTAAGGTTAGTATTCTTATAAAGCCTCATTTGCCTACATTCCTCTAAAACCAGACATTAGTTCTTAATAATATTTAGCTATCTTCCAGTTATTTTTCTGTCATAAATCATATTTCTATTGTTCTTCTGCCCATAAAATGAAATCAAGTTAGTTATTTCTTATGAGTAGTGAATAAATTTCTACCTAAAATTCTAAAATTGTACACACCAGAGTCATGGCACATAGTTGACATTCATGCTTCCATACTAATGAGATCTAGAAAAACTGTAAAGAGTGTAGAAATGGATGCAGAAAAACAAATCATTCCTTATGCAAGGCACCACCTCCAAGAACAACAGTGATATATAGGACAAGTTTATTCAAGGATCTAGTCTTTCAGCATGAAAAAAGGAAAACAGTGTAAGTTGCTGAGCATCTACTGCTATATTGGATATTAGCAACATGTAAGAATGCAAAAACAAAACTATCACTTGATAATTTAACATTATCAAAGGCCAGAGATGACATCTTAATATGTAATAAAAGACAGAATGGCTCAATCAGCTGCTGAGGACCATGAAAACTAAGACAAGTAATTTATTTGATATAACAGAGAAGAAATCAGCATGGGGATATAAAAACCTAAGGCAAACTTCTCAGAGTGCTGGTCAGGAATAATAATCACAATAAATCACTAGCATTCCAAAGGTATTCTACAAACCAGTTTTGCAATTGTGTCAAAAGAAGAGGCAGCTTTTACCTAGTTAAGTCATACTAGCTAGGTATGGTGCATGGAAAGATACAGCTACATTTATTACATGTTAGGTATTAAAAAACGCATAAGACATTGTGGAAATGAAAACAGATACAGATCACATTGGCAGATAACCCTAGATAAGCAAGAAAAATATTGTTATAGAGAATGACAGAGGAAAGCGCACAAGGTGGAGAAAACAAGAATTATAGCTTTCACTATCTTGCTCTTTAGTAAACAGCTAAATATCACATATGTTGAACAGACAAATCAAAATACTGGTTTGGGCAGACCTACAAACTGTTAAATCAGGTGATTTTGTCTCTGCAAGTGATGTTACCCAGAACAAAGCATAGCAGGAGAAAGACAAAAGCCCCAGAAAAGTTCTGTCTTCCCCTTCTCTCATTTGCTTCCAGGCAGTATAAAGTTTAACTTCCTTTGTCTTTTAAAGTTACACACAAAGGAAAAATTGTCCAGGCGACTGATAGCTTGGGCATTATTTTTGTTCTCCCTTCTTCACATTAGTGTCACTACAATAATCTCGCCCTGAACTGAGTTAGCTATTTTCAGGACCTAGCAGTATGCAGAACTAGCTTATTTTTCTCTCAATTTTTACCATATTTGTCAATCGTTATTTTAGTGCATCTTCAATAAAGGCAGAGCTCATGCATAGCATTTATCCACTTCTGTCAACAGGAAACACAGACATTACCATATTCATGTAGTTTATTTGCTCAGCTTCCACAGTTTACAAATCAGCCAGATTCTTATAAACTGTTAAGCAGTAAGTTACGTTTGGCAGTGGACTAGTTTTATTTAATAGTTCTCTTCATCATAGATACTACACCACGAAGCATTCTAGACTCAGCAACACCATTATTTGTAGGGCTTTTTTAATGAGTGGCAGTCTCAGTGTTGCAGTTCAAGTGATATACCAATGTAGGTACTTCTTACAGTTTACCTGTTGGAGTTGGTTAACACTGTATTGCGTATGCAGCACATCTGGAACATGCCATCTCTACACAGTAAAACTATGGATGTGTATTTGGATAAAGCATAACAGCCAAAGAAAGACGGGTCAAAAGTAATCTGTTCTTTGTAATAATGCAGTCAGGCTCCCCCTGAAATGCTAGTAGGGTCCCTCTCCTTTTTGCCATATAAGTAGGAGTTTCAGGAAGATGACTGTTCTCACGTATTTCTTCTGTGTTCTAATTTCTCCACAGATCATAAAAATTTATCTGCAGAATTAAGTTTTATAGATGGGTGAATACTTGGACAGTAGTTGCATACACATGGAAGCTGAGGGATAATAAAAGTCTGCATTTCAGTGTTGAATACCCTGTACAAGCAGTAGCACCAAGGAACATGAGATTGTAGAAAAGGGATAAAATGAGATTATAGGAGATTAGCCCTTCAAGCTGTTAAAACACTACGTAAAAGTGGGCTTCAGTGTCACTCTGAAATAAACCAGATGCTTACTTCATTTTATTCTAGATACTGGAATCAAAATCAACATCTATAAAGATTTTTTCAGATTATAGTGATTTTTTTTTCCCCTTTAGGCTAGTAGGTTTTGATTTTTAAATCTGAACAGCAAGGCAGGAAAAGTCTAAAGAACTGCAAGAAACCAACTAACTCCTAGTCAGGATCTAGATATAAATAAGACATGCTTTTCTTAATATCTCTGAAAATTAAGAGAATTATGGGCAATGCTTCTCTCATGTCAAGAGGAGGTTACTAAATGAAAATCAGATATAGAGATCTGTTACAATAGGAAGGCAATTATGCCAAAAGCAGTCCACCTGTAGAACAGTGAATGGAATCAGCATAGTACAGAGAAGAAAATGGAAGTGCAGTTGATAAGCTGTAAAATCACTACAGAAGATAAAAACAGGGAAATATTACTTACGTGATAAGCTGTACCAACAAAGAAGGGCCAATTCAAGCAGTGCGAACAAGGATCATTGGAAATATACTTTAAAAGAGAATTCCATACTCATAGAATGGCCTTAGACACACGGAGGCACAACAGAAAGATCTAGACAAACTCTACAGAGCTACCAAAAATTAGGTAACAATGTTTTGTTTCTTAAAATAGATTTTTCTGGTCTGGTATTTCTCGTGACCTAGTATAATTGCTTCTCAAACTTGTCACTTAGCTGCCTTCTAATAGGAAAAATCTTTGTAAAAGATTTAGTACTCATAATGCATATTGCAGTTGCAGTAAAATTCAAGTATTTCTGAAAAGTTTTATCAAAATTCAGCTTACTTTCTTGACCATAACTTTTTTTCCCTTGGAGAATGCTAGAAAGTGCATGCAAATGGGATTCAACCATATAGGCCAAGCTTGTAAAACAGAGGAAATACTTCTGGTAATGATTTTTTAGGTTCAATTATAGAATTGCAGTGAGATCTTGCCCATATATGTAGGTTCATTTTTAATGAAAAAAATCACGTATGCAACTATGTTGGCATTACACAAGTCCAGTACAAAATAAACAACAGTGAAGAGAGAGTCACAGCTGGCCCTTTCTCCATGACAGGGGAGTGGAGCTTTTCAGGGTAGAGAATTCACAACAGAGAGATCTGCACTGTGACAGACATCTTGTGTAGAGCTTCAGTACTCCCTTCCCCTGAGTCTGTTTGTGGAGCAAACACCACTTTCTCCCAACCTGTTCCCTCTATCATTTTAGAGAAGTCTATATGAGTTGTTAATCAGTTGTGAGATTTTCAAGGGTTCCTTGAAATTATTATTTTAGAGAAAAAAGGGAAAAGGAAATAGCTGCATACAAAGTGGTATCTCACGCATACAAGCACTAGGGGATGTCACAGATGATACAGCTCTTACACGTACACGTGCAGTAAACGACATTTCTTTACTCTGTAAAGAAACTTTAATATAGATGTGTGTACTACACATAATTTGGGGTGTGTGTCCAATAAAGAAAAACAGTTGAGGCTGATTAAGTAATCCTCTTCTGTAGAGGACTGCCAAAACCAGACCCAGCTGAAAGATCCCCTTTTGTAAACTTACTGAGATCCAATCAGATTTGAAACACTGTATAAAAATTTCTTGAAACAAATTTCAACCCCAACAACGCTTAAGGTAATGCACCCACTGTAAAATGAGGATTCTGGTGCTCTGGACTACTCCAGGAACTGATACTGCTGAACAAGCTTTCTAAATATAAAGCAATTGAAGATATGTAAAGGAGTACAAGTAGAAGGATTTTAAGGTTAACTTTCTGATTTAACAGAATAGATTTTAATTATTCCTGAATGGCAGCTGTTTTCAAACAAACACAGCACATTTAGGAACCACTAGATGATAGAATCATTATGTGTTCCTACCCACAAACTCCCATCTCTTGAGCATTATGTTTTACAAGGCTATAAAAAAAGAATAAGTTCAAATGAAGCCCTCTAAAGGTTAACTCAGGCAACCTGAATGTGACAGCAAACACATAGTTGCACATGTGTTAAGTGTTCCTATAGTTTTCCATAGTTAAGGTATTTGCATGCTGTGAAAACAAGAAGCTAATAGCATTAAAGGGAATTAAACAGGAAGAGTTATTCAATGGACAAGGCAAATCAGTCACATAAACAAAAGCAGTCAGAGAAAAATTTAAGGTTCCATACTAACTAAAAGCCACATTTGATTATTTTTTTAAAACTCATTCCTTCCCAAATTCTGATTGAAAATCCTGGAAAAAATGGGGAGAAAAGCTGTTACTTACTATCATTTTAGCTTCAAAATGTCCCAGGACTTGTAAAATACCATGTCCAAATTAACCATCCCTGTACACCAGAATATCACTACTATCTACCTTTTTAAGTGATGTGTGGAGTAACAACTAAACATTTAGCAAAAGGCACAAAAAAACCAAATCTGCTGTCACGTGAAAAGCACCTCCATTTCCCAAAAGTAACATTAAGTAAATAAATCTGTCCAGTAGGGAAAACTATCCAAATAAAGGAATCATAGCTTCTGGCTTTTTACTACAGATTGGAAGTGAGGGAAAAATCACATTTGGGACTGGGAACTCGGGGATTACTGTCTTGGCAGGGTAGGGAGGTGGGAAGGCCAAACACTGGCCAGGGGAAAAGGAAGAGAAGGAAAAAGAATAGGGAGCAGAAGTTGCACTTACTGTTTGGTTATCTTCATACAGCTTCAAGTCATACCCACTCAGCTCCACACAGAAAATTATTGCTGTAACCCCCTCGAAACAGTGGATCCATTTTTTGCGTTCAGATCTCTGTCCACCCACATCCACCATTTTGAAAGTCAGCTCTTTGAAGGTGAACTTATTTTCTACAATCCCTGTGGTCATGTCCCGAGAACGCAGAATATCTTCCACTGTAGGGATGTAGTCCAGTGCTGCAATCCTCTCGAGGTCATTTAAGTAGTATGCAGCATTATCCTCTAAGTGGTACTCATTGGAGCGGCAAAAACACTCCTGCACACCAGGGTCTGCCCAGAGCCGTTTCATGACTCCCAGAAGCTCAGGAGTAATCTCACCTTTGCTCTCAGCTGGGCCTGTCAGGGCAAAAAGCTGCACAGCATCATAGGCTCTGTCAGGATTGTGAAATTCTATCTTAAGGGTGGCTAGAGCCCGAATGATACGTGTGAGGGAGTCAATTGCATTATAGATAATCAGAGGTTTGTATTCCTTACAGGCCTCCAAGTTAAAGCCACCACTATGAATGATTTTCATCTGCTTTACAATAGTACTCTTCCCAGAATTGCTGGTGCCCAGGAGAAGGAGCTTAATCTCTCTTCGTTGTCGCTGACTTTCAGAGCGCAGGTGGCGGTCAATCCTACGGGACCGCCGCGCTGCCTCTTTCTCCTCAGAGCTTTGCCGACATCCCATGGTACAGCAGGCAGTTACAGAAGGGAAGGGTTGGAGATTGTCTCACTCTGTTTGCGTCTCTGAAAAGGATCTGCGGTGTCTTTCAGTTCTCGTGCCAGGTACACCTTGAACAAGAAAAAGTCACTATCCAGTTCCTGATGGTCCAAGATGCCAGTACCACCTAATTCAGTCCCAGCAGGGGTGCAAACACATGTAGGTATGCAACCACAGAAATAGTCTCTTCAGTAGATCTCATGGCACTCCCTTTCCCAGTGCATAAACAGTGGCACATTCCTGTTAATGAAGGGACACTTCCCTTTGCCACAGTTCGGCTAGATCCGTCAAGTACTCTTTTCTGTTCTGCATAATTATTTTGCTGCCTTCTGTCCAAAGGTAAGGAGCCGCACTTTCACCTTCTCTGCTCTGGCCCTTGTCTTTTAATTGTATTTTCTGGTTGCTGTGGTGATGCTGCTAGATAAAGCTGAAGCTTTTTTCAATGGTGCTGTACTTGTTTCTCTTCCCCCACTTCTTCAGCTGATCCAGTTCAGCTCTGTAAATCTGTGCTTTCCACCTGCCAAACAATGAGAAAAGAAATGAATGAAATGAGAGAGACTGCTTCCTTGCTGCAAACCACTCACTTTCTCCTCCTCTTCTAGACTTCTAAACCTTTTATTATCCCAAACAGAAAATACAGATGGAAAAATATGTAAAGAAAAGCAAAATCTAAAACCCTAGCAAAAATGTAGGGACAGCTGAAGCTTGCAGACCTAAGAAAATGTGGTTTCTGAACAATAGTAAATCAAATCTGTCTTTCAGCCTTCTGTGTTTTATTATCTAAACCTACATGAAAACAAACAGTGCTGAGCTGTGCCCCAATTTCTCCCTCAGCAAGAGCTTATGGCAGTGCTGTTCCTGCACAGTCCTGTTCTGACTGGTTTTCCTGAAGCAGAAAATGAAACAGACTCACAACTACTTTTCCCAGTCTCTCTATTTATATCAATATCTTGTACTCAGACAGATGTCCTCCTGAATTTTCTTTCATCTTTTCTGTTTGCACTGAACATTTAAATAACTAAGTTAGGAAGCAAAAGGAGGTGATTAACTTTGCTTCATGGTTTTGTAAAAGGGAGAGTTACTGATCTTTGCAAAACAGAATATCAGGTCTTCTTTCCCCTTGGAGAACGGTACTGCTAAACACACTACCTGCACCCTGCTTAATCAATAAAGTGATGCACTACTACAACAAACTTTGTAAGCTTCTTTCCATAGCCAAGCTAAGCATTATTAAGCCTCCCCTCTTCCATTTCTAATACAGGAAATTCTAAGATGCAGTAAAAGTGAACAGTGACTACAAGGCAAACATTTCATACAAAATGCACAGAAAATGCTGTCCCAAGCAAGGGCTGACAGCTTTTCAGTGACTGTTAGAGCAATTATTCTTTCCCAAATTAGGGTTTAAGCCTACTAGTTGGAACTCTACAGAAGGCAACAGCAGGAAGCAGTTACCTCTCACAGAGGGAAAACACATTACTAATAGCTGATTGGTGGTAACTTGCCTCTTTTCTACGAAGGGCTTGCTGCTCCCACTAAGCCCTGAGCACAGTGGGCAGCAGAATCACAGATGTCATGGCTTCCTCGCTGTATTCTGGCCACAGCCCACTTTGGCACCTGTCTTGCTGCCTGTTTACTTGTGTCTAGAGGGTCTTCAGTGAGTATTTTCATAAACTAAACTACATGCCACAGATACCGTCAGAGGTAGTCTTAAGAAAAATTTCAGAGCTTACTAAAGTAGCACAACTTCTACTACATTTTAATAAGACTAAATCTCCCACATTCCATTTTCAAAGTTGCCCTAGAAGCCTTTGGAAATTTTTCATGCATGAACTTACTAGCATTTCAACATCGATGCGACAAAGCATTAAAATACATATTGAGGAGGATGATTTCACATTACTAGGAGAGAGACAGAATGATCCAAGCCAGATGTTGAACCTCTAGCTTTTGCGAGAAAAGAAACTGAACTACAACTACTCGCAACCTCATAGACAAACAGTTATAGCAATCATTGTTAATCCCTTAATATCAGAGAAAAAGGTATAGAGACTAGACAAGAGTCAATGGATGACAGTTTTACATATTTGTTCCTGAAGTTTCCTGGTATGTTAGCCTGGGACAGTTCCACTTGCAATCACTCACTCTCAAATACTTTTACTGATTCTATATTTATCTTTAAATCCCCTCGTAACTCTAACCCTGCTTACGGGAGATACATAGCTGAATGTAGACCTGGTTACAATTCATGACTACCAGGATGAGTCAGTATAGGTCAGGATTGGTACTGGTATATGGAGAAGAGCATTATATTTTAGTTAGAAATAGTGAACAGATGATTGTTGCAACCAATTGCAAAATTCCACAGCTGGAACTCTGACCACAAAAAGATGAACACAAAAAAGCCCAGTGTATGAAGTATACTGGTTAAAATGTACTTCAATATCCCACCGATTCCTGTCTTTCCTTAGATTCCCAAAACACTATTAACATACACATTTTCAGAATAGCAGCTTTTACTCAGTTCTGAAGATCTCCTATACAGTATTTCAAGTTCCCCTCTTCAAACCCACCTTCTCACTATGCTCTTTCATTCTCCATGCTCTTAACACCTGCTTGTAAATCCATCCTGAATCCACATGCATGAAATTAATCAACCAGAACAGGACTTTTACAGTAACCAAATTCAAAAACTAACCATGACAATCTTTTTCTCAGTTGTCCTAAAGTAGTTATCTGGTCAATACATCACATCACCTCTACATGACAGCTCGGAGCGCTTATCTGTTGTCTTTTCTTGTATGGGCCACAGTGTATGAACAGGCTTGTAATTTAAGCATTTTGAGTACCTTAAATTTAAAGATATCTGAACCCTTTGCCCCAAATGCACTGTGTGTTGCTGTTGCCTGGTCTAAAATTCTACAAAAGAGTCTTAATATCAGCTGTATTTATCTTATTTCCATTTGCACGTCAGAAGGACATTAGCACATGAAGAACAGATTAATCAGCGGAAAATTAAAATAACAGCATACACATTAATAGAATGGTAATTAGCACAACTTTACTTACTCTAATGAATCAAAGACTTGAAAAGGAAAACCCTCCAAAATGAGGAGCTATACTTTCTTTAAATAATTGGCTTTTTCCAGTGGTCATAGAAGATGAAACATAAGAGTTGAGGAGGCTGTTTTTTAGTAAGTAACTTTCCAGCCACACAGAATGAAATTACTGTACTAGATATCAGGCCAAATTCTTAATTATATAAACCCTAAAATTCTTACTTTAATTATATAAAAATTAGAGTTGGCTCCAATAATCACACTTATCCGGACATGTTCAGAACATTTTAAACTGTCTTTCTTTTAAGTCCTCATCATCAGAGGCTTCATTTTCATGTCATTGATAAGACCACTGGTCAAATTCTTTGTGACATTTTCTATGGAAAATTTTTCATCTTTCATCATGGAGATGCAAGAAGCACATATAGGACTCCCTCTCCTTTTTTATTCAGGTTTCATCCTGAAAAAAAAAAGAAGAGGCTTGCTAGAGACAGGCAGCAAGAGGATACATATTCCTGCCAAAATGCATCAGTACTTACGATAAATCTGGAGATTTTATGCCCATATAAGATACGCAGATCTTTTTTATACTTTATGTTATTGGCCTCAACAACCATTTATGACAGTTTGGTAGAAAGACACCTTCAAGAGAAAATTATTCTTTTCAGATAGCTTGTACACTCTGTAGAGTATTTCCTATTGAATATTTTCCACAACCCATTTGGATGCATTATGCATATCCCACAGTGTTTTATGTAGCAAGTATTCTGCTTGCCGTTCATTAATATGTTTAACACAGAAAAGGATAGAGTAGCACCTCCTTATTGTAGGGAAGACCAGGAGTATGTAAACACAGTGTAAATGAGTTTTACACTGTTGAATTTCCTTTTTTTTTTTT
>JAVJGI010000001.1:89855500-89876745 GCA_035590275.1 Ibycter americanus
TTGAATTTCCTTTTTTTTTGGGGGGGGGGGGGCTTCTAGTCATTCCTATTGCATATATTGCAATGATATTTGGATATCACTATTTCAAGTAGGAATAGTTAGATGATTATATTATTGCTTTGAAAATAGTGTCTACTACTCTGCTTTACAAATAGTTCACTACAGTAAGAAAGTTTGATTTATTTAAATAAGTTTTACCACGTACACTGAAAAGCACCTTCCATGCTCACAGTCACTACTTTTTAAAGTTCAGAAAAAGAATAACTTTACAAACTATTATGTTGCTACATTTTACTGTGCTGGCTACATGAAGATGAATTTTTTTTTGGAACACACTCAGAAAATAAGGCACTCTAGAATTTGTTCTAGTTTTTTAGATCAGATTTCACATTAAAAATGCAAGTGTTTCATGGCTGTAAATTTCTGATTAGATAAAAGTCTTCTCAGTTATTCTAATGGAAAGCATTATTGCTTCCGTTTACTGTTCACGTTTCTCTCTATACTTTGTTTAAAAAAAACCCCAAACTTATTCTTTGAATGACCAGATTATACTGCATATGTGTGTCTAAACTAATATATCTGCCTTCTCCTGAAGCTGCTCAAAATACTAAGAAAACATATTTGTTAAATCTGATGATATATATAGGCTCTCTTGTCATGACTAAAATGGGTAGTTCTTCCCACAAGATAAAATTAACATGCCTCATCCTGAGCTAATACTGATCTATTTCAATTATCAAGTAAGTAATGTTAAAAAGTTCATTTCTGGAGTGGGGAGGATACTTGAGCGAAATTCTACGCTGGTTTATTACATAAATCTGTTGAAGCCCATTTAACTGAACAGTCTGTTTAGTACTAGCACATTCCTCTGTCCATATTTTTGTGGCCAATAAAACCAGTCGTTATTGTTGGTTTCATATCTAGGCTTGCTCTTTGCCCCTACCTGTCACTTCTGTCTTGCTCAAACTGATCTGTGTGTTTGTAAGCATAAACACTTATCCCTTTTCTCAGCATGTACCCAAGTAATGGCCGGGAGGGAGGAGGGAGGAGGAAGGAGAATGGCACTACAACAACACAATTCAATTGTAAAAATTTCCCTAAGGAAAGATCCGAGTATTGTCTCTTATTGCATTAGCTACTGGCACGTTATCAGGGAATGCAGAGCTACAGAATCTGCCTTGAAAAACGTTGCCTCCCCAAGATTTTATTGAAAGGAGCTGGCTCCTAGGCTGAGAATAAAGCCAATGGCTGTTACTATCACAGTCAATATTGAGACTGTGCATACAGTATGCTGTTAGCAGCAGTAATTTCAGCTGGCATTGTAGGCACAAAGCTGTATTCTCCCTCAAATGCAAGTAGTACCAGTAGTCTAATAATTTAGCTTCACCACCACTAGCCTGCACACACAGAGCTTTAGAAGCCTAATCTTATTCAGCTCTTTACACTATTTCCATACTAGTAGCCAGATGATACATATAATTTTTCCCCAGTAGGACCTAATTTAAGAAAATAAAATTAAGTTCAAAAGGTTGCAGTAAACTTTCCACAGCAGTTTTAGCTATAGTTTCCAGCAAACTTGGTTAATTCAGGACTGGTATTCTACTCAGTATTACAGAACGTATACTACCAGCACAAGAAAAGCAAACCTTACCCAAGCTACACTTTCCCTGCTTATTGGTTCTAATAGCTTCTTCTTTCTCTTTACTTATCTGAAAGTTTAGAGGTAGTGGACCTGCCTGTTTGAGCACTTACCCATGTAAAGGCAAATGCAAGCAAATCTAGCAAGAAGTAGCACAGCACACTTCCAAGTGTAAGCTAACCTAATCAGTTTCTAATGATTATACACATCCACAGAGAATTCCAGTAATTTAACAAAACCTTATTTTTGCAGGTTTTAATTTTCAATCACTTCTTACACTATTAATGAAAGAGAAAAAGACATGAGGGAGTATGATATATCAGGAAATACCCAAGGCAGTTTACTGAGGAAGAAGTCAAGGGTTCTACTAAGCAGGCATCACTTTTTTTCTTTTGAGTGGACTCAAGACTAAAATGCATGCACTATAAATGCAATGTTGAAATAATTTCACAGAAGTTAGTTTACTATTTAATGTGTGGTGATTAAAGTGCATTTATTACAGAATAAAGTTGTTTTAAAACAACTGTGGCCGCAGACATTAGTAACATTCTCTTTAGACAATCATTGAAATCTGAAAGAAGAAGGAGGAAAAAAAGCTGACAGAGGAGGAAAAAGACTGGATAAGGTTTTTTTCTTCATGCAGCCTCTTAGCTGATAGTACAACTTTTTCTTTTCCACTTGGCTAACAATATTATTTATGTTGCTGTTTTCCATTGCTTAAAGCCTCGGAAAGTACTTATGTTGAAAATATCTCCATCAGATATCTATCTCTAAATAAATGTCCGGGGAAATTTTTCATACAAAAAATGTCTTGGGCACTTCTGAACAGAGCACTTGGGGAAAAAAATATGAAATCTTTCATCCACACTAAAAGAAATTGAGAGCTTTTGTTTAAAATTCTTGTTATACCTTCAAACTTTGGGGCAAGAACATGAAATTCAACACAAGATGAGCTTTATGGTGTGGGTGTGCATTCGCCACTCTCATAAAACAGCAAGTTTAACTTGGAGACTTTAAAAAAATTTTAATTTTAGTAGAGTAGCGAAAGATTCCATTTCAAGAAAGCATTTCCCAGGCAAGGGTAATTGGACTTGCTGGTCTAGAAGCTTAGGAGAAAAGAAAGAGGAAATAAAATATTTTGTATTAAGAAAAAACAGAAACAATCTATCCATGAGAATGGCTGTGTCTCCAGAGCCAGAAGCATAAACGAAAGTTATGAAACCAAATCATGAACTTTCTGCCTGCAAGTATTTGCAGAAATCCCTGATATTCCCCTCTATCTTTCCACATATACGGTAAAAACCTATTATTGGTGTTGCTCACTATTTTTAATGAATCTAAGCTTCAACTTGACAGACAAGCTGTACAGATATCAAGATGACCTCTTGCGATAGAATTAAGATTGTTTTGTTTGAAAAAAATATTTGGGAAATTTTAAGATATATTAAGGATGAATATTCAAGTACTCAGAAGTTGTATGT
Organism: Ibycter americanus; assembly: GCA_035590275.1. Lineage (NCBI taxonomy): Eukaryota > Metazoa > Chordata > Aves > Falconiformes > Falconidae > Ibycter > Ibycter americanus. The sequence continues at coordinate 89,858,621 of JAVJGI010000001.1, forward strand.
ACAAACTGTGGCAAAACTTTTAATTATATATTAAGGCACTATAATTGCATCCAAAACAAAGGGTGGGTCAGATCTAATAATCGAACAAAGAAAACATAGCAGAGAAAGCTGTTTTCTTTCGTGGCTTATTTGTTACAGAAGTTAAAAATGCATATTCCATTAGTCAAATGAGTGAAGAAAGAAGTGTCATGATTTAATTAGCTGAATGTTTGGCTGGACACTGCTGCATTCTACCCCTCTGTCATGGTGATTCTTTGTGATGTTAATTAACTCCCTTAAGCCCATCTTTTCACAGATGATCTCTGCTTGTGATTTTCATTTCTTAGATGCCCAACTTGAGACACTGTTTGTGATCAGGAAAATGCACCAAGTTTTCAAGTATAATCAGCCTGAATGGTAGCCATGTTGTATATATTCAAATATTGAAAAAGACATCTTTTTTTCACTTGATCCATCTTGAGACTTTTAAGAAATCTTAAACCATTTAAGAAATAGGGGCTAACCTCTACACTAACTCCCCAAGGCAGACCTAAGAAATTAATTAATGTCTGCGCAAAGACAAAAAATATGAGAGTAATAGCAAAGCCATATTGATAGTACAATCTAGCTGAAGTATGTCACATATCCAGACCACACACACAATACCAATACAGAATAATGGAAGCTGCCGAGTAAGGAAAGGGTTCTTAAAGGAAAGTCAGATCAAGTAGTTATAAACCAAACCAAACCAAACCATGTGGGCAGGTATGTGTGCATGTTAGGAACAATCAAGGTTACTGAAGAAGGTATAAGGACAATGATTTTAAAAAAAAATAATAATAATATTCAGAAATCCTCAGTCCAGGGCAGGGGATGAGAAGGGCATTGACCAGAACTAGTGCTGTACCGTAAGCCCCTTATCACCAGCACTGACCGTTACCAACCCAACGGACAACTGCTTCCAGCATACTTTCCAGAAAGATAGTTGGTAAGTCCATTAGGTTCTCATCTGCTGATTCTCACTGTGATTTTATAGAAATACCTGGATCTCTGGTGTAAAACCTGAGCTCAACTGTTAGAACTGCCACCTAGGGATACATGGCAGAAGAAAGTTTTACAAGGAAATAGTGGAGAACCCAAGGAAAACTGCTTGCTGCTATTACATGTAGTCATAGACCTATCAGTATGTAATCTAGATGTAACTGATATATAATAGAATAGATTTTCTGCAGTGAGATACTATATTCATAGGTTTAAACATCACATCTTTGTCTATTGTTTGGAAAATATCCAACATACTTTAGCAGTATCTGAATACAAGTTATGCTAGTTAGTGGTGCCCACTAGCTAAGTATAACACCCCATCAAAATTTAGCATATAGACTTGATTGAACTTTTATGGAAACAAAAGAACCTATAGTGAAAACAAAGTATTCCTTATAAGCTGAGCATTGAACCCCTGCTTTTATAAAGATAGATTTTGATCTTTAGTTAGTGGCATTGAAGTTTGCACCAGCTCAGCTAAGATCTAATCACAATAGAATACAAGAACCTGTTATTTCTTTTTTAACTATGCACGCCCCATTTAACTCAGGAAGTTGGAAACATTAAATCCTATAAAGCATTAATACCTAAATACTTGGTGGGTATTTAAATCATGACCTGTTTTAGCAACATTCACAAATGAGTGTGAAACTGAGAAGCATCAACACAACCAGTACATAATACTGATTCTTGAATAGAGCCAAAAACACAACAGTTCATTCTGAGTCGTGTTGCTGAAAATCCAGAGTGGTGTCAGTGACTGCTTATGGAGTTGCCTATGCTTCATAGTGGTTTAATTAAGACCAGATTCTGCCACAACAGTCACTTTAGAGGTGACCTTTAGACTTCCATAAAGGATGAAGTATTACAAGAATATTACAGTGGGTCTAGCAGTGGGTGTGCAGAAAATCATGGCTGCTAGACAAGAGCGAGAAGAAACAACACACATAGCATCTGCTTTAGGGACATGCAAACATCAGACTCATTTAAAAATCTGTGATAAAGCAACAAACAAAATGCAGTACCCACTCAGTGGGTAAGTAAGCACCTCAGGTGATGACAGTAGCACAGGTTATGTCTCCATTAGAGTTGCCATTTAGCTTTTCTCATTGGTGTTATCATAGCTCTTATGTGGGTGATTCATAAGCTAAGACTCACATACCATCGGGTTGCCTTTTCATGGGTCTTACAGAGCTTAGGGAGATTACTTTATTACATAAAAAAGATAGTAAACATTAAGTTTGGTCATTAATATAGTGCAAAATTTCCTATCACGCATTCAACCTTATTGCACACAATACCTTATAAAAGCATAAGGAAATTTTGGTAGTTAGAAGCAAATGAAAGTTAGAGGGATTTGAAACAGGCTAACAATGTAGCCTTGTAAAAGGAAGTTTCTCTTCCTGTGCGTAAAAGGTCACATAACAGAGCAAAAACATGCTTGTCTCAGGCTGTTTCAGTGACAGGTATGAGCTAATCAGAGGTCAAAATCAGAATCTCTGTAGTAAGAACCCGAGAGGCTGGGTATAGATAACAGTATCCTGAAGAAAATAAGTTTCTTTAATGTGATCCGGAAAAGCAGCCAGTGAACATTCAAAGACTGAAGCTCAAGGCCCAGCCAGAGGCGAGGAGAAGGTGCTCCAGTAAATGGGAACCATAGAAAAAATAGACAAGTTTTATCTGTAGTGATGGTTAGGAAAGCATCTTGGAGACTTTATACAGAAATAAATCACGTAGTTCTGCTTGTGCGTTTTGAGGGAAAGAACCCAAGGAGAGGCAAGAATTAAGGCAAAGAACAAGAGAGTGAAGTTACAGAAGCTAGGTAAGATCTCTAGGGTAAACAGAAAGGGTCTATGAACACAGGAACTGAGAAACTTCCGTATCCATGAAGAGGAAAGGGATTGCAACAGGGGAAGGAAAGACAAGTTGAGAAGAGCAGATGGGCACATCTTACTATATTACATGGGCAGAAATCAGCAGAAAACTATATAGGGAAGAAAAAAGGCCAGTGGCAGTGAGAAAGGATTGACTCAGAAGCTGTAAAGATGGGTCTGCACATGTGGAATTTGATTACAGTAGGAAAAAAGAGGGGAGAAGAAAAAAAAAAAAGATAAGAGAATAAATCCATGGTGGAAGAACTCGCCTGGGTTTTCATGCTTCCACCAGAATGGTTTTGCTAGAAAAAAAAAGGCATTGTTGAGAGTGAATCAGGGCTCAAAGTTGGCAAAAGAGACCTTGCAATGAGAGGCAGAGCAAAAGGCTTTGGAAGGAGGAAAGCAAAATATGGGAAACAGTTTCAGTAGAGGTAATGAGCACTGAATTCACAGCAAGGCTGAGCAAGAGCAGAGGAGGAGTGGACTGGCGATGTGATAGTTAAAGCTGGGAACTAAGCAACAGAGCATGAGTAATGTTTCACAGAGAACAAATCAAAAGAACCTTGGGTGAATGGAAAAACAGAAAAACAGACATAGGTTGAATGACTATGCAGGAGCAGCAAGTTATCAACATGAGATAAAGTCAGAAAAGGAATGTAGGAGATTTGTGTGAAGAACGAACAGCATAGGGGAGTTCAGAGACAGTAGCTCAAAGAAAGCATGACAGGAAAGAGCAACCTGATGCAGGAAGAGCATCAAAGAACTGGTCAAAATGGAAAAGAGTAGGAGAGGAAATAAGGACTGTGAAAGAATAAAACCAGTAATTCCCATGATGGTCTTATTTAGGGAAGGACAAAGAAAACCTGACAAACCTGCTGAAGTTATCAGCCTCACAACAAGATATAAACATGTATTAAAATGCTGTTCTTAACAGAACAAGAGGAAGAAAGAGTGTGGATATCAGCATAAGAGGCAGGGCTATTATCAGGGATGAATTTGGTATGTAGGGTAGACAGCAATTTCCAGCCTTGGGCCACATTAAAGTTAATCGTATGAACTGTGTCAGAAGGTGTCGAAATCAGAACCATGGATCTCCTAGGTTCCATCTTAACAACTTAAATTAAACATGATTTTATCCACAGAAGAGGAGATGAGGAGTGGAAGAAGTATTAGACCACAGCCTGGAGGGGGGTGGGGGGAAATCCCAAGAGGCTAAACAGAATCCACAGTGTTCTCTAAAGTGTGACTCATGGGAGAGGACTTGTATGCTACCAAGCACAGATTACAGCTGCAGCCTACGCCTGGTCTCATTCTGCTTCTCTTTTGAAATTCAGAAGCTTTGACAGTCTTACAATCCTGCTGCATGCAAGAGCTTCAGCAGGTACATATCAGACAGCTGAGCCATTGCCGTAGTTACTCTTTAATTCAAAAGACTTTTTTATTTCTTTTTTTTTTTTTTTAAGTAAACTGAATATGAAGGAAGTTATGCATGTTCTGGTTTTGATATGACATTGCTTTGGGCCGAATCCAACACACAGATCTACTTCACAAAACAACTCTGCAACCAGAAACACTCCAGTACAGCAGCACAATGGTTAATTATCTCCTAGTCTCAAAAGCTAAGCTAATACTTTTTTAATAACATTTTGCCATCTAGACTATATAAATTACATTCTTTTTCACTCACAATAAAGCAAAAAGGCTTTGGTATCCTGATGCCTCAACTTTTTCAGCTATCATTTCCCTCTACCAACATCCCCTCCAAAACAAAACAAAACAAAACAAAACTAAAGGCCTACAAATTGCTGCTACCATAAAAAACCTAACGTCCTTTTCAAGGTTTAACAGTCACTAGGATTCCTCTTCAGCCTCTTTTTTCCAGTTCCCCCTCTCTGGAGGGATGGTGACACCTTCCTTACACTCCAGCTGCAGTTACACACCCACCACTGCAAGCCAGAGGGATCCAAGTCACTTCGCGCAGGCTGCTAACTAGGGATTACGAGAAGCTTGTTATGTCGAGCATACACTGAATGTTAGAGAACACCAGAGTGGTGAAGTTTCTTTCATCAGACTTTAAAAATGTCTTTTAATAAGCTGATAGCAGATGAAATGAGAGAAGGTGGAGGTTCAACTGTCTGAAGAGACTGAAGGCCTAATTTATTCAGAGGATGCAGTTAGAGCAGCAGCACAAGCATCTCTAGCAACGTTCTCGGTGTGTTTTTCACCACTCATGCTCTGCAGAGTTAAAGTTTCTTAGATAATGTCAGGTTTTTCCTCTTATTCAACCCTGGTTTTCTACTGAGATCAAGAATATTTCTACTTGGCACTAAGTGACATTGCAATATGAACTAGAGGAATTTCAGTAGTTGTGGTGAAATGGCAGCCTATGATAAGTGACACTTTGGAGTGAGAATATTCATAGTTCTTCTTCAACAAAATAAATATCACTGTCACTGTTTAAGGGAAAAATAAAAATAAAAAAACCTAAACCCTGTAGAGTGCTATGGTTGTGATCCACTTACCATAAAAAGAACCATTTTAATTGACTTCCGTGGGTTTTGAAATAAGCCTGTATCCAGTTTTGAACAGGGTGTATTTAAAAACATTGCAAGTAGGATACCTAACTGCCAGCAGTGTAGACAGTTTTAGTGACAAAAATTTAGTATTTAGTGCATGATTCATACTCTTCTTGTATATGAACATCTAAAGCTGAAAACTTCTGTAAAAATAGATATGAAATTGAATAGTCCAACTTTCAGCTCCCCATTTTTATATGATCTCATCATTACTGTATTACTAGTAGATGCTGAAGCATGACCCAGTATCATTGTGTTTTAAGATTAATTTCTTCCCTATACGCACATGTTCCAATCCTGGCTTCTATTGGTATTCACCACATACGTTTGTTTATAGGTCTAGTCAACCTTATAAGAACAGAAGCCACATATGACCACGTAGATTTTGAGTCACACTATGACAAAACCCAGTCAGGATGGCTTCACATATTCATAGGGTTATACAGATTTTTGTCAGTATTGCGGATCGCTTTCATATCATTCAAAGAATAGATTTTTGTCTATAACAAAAATAGAACAGTAGGTATTACATATTGGATAATGTTATTTTTTAAATGCATAGGTAACAGAATGAGCTGCTAAACACAAGTCCATCTTTTGAGGAAGCTTGCATGGACTTTTAATCTGGGTATTTACAATAACATAGGAGTAGCATGATTTAGATTTGGCTGGGCAAAAGTTGTTATTTTTCAGCCTCAAGCAAGTTTTAAATAGTCATTTTTCCCCCAAACCTGAAACATCTAAATAATAGATGGATTTAATTTTATTAGAGATAAGCCAAATTCCAATCACATTTTCTCTTGAGCTTTCATTATTTTTCAGCTGCGCATTGGTAACTGTACTACTACTACTAGTATCAGCAGTTGTAGCTCCGGATTTTGTTATACATACTGATGATTCTTTTGGTCTTCTATTAACACTGCTAGTACTTTTGTATGTACATGGGTGCAGGGGGGGAGGAGGGGAGAGGTGGAGGGGGGCAATTACTACTCCTATTCAAGTTTGTGTTGTAAGGACATTTTCAGCATTCGGAATTTTTTCCCTGATTACAAATTTTTTATTCCCTATAGTCCTGAAAACTCCCTAGCCACACAACCACAATTTCTGTATTTTCACCAAAACACGACAGCACTTTTACTAGTTCTTTAGACTTCAAATTGCGTCTGCAAATAATCCGTCTCTCATATTGTACAAGTTCTCCTATACTGAGGCCAGAAAAGTTTCCCTTGTGTATCACACCTCAACTAGAATTGTCTCCTCTTCTTTAGGGTACCTAATTAATTAGCTCACCATTTTACGACCCGTATTTCGTTCATTTTGTTTGAAGTAGTCTTTTGAATCAAATACTAAGAACTGATAGGTTGATTTATGATACTATATACAGGATCTACTGCTACTGCCAATAGTAATAAAAACAAACTTTGCAGGGTTTTTCCACATGAGGCAGTCCTAACAGCTTAAGCGAGAGTTTCACAAGCCAGACAAGTGTATGACAATAACCACACAGTACGGGTTTAACAGCAGCATTTCAAATGGTTGCTCTTTTGTTCTTTTTACTCTCAGTGACATCTCTACTTGACTCAGATAGCTGTGGAACTAAAATTATCTTAAAGCTGAAAGGTTCTAATCGAGCCTTTCGTTTATTCATTATTCAGCAATGGATCCTTAGTTACTCATTTCTCATATTACCAGAAAAAAATTACTTTGGTAACACTGTATCCTACTATTAAGATGGTACATAAAGCTGAAATTTTACCACTGATAAGAAGCCATGAATTGCTAGCTATTCTAGTTAGCATTCTGCACTTCACACACACAGGATATGCAGGAAAAAAAGCTGATGACTTACCATTTTATATCTTTTTGCTCACTAAAAATCTGCTGTTGATACTGTTGTAAAAACAGTTGTGAGAAACAGGCACAGACCTGGGATAAGGATTAATACATATGCTGGAGGTTACTCAGAATGCATCCATACCTCAATGGAAAGGTCACACACAAATTTCTCAGCAAGGCATGTGAGGTCAAAACAGTGCAAAAGGTATTGCCACAGTATATATTCCAGCTTCCAAATTCATCCTAAACTCACAAAGCAGATGTACCAAGTGGGAGCCGCTATCCACAATACATAACAGAACAATAATTTATCTTGAAAACTTCATTTAAAAAAGTACGAGGACCACTCAGATTATTCAGCTAGCAGGGGTGAGGTTGGAGGCTCTGCATTTGCAGCGATCTGTTCTCAGGTACCACTGGTTAAGTATCATACTATTTCTTGCCTAATAACTTCCTTCCTTCCAATTAGCCTTCCAGGATAATTGTGCTTAAAAGCATTAGTTTTGTTATGTTTCGGTTCATTTACAGCATACCTCAAGACTTTTAAATTAAGGTATTGGAGTCAGTATTGTAACTAAGAAAAGATGGCAAGGGCTACTGCCTGCTGATATCAACTGTGACATTTAAACAGCTTTTGCATCTTTTTGTTGCAAGGCTGAAAAATTCCCCACAGAATGCGTCTTAGTAGTAAGAGAATAACTCATTGTCTAACATCAACCCAAAAAGCTACAGACATTCCAGAAAACAAGGCCCATTTCTTACCTCTTGATTCCAGGAAAATGCCTGATAAGGTGTCTTCCCACCTCTACCAAAAGCATAAATGAAGGCAATAGTTAAAGAGCTCCCAGCTGACTTAGCTTTCAGCCCAACCCACCTTAAAGCAATTTGAATTTTGTTTCAATTTCTTCCAGCTGGCAGCAATCCCATTAAGATGCAATGCCACTGAAATACACACTGACTAGCAATCTCCTCCTCCCAAAATATATTTTGTACCAAATGCTTCTGGAGGAATAAAGCAAACAGTTTGTGTCATCTCTTTGCCTACTTAAGACTCCATGTGTTAGAGAAACATCCAGTAAAAGTTTAAAGTAGATTTGCTCTTTTAGAGAGACAGGAATGACATAGCAGAACAAGACGGTAGATTGTCATCATAATATTGATTGTGTCTCCTTGACTATTCTGACACTTTTTTTCCCCCAGTTCTTAAGAATGAGGTACAATTCTGGTTTGTATTTCATATTCTTGTGCCTGCCATTAATAGTGTAAATGGGTAACCTGTACAAAAATAATTTTAACTGTCCCTTCCCATCTTTTGAGTTGGTTGCAGGAGGGAGCTCATTCATGAGGGTGAAATTTCTAAAGACTTTTGTAGAAGTTAAAGGAGCCAAATACCAGAAATTTTGCACACCTGTATTATATTCTGAAATCCTTAAATCTTGACCTTCTGTTTATATTCTGTTGATCTCCACTTGCCTCTGACCAATCCTAATGCAAGCTGAAGAAATTACTTGCATTGAAGAAATTACTAGATTTCATATAGATTTTATAACTAGATAACTCTGAAAAAATATATCCTTTTAAATTACATTTTAGAAAATATGGAATCTATAATTGATGATTGTGACAAAACAGATGCAGACACCAAGTAAACAATGAGACTGATATGCTCTTAATGTAACTCCATCAAATATAAATCTTCTTCACAACATAAAGACACATAATAAACAACATGTTTAAGAAAAATTCCATTTGCACATTGTATCTTACAGCTGAATAAGAACAGTGCTGCATAGGTTGACAGCATTCCGTCTGGCCTCCTTTAAAAATCTGTTTACAAGCACATTATTATTTTCTTGAATTGACTGTTTATGTAAGCTTTTGATGAGTTCTATGAAAAATTCTTGATGGGTAAATCATAAAAACATAAGGTATCCAAAGTTACAGTCATATAGATAAGCTTTGATTAATCACAGGTGACCTGTATTTGGAAAAATGCAACACCAAGAATAAAATACTGTACAAAGATACCTAAATACTGTGTTTTGTCAAGACAATAATACATTTGAAATTCTCTGAGCTAATATTTCCATGTTTCACCATAAAGTAGATGAAACCAGGTTAATTTCTGGGGACTGTGCACATTCCATGTATCATTTACTCTGACATTTAGAAACCAAACGCAAACACAGACAAAGCAAGTTCAAATTTTATTTTAAAAAATACTTTTTGAAATAATTAAGATATTTGCCTAGTGCTATTCTGCAACATTTTGCTGCCCATATCAGGTGACAGACTTTTAATGCCACTGTTATTAGTTGTGATCAAAAGACAATGTTATTCAACAATACTTTTACAGCAACAAAAAGGAAAGTGCCTTAACTCTTTCACTCCCAAGTTGTTTACAGTGAGGAATAAGAAGTCATACCATCAGCAGGAGTTCCTACATTCTTTCAGGATTTTAATCAGATCTGGCCGTTCTTGATTCTGACAACCAAACTTACCATTTATCTCCAGTCAGCTCATTTCATAGAATCATAGAATCATTTAGGTTGGAAAAGACCTTTGAGATCATCAAGTCCAACCACTAACCCAGTCCATCACTAAACCATGTCCCTAAGGACTGCGTCTACGTGTTTTTTAAACACCTCCAGGGGTGGTGATTCCACCACCTCCCTGGGCAGCCTGTTCCAATGCTTGACCACCCTTTTCAGTGAAAAAAAATTTCTTAATATCCAGTCTAAATCTCCCCTGGTGTAACTTGATGCCATTTCCTCTTGTCCTGTCGCTTGTTATCTGGGAGGAAAGACCCACCCCCACCTGCCTACAACCTCCTTTTAGGTAGTTGTGGAGAACAAGAAGGTCTCCCCTGAACCTTCTTTTCTCCAGGCTGAACAACCCCAGTTCTCTCAGCCGCTCCTCATAAGACTTGTTCTCTAGACCCTTCACCAGCTCCATTGCCCTTCTCTGGACATGCTCCAGCACCTAATAGGATTTGGATAATCCTATTCAGAATAATGTAGGGAGGCATCTCTAGCCTAATAAAAACTCTTTAGTTCAGACTTACAAGCTGGGTATAGAATGGGAACTCTTTTGGTTTTCGTGGACAATGACCTGTGCTTTCCCATTAACGGAAAAGAACAAGAACTCTTGCCTTTTTTAGTTGGCCACTGCCCTGATAATACCAACTAAAATTACTTTTTAAACATCTAAATACAGATATTTTCTTGAGCAGGGTTTTCTCCTGTACTTGAAAGGTTATCCTATAGGTGATACTGGGTAATTGTTAATTGCTTGTCTATGTTATAGGTCCTTTTTTGTGGAGTACTATAAAATTCTATTTGGTTAGCCTTTTCCATTTGCTTCTTATGAAAACTGGTGGAATAGTACAGAAGCAATGTAAATTATAGGATCATGAGAAAGTACCTTACTGTCTGTACTCACTTGAATTTCACTTGGCTGAAATTCTCTCAGAGTAAGATAATATTACTAGTAGAACTACTCACAGAGGTAAGAAGGAAGGTAACTGTCCTGCTCACTGAGAAGTTCTCCCATCATTTGTTGATTAAGTCCTCAGTACTTAAAGGTACTCCCCGAGTTCCATGTGACCATGTGCCCAACTTTCCCTTTAAAGCATACTTTTGCGATAATAGGCATCACCCATTTCTTTCATATCACTTCTTACAAAAATCATCATGGCTAAATGATTTCCAGGTTAGGATATTACTGTATTTTGTACTTGGAGTTCATTGCTTTCCAGTATCTGAAGGCATAACTAGAAAAGCAACATGAATTAGTCAAAAATACAGAGAAACTCAGACACTCCTAGTCTTGATCTGAACAGGGAATCTGAAGATCTGAATAGGGAGAACAGTTTTTCATGATCCAGCCTTCAATGTAGAGCCAGGTTGGAGCTGCCTAAATTTTAGCATGAATTAGAACAGTTTCCAGGTATGATCCCAAGAGGCCACAATATCAGTGGCTGTTCTTGGTTTCCTGGACTGCAGGAGGAGGAAAAAGGGTAGAGTTGCTAGGCCAACAACACAGCAAGAAGAGAGGCTTCTCTCATCACAGACCTGGGTAATATCCTCTGTAAACATTTAATTTTAGTTTATAACCTGCTTGCACTGGCAGAGAACGGGACTATAACAGAACCAATAATTCAGTTCTTTGTCTATGTGGTAGGTTATTGCCTTATCAGTGTTTTACCTTCTATTACGCAGAATTGCGCTGTTCAGGACTGCAGTGTACAATCAGTCCTCTTGGGGAAAATGGAGAATTATAATTTGCAGCATTAAAAGTCACATATTCTTACCTCTTGTTGATGTTGATACCTGATACTTTCATTTGTTTAGATCACCATATCATTACTTGACTTGTGAAATCAAAGAATATTGTACTGATATAATAAGATGCACTGATCTGTAGGTCAACCTAAAATCCTGCCACATTTAAAACAACACTGGCTAATCCCTTGAACTAATAAATTGTTGAAATTAGTAGCCAAGAATTTGTTCCTGTAACTTAAAAAAAAATACATAAAGTCTTCAGTATTCTATTTCTTTTTGTGAGTGCGCTTGCAAAAAGCAAACGACACACCTATGTAATCACAGTCATGAGGCAAAGTTCAGATTTGCTTTTGGGAACATTCACAGCAGGAAACATAATCAGAGGACTTATGCACATTTAGTCAGGGAACAGAAACAATATGATAATAGAACAATTGTTCAAATTTGAAGTAAGCTAGCCTTAGAATTTTAAATACCAACATAAATGTCACTGAATTACAAATTAAGGTAAGTTTATCTGTTCATGGACATAAATGGATTGAAAAAGCGGTTAAAAACATGTCTCTGAAATTACTGACTAAGGTGAGATTCTACCATTACTGAGCAATACAAAATGAAAGCTCAATAAGTTCTTAGCAGTCATAAGAATATACAAATATCTGCCCGCTACAAAATGGCTTCTATTATACACTCTGACTCTGCCAAATTTCAAAGGCCAGGCACAGAAAGACATCTTGAGAGAAAATCTTCCTGCCAAGACCCAGTTGCAAAAAAGGTATTTTGTGGGACACAACCAATGCGGTGGCAGTACAGAGAGATGCTCCAGTGCAACAGTGTTTATTCTGGTATATTTTAGTTTAGAATGGATTTGGTTAGCATCATATACATTTATTTACTGAGGGATTTTAGTGCTTTAAATTATATAGAAAAAACTTTTATGTAGTGTTGGTTTGAGTCCTCTCCCATAGCTTAAACGCTAGGGAAGGTCAACAGCAAATATCCTGGACTTTCCTTCCTCATAAGACATCCAAACTGAAAAAAATCACATTCTAATTCACTTATATGTATAGTAAGTGGATATTATATATCCAAATGAAATCATATTTTGTTAATACATTCCAAATATTTGGATTATATGGTTTGGGCTGGTAAATATCCAGAGAAAAAACTTTTTATTTAAAAAAACCCCAACCTAATAACACAAATTGTATTCTTTTCAGAAAGATGTTCCCTTAGATGATACATAAGTATGCTTTTGAGTCAAACATATACTGCGCTTTTAAAGGAAGAAGTATAATAACCAGGTGCCTACCCCATTTAAACAGCAAGCCCTCCCAGAGCTAAACATCCAGCTGTGTTTTTGTTGCTATGCCATGACACTTTCATCTGAATTGATTACAGTTCAATTGAACTGTGTTTCTTCCTTCCACAACACAACTGTGTCAACTGTATTTGTGCATCAACACTTGATATGCTGTCTAATTGTATTTGCGTTGATGCGTTTTGTGAAGATAAAGGTGGTTATTCCACATTGTCTCAATAAGGTTTGAAAATACAGGAAGCAGGCACACCAAATAAGGGTAGAAACACACTGGGAATGTACGCTAGAATACTGCCTGGAGTACTAGGAAAAACTGGATAAAATATTTGGATTACTTGTACTGTTTCACTGAAGTCTTTCCTCCACAATACAATAGCACTGTTAATACACGGTTAGAGGAAGAAACCAGCCTGCTAGCATAGTTACTATCAAAGAAAACAGGGCTGGTAGATAGGGATTAGCAACTGTATTATTACTTACAAATATTTATGGTGAACCATGAAAATATCTTCATGATTAACTAGTTAAGATTGGTTAAACATTACAATATAGACAGTAAAAGGGGGATTCATCTGTCCAGATTTAGCATATGCATGTAGGTGGCTACCTCTGAGCTAGTCACTCAGTGCTTCCTTTGTAGGCAACGGAGAGACACAGTCATTTCCAGAGGTCAGTTCATCTCAGGCTAAGATAGTGGTCAAAAACTAGTCTGAGTAATTGCATTGTAGGAATCTCTTTTTCTCTGCATCAAATATAAGAGATGCCTTAACAACCACACCATATATACGTGTCCATGTCATAGGAATCAAAAAGTGATGAGAATACTTCCTCCCAACTGCCAAGTCTATTTACTATTTAATAAATCTATTAAACATTATTTTTAAATAAATCTACTGTAAAAATATCAGATTAACAAGTTGTAGTTCCTAAGAAATTACTATTTGCTTTCTGGTCATTATCATTCATGTATGTGGGCAAAATGAACACTTGGAATTTGACTTCAGTTTTCCAGATTTGCCTCTTTATGTTCTTCTATTGGCCAACATGATCACTGGTTATTTCACAGGCTGTTTCTGTAACATAGAATTGTCTGGAAATGTTATCACACTTGTCTTTTTGATGTGATGACTTAGCAATCCAGAGGAGAAACAGCCCTCTGGTATAAGGGGCTTAAAGAGAAAACAAGGGCAGAGGAAAATAGGATTTTTTGGGTAAAACTGTGTCCTCTAACAATACATTGGATGTCCAATGCTAAATAATAAAATGGGATTCTGGGGAGAGCTGAGTTTTCTGCTGAACCATAGGTAATACTCTGAGCTACAGAAGTAAAAATACACCTGGAAAGCTGTTTCCTTCTGAAATTTTGCCACGTGTTTTGTTAGGTGTGATTTTAAATGTATTTAATAGTAACAAATGTTTGAAGTCTAGGCAACACAAAAATTATGGCCCAGATCAATCATCTGTTCCTTCCATTATCCTACTTCACTAATGCTCTTCAGTGTAAGTGAAAAGCAACAGCTGAGAGAAGAGTATTTTCTCTGTAGCTTTCATTTCGAAGGTTAAATTCTGTGCTTGATTACACTTGCATAAAGCTAAAAGAACTTCAATTGCTAGTATGTACCAAGCCCAGATTTACTAACAGAATAAACAAAAGCTGAATTTAGCCCTTCTCTATCATGTTGTATATTCCACATACTTTAAATTGCACGGAGGCTTTGAGAAGAGAATCAATTTTCATTGTTTTGGATCAGTCTAGTTTTTCCCTATTGTCATTATTCTTTTGTCAATATGGTAGTTGATATTTGGGCTTCTTAATCACCACTCTGGGATTCTGGAAAGTTTAATAAAAATGTGAACTTTGAATATAACATACAAAGTATAAGTCAAATCCTGCTGTCAAGTAGACTGAAGGAAATCTGTTGTAACTATTAATGGATGTGGATTTATTCTGGATACTTTGGGGATCACAAGGAACAAAACAACCTTCTTTTTTAATAAAAATAAGAAAGTTTTTCTCACCAAGTATAAATAATACAATCACATCTAAGTATGCCAATATTTTGATTTTGAAGGCCTTCAGTTTAAAAGTTCTCTTGGACAAAATGATTAATTGCTTGTAAAGTAAGTTGTTACTGCTGAAGGTGGGTAACATCAACGTCAAACATCAAATTTGTGGGAATAATGTTACAATTTTCTCAGTAAAAAGAATATGATTAAAGCCACTGATAATTTACATGTTAGAGTTCGTGACGCAGATAGAGGGTTACTGAATTTCTCATTGAGACTGTGACCTCACTGAAACCAGCTATAAAACTGTTCAACGTTGTTGTTCCTAGAGGGCATGGGAGAACCTCATCAGTGAAACTATGCATGCTCGTACTGAGCTTGGGCTCCCTCCCACTGAAATTAGTGACAAAACTTCCAGTGACGCCTGTGAAAGCAGGACCAAAACTTTACACAGAAATAGTCAGGTTCAACTCTCATTTTCAGTTACAAAAATCTGGAGGATCTCTTCTGAAATAAGTGGAATTACTGTGGTTTAACCCAAAGGAATTGAGAGTATTTTTCTTTAATTCAGGGCGGGGGAGAGAGAAAAATACATCATTCCCTTGTATTGCCTCACCACTGCATATAAACCAAGACTCTATCTGCTGTCAAAATCCTTATCTGCTTAAGCTGGAGAGGGAGAGCTGACTTCACCATTTATGGATTTAAGCTTGTATTGTCTATTGAATTTTCAGTTATCCTTATCCCTCTACTTATCCCCTTCCCTACTGCTTAGCAGGTAGTTTCCTTAAGAAGAAGGGACAAATTTCTCTTTTCTGGTTCTATCTAGGTTTCTTAAAATGTAACGTACCTTATTCCATCAATGTGTAACCTAAACGGAGACAACCAGAACACTTTCACTTCAGTCCTTCAGAACTACCTGGCTGGTTATTTTCAGATTATCATAGTTAAATTCAAAGCCAAGGCCTGTAGTTGAAACACCGAGCTGTATTGAAGGCTTACTAAATTCAGGGTAATACCTCCAGAAGAGTCATTCAGCTCTGTTCACCAGTGGTCAATGAAGTGACAAGCACATAATCCTCAGATGGAGGTGCAGCATTCTTTATGCTAACACAGAGTTTATTCATCCCTGTAAGGTCCACTGTCAGAATGAAATCTCCATGGCCTTACACAGCATTAATCTGCTTTTCTTTCCTTATAAGCATGTATATAAACACAGAAGCGGGATTCTTCTTTGTAAATGCAAGTCAGTGCTTTGGTAATGGGAGGTATCATGAGATTTTCTCCTAAAGATGCCATATAACTAAGACGTTTTCTTTTGATAGCACCCATCACTGACTTCTTGAAGACTGGAACTTCAGTCTCCTATACACACAGGCCTGTCCTGTAATAATGTCCTCTATTCAAGGGCAGGGATCTTTGCTTTTTGCATGATAGCTTCCAACCAAATGATTTGATGGAGACAACCAAGTTACTGGCAAAAAGCCTTCTGTTCTGCAGAGCTGTATCTCTTCAGCTAGCAAATATGTGCCCTGTTGAAGAAAAGCAACTCGTTCTGCCTGTAACAGCACCTAAGCCATCAGCTCAGACTTCAGCTGTTTATATCCATAAAGTCAGAAACAATTTCCCCTAAGGAAATACAAAATGCACACTCATATTTACTCCTTCGTGATCCACAAGTAGATGTTCACAGCACCATATTTTTCTATCTGACCTGCTGTTGTAACAACCTTTGTAGATGAAATTTTGATGGCCACAGGAAGGGTGTGACCCACAATGGCGCGAAATACCAAGCCAAAATAAAAATCAAACTGTGGGTGTAAGAGTATCAGTAAATGAATATAAAGAAATGCTGAAGGGAAAACTAGTGAATTTTTCTCAAACCTTGCACAGGAAAATGTCGAGATAGGTCAGTAGCTTCCAGAATAAATACCGCAAGAACACACATTAAACAGCTTCTACAGTGAAACAGCCAAAACCAGATCAGATCAGTACAATTCCAGAAATTAAACTGACAGATATTTTGTCTGTAGCCCTCTCAGCTAACACTGAAGGGTTGGGGTTTTGGTGTATGAATCACTCACCCAAAATGCAAATACAAAGATACTAAAAAACTCGTGGTTCACAACTGCAGATTGGAGCCGTCCACAGGTGCAGATTAATTTAACAAAACCTCCTCATTCCTTCACATGCATGGGCACACACGATGAGGTAGAGCATCCAAGCTCTGCAGAGCCACACATCCTTAGAATGAGCAGATGTGACTGTTACAGGGAGGGTTTATTACAGAAATTCAGCAGCTAGGAGTCTTTTCTGATGGAACGTTAGCCAGCCTGCATTTCCCTGGGAGGAGGTGCTTCATAGCGTGGAGGTTCTTCTCCCAACAGGCGGAATCTAATGGATTATCTTTCTGAACCATTAAGAGAATGCAACGGATCTTAGTAAGGCTCAGGTATTGGATATTAATGGGTTACAGTCCAGGCTAGGAAAGGGAGATGACTTAATTTTGTGAAAAGGGGACAGAGCTGAAGCAGCGCCTGATAGAAGGCCAGTATCCCTTGAGAAGGTCGTTTTCACTGGATCAGCAGTCTGCCTCCCCTTACTATTTTTTCCCTACACACAGCGAAATATTTCTACCTCGCAGTGACATTCATCTTTTCTTCCACCCAGCAAAAGCACAGCTTATTGTTTCAAAATGACAGCTTTTCCTTCTTGCGGTAGAAGTCCCTTTTTATTTTGGAAATACACGGAGAGGGAAACGTTCATCGCTAACTGATTTGAGAGAGAAAAAAATGCGGAATATTTCACTCACCTCTCCAGCACCAGGCAGGCAGGCAGGCAGCCTCCACCTCCTCAATCCATCAGTACAGCCGCTCGCATCCACTGACGCTTCTCCTCTCCGCTTTGGCCCTTTCTCTCATCAGCATCTATGATTTGCAGCGAGCAGACACACCACCGCTGCAGGCACTAGCACCACGGCCCGAGCAGCAGAAAAAACCTGCCCTCTCTCATTTGCTGCCTAGAACAGAAAATTCTACCAAACCGCGATTTCTTAAGGGCGCTAAGGGGACCACTTGGCCGGCGGCCCCCCGCGGGAGGCAGGGAGGCGCTCCGCGATCTGGCCGGGCAGCCGGGCAGGGGGAGCGCGGGGCTGGCTCCGGAGGAGGAGCCGGAGCCTGCCAGCCCGTTTCCAAGCCAACGG
>JAVJGI010000001.1:89876893-89957700 GCA_035590275.1 Ibycter americanus
CCCGGGGGGTTGGTGCCTTTTTGCCTCGTCTCGTACGCTGGGTTGCACTCACGCATTACATAATGTGCAGGCACATACGTGTGCCGTTTCCTCCTGCTACAGCCTGTGCCCAGCTGCACAAACGCGGGTGGCTTCCTGGATTTGTTTGGCTGTTCCATGTTTTCTGCAGTGGTGCAGCTCGGGGCTCTGTCAGGATTATGATTTCCGTGATGAATTTCGCAGTGCATATTTTAGGGGACTGATAAGTAGAGGGAACACGTCACATACATGTTAGAATGATGCGGTCAAGGGTAAAGAGAGAAAAAACGGTTTAGTTACATGGAATTTATCTACTGCTTGCATCCCACTTGTTTCATCACTCAGTTGCTCTCGGTACTGTGCATATATTTCCTTCTGGTTTTCCCTTTCTGCCTTTCTCTTCTCCTGTCTGTTGCATTGTGCGTGTGTAATTTACTACAGATTTTTTTAAGTAATGATGAGTATCATTTTCTTTTTATCTCGCTCATGGATTTATCCTATTTATAGTTTACATTTTTTCTAGTGTCTTTTTCCTTCTGGCCATGCTACAATACTAGTTGCATTGTTGAACCTGCAGCCCTGATCAAGTAGCTATGATTTCTCCCTACACTGCTAATTTTATAAACATATTTTGTTACTGATACACTTCCGCTGGAGATAGCAATAGACTTTCAGACATAGGTGGAATGCAGGCTTTTCCCCCCCCAGTAAGGCTAACATAGTACAGTGCAGAAAGCGTCTGATCCCTGTAAATAATATCACTTTCAGTACTGATATTATCAGCAGAGCTGTGGCATCTATGAATTATAATAATGAAATATTTTAGTGTAAAACACAATGCAGCAACATTCTTTTTCTCGCACAGAAATAACAGCCGTGGATCAGTATAACATGTGAGGGAAAATGTGCCTGTATGTAATGAATCTTAGGTCTTGATCACACTAGAACAGTTGCCAGTACATCTAGACTGGCAAAGTTGTTCTGGTAAACTCTGGTAAAAAAAAAAAACAACTGGTAAACTCCTAGCATTTAAAAAAGAAATGCCATATACATAACTTGCATTGTTCTCCCAGCAAAATGATAATATTCAGATCACAAATTTGCCCTGCTTTAATAAAAAAGATAATCGCTACAGTTGTATTTTGAAATTTTAGCTTTAAATATATGTGCACATATGTCCTTTGGTGCATTTATATGATCAGATAGTGGTCAATGCTAAAATTCTGATAGTGTTTTGTTTTTCAAATGTAATCTTTACTTGCAATTGCATAAATCCCTGATATATTGACAAGGGAACAGAATAAAAAATTGTATCTTTGGTAACTGAATAGTCTAGATAACAGGATAAAAGAACAATAACAAGGTGTACAGGTTTAATCTGCTATTCCATAAAGAACAAGTAGTTACTATAGAAACTGTCACATTACATGTATCTTTAGTATAGTACTTCGTATGTGAGAAAAAACATCTTCCACACATTAACCAACTTTGGCAGAAATAACAGCGACTACCATCAGCCTGGGTAGGAAGATCATCATTCACATGCTCTCTACAGGTGTCATCACTTTTAGGTATTTTCAATTGATATAACAAAATGCTTTCTTTCTTGCAGTTTTGAGGGAGGCACCTAACTGTAGATCAAATTTTGTCAGTGAAAGTATTACAAGCATGCAGTACGTGAGTAATGGAACAGGTCTTTCTCTGAGAAGTTTAGGTGTTATTATTTCAACACCACAGTATAGGAGCTTGCTGTTGATTAATGGCAGAGTTAAACCCCAACTGATCTGAAAATAAATCAGCAGTTTTCTTCAGTCTCACCTTGTCCTGCATCCAGAAATTCTCAACTAGAGCCTTTCAGCATGCATTGATTGCACTACATGTAGCTTAGCTCCCACAGGAATTTAAAGAGAAATACGTCTCAAAATAGCATATACAGGTGATTAAATGCCAAAGTCAAATGGCATATAAAAACAGTTCTTTAGCTCAGTACTCTAAACGTTTTTTTTGTGTATGGATAGATTGAAAACACACAAATACATACTGAAAGTGAATAGTTCGCATTACTTTTTTTGCCTGGAAATAGTAAACAGTAGTTTGGGAGAACTGTGATGATCTAACCGGATTCCTGCTCCCTCGTCCATGTCAGGCAGGTCACCATTTTTTCCCATATCAGAGCAGGTTTTAATTTGAAGGAAGCAGCATTTGTCTGTTGAGGTGTAATATCTAATACACAGCTTACTGGAACCCTTAACTGCCCAAGTTTCACTCAACTTGCCAGTGCTATTCATTGACCAAAAGCCAAATGCTTGCCTGTTTACTGTTGCTTTCTGTTTGGGATCAATCAAAATAGATGCATTCATACATGTTTAGCTTGAAGACAATAGTGCTAAAACAGAAATGTGCTCTTAAGTGGAAAATCCCATAGGGGTTTTTCTGATCAATTAGCCTTTATTATACCACGACAACATCAAAATATTTATATGCACACATGCAATGTTCTTGCTGAATGTACATCTCCAAATGATAGAGGGTAAATTGAGAGGCCACATCTGGTCTGTAATAAAAATATAATAAAAGGCATTTTGTATTTCATTCAATTTTCTACCAAACACCCTCTTTTTAACAAGCAATTGTAGATCTGGGTTAGATATTTATAGACGGGTCTGTGATTCTCTCAGCATGAAGAACTGAACAGAACATTTAGAGAAGAACAAAAAGGCTGTATTTTTATTTTTAACCATTTTTCTCACGTGGAAGAGTTTAAAATAGCATCAAGTACAGATGACTGGGATCTGATATTTATAACTATCTGGCATATTGTTGCTTTGTACCAATGACTGTGAGATGGTGGGGAAAAAAGTAATGAATGCACCTTCTAGCAGGTGGTATCAGCCTAGCCTCCTTTGGCTTTATCGTTTAGGATGAAAATCCACTTTCTACCAGGATTTCACCCTTTTATCTTCTTCTAACATCCTTCAAGTTACTGAGAGTTTCACTTAATATCAACTGTTTACTCTTCCTATGACCTCCTATGAGGTCAAATCACGGGAGACATTTGAGAATAACCCAGATATGAGTTACAGCTAATACCACAATCAACTAAAGAGGACTCCTCCTCTAGTTTTTCAACAGACAAAAATTTTTAAAAGGAAAAAAAAGAATCACACCCTAAAAATATTAGGTGCCTTACATACCTTCCTTCCCAGTTTTATTATGTACGTACCATATTTGCAGCTCACAGTCATTGGCTCAGCTGCTGAATCAGCAGTTGCCATTGAAGCCAAGTTTAGAAAAACAAGCATTAAATCCAGCAGCTGGTAGAGAGCTGCTTGGAAGCGCGTCTGGAAGATACACTGGCTTTCCTGTGCAGTTAATTTTATGTAGCAGTCCTCATTTATCCTAAGCTTTGTGATTGATACACAGACCCCAGCTCCTTCAGAGTTCCCATGGGAAGAAAGCTACGGACAGAGATACTATGAGATAAGATAAAGGAATGCAGTTCTTCGTAAAAGACCCATGCTTCAGGACCACATTATTATGTTTTTTTTGAATTGGAAAAAAAAAAAAAAAGGTGAATTAAAGTACTCTTTCCTCATTCTTCAATATTAAGGGCAAAGGAATGGGGAAAACAAAACAAAACAAAACCCTCTCAAACTTTAACCCAAAAAGAAAGCGGGGATCATTTAGTAAAGTATACAGCAAAAGACTTATGAAGTTTGAACAACTTACAAAATCACCTGAGATCAAAATATATAGATTCTTTTGGAATTATACCCAAGGGGATGCAATTGAACAGGGCCAGGAATTTTTTGAAATCAAAGTTAAAAACAAAAAGTATCAGCTTCAGATCTCCTAGTAAAGTGGTCTGAGCAACAGCGGCTATTGGTTACTCTTGGGATGCCCTCTTCCCTCCTACAGTCTTCTTGTTTGAAGGTTTTCCACTTTGCAAGAAGGATTAAATATTCATTGAAGCAGTGAGCTGAATGTAGGTCTCTCCCACTTGAGGATACAGGTAGGCATTTAGGTTTTGTTTAATTTTTGCAATAACAAACAAACAAACAAAAAGAAGAAATGTGTTTATTTCAAATATTTTTGGTTTTGTCACTGATGGTCTTGCCAACTGAAGAAGTATCAAATTGGGGCCTCAAAAGAATTATACATATTTTTAATAGGTACTTAGAAAAAAATGTTATAATCAGATTTCACATTTCCTTTACATCCTTTACACATGGTAGTTCTGCTTCATGTAAGAACCATGAGATATAGCTACAGTTTCAGCAGGCACTATTATTTGTCCCTTTTATTACCCTGTAGTGTCTGATTAACAGGAATAAGAAATCGGTCGTTTAAAAAAAGACTGAAAAGTTCGTTTAAGGACACAAAGGTAATTCTAGGAAGCCGTGGAAGACAAGCTGGGGATATTCAGGTAGCTTTACTATGGGGGCTTTAGATACCAGAGGAGGTCTGTAAAAATTCAGAATACTAAGGTCAGGTCTAGGTAATCAGTTCAGGTAATTGTACACCTATTCCATGTCAGGCCTGTGGCTAATTCTGTATCTACATAAACAATAAAGTTATTACATACATACATCTACCAACTGGTCATCATTTATGAAGTAAAAAGTAGGTATACAAAGTGGTAGCTTTAGCCAGTTATAACTGAACACTACCTCTTTTGTGAAGCATTTTTAGACAGAGGGGTGAAGATTCGTACCGTGTGGTCTGTGACTACGTTAGTGATAAACTAATAGAAAACTGCATAAATGTGATTGCTGGTTGTGATTTACCACTCCTCTTTTTTGAAAGTTTTTGCTCTGTCAATGACATGCCCAAGATCAATTCAGATAACAAATGGAAGTGGCTTAGGAAGCAATTCAGCCTCCAGACAAAAAGTCTTTAAGACAAAAAAAGCCTTTAAGACCTTTTTTAGCTTTCAAGGGTACCCCATCTGGCCTCCAGCTGCAACCTAGAAATGTCCAAGTGTCTTGTAGGTCTTAAGTCATACCTGACAGTCCCAAGCAACACCTGAGATACTAAAATGACATTAGAAACCTACATTGAGCCATCTGAATCACTGTCTTACTAACTGGGTGATGGAATCAATGAAATGGGCAAAGTACATTATGCTAACTTTACCTAACAAATGTACTGATTAAATTGATAAACACTTTATCAGATTTTTCAATTAACATAGTTTTCAGACTTACTTATAACAATGTTATTTTTAAAGGTGTCTTCAAATGGCACTGATTTCTATCAGCTGATGAAATAGTTTCTGTATCTGTTAGAATTGTTGCAAATGTTTCTCTGTTTCTGTTTAACAATGTTTTTGAATACTCTATATAATGTTCTTAAAGATAAGCACATTGGTAGCACTGTTGAAGTACCTATGCTTAATCTGGCATGTTTACAGAAGCTAGACCTAATATTTTAGTCCAGGTTAAGTAACAGGTTTATTTCACTGTTGCTGTGCCTTAGGTCCTACTGCACTAGTTGTTTTCCAAATAAATGATACAAAAGGTCTTTTTGCAAGAACACCTTCATTTATTCAGGAATGCACCTCTAATCAGAAAATACGTATGCTGTTAAGACCTGTGCCTATTTGCGATAGGCTCCTTTCAGCCAGCATCTGTGCTGTACAGCTCACTGGAGGAATAAGGCTGTCAACCCAAGAGTAACACTTATTGGGGAGGCACTTCAAAAATCATCCTCGGAGCAGCCCACACATTGGCAGTCTTGTATTCAATGAAGATTTAGGAACTTTTCACTGCTAGAAATAAAATATAGACTAAAACATACTGGAAAGCACTATTGTAGAGCCTCTTTCAGATCAGAATGCGATTTTCATTGGGTAGTATAAGTAGTTTTATTTAAGAACATGGCTTCCCATGGAGAACGTGGAATCTGCAAAGTAGCAGGTCTGAGTGGAAAGTGGAGAATCGGTCTGCCTTTCCATACAGCTCCACTCATGTTGTGCAGCCATCTGGGCCTGTGGTTCTAATCAAGATGTGTTTCTTCTACTCTCATTTCAAACAAAATTGCCAAGCCAGACCATCTGAAGCAGAAAAGGATTTCACCCACCTATAGTACTGTATTCTTCTTTTCCTAGAGGTTTTATCAGTTCTGACCATTCAGTTGTGCTCGTCCTGGCACCAGTGTAAGCTGTGTGAACTGTAGGATAAAATTGACTTACTGCAGCTTTGCCAGCATACTGGACCAGCAAGTGTAAGTAGTGGATTTGTCAATGCTACAATTTCTCCAGTTTCTTTCTCTTTGAAATTTCTATTAGGTCATTTTTTAAAGCAGCAAAAAAAAAAATCTCCCACCACAAGGAAGTGCTTATACAATTAATTAATGAATTAATGTTCCCTTTAACCTCCCCCTGTTGTCTTCTACCACTATTTGCAGTCTGTTCCATTCTGTCTGTGCAATGATTCATATATTCAAAGCAAGTTTATGCTAATTTTAAGGATTAAATTCCTCGGTATCTGACACATAATTGATTCTAGGTATTTTGTTCCTTTAAGCCTCTCATTTTTATTTATTGTTTGACAGGTGTATAATCAAATCTATACAGGAAACTTTCTCTTTCATATACCTCTCTTTCTGATTGATTGTAATTCAGTTATAGCATAGAAGTTCAGATAATATTTTCACCATCTCAATTATATATTTCTTCTAAGGAACAAAACTGAAGAAATGACTGCTCTTTTATGTCTGAGCACGTGTGAGGTTAATTCACTAATTGCAAAAAGTGAATGTTAAAGCTAGCCAAAATATTATAATAGTCATTTGGCTATGTAATGCCATTATATAATGCAGGATTCCATTTGCACAGATACAGCTTCCAGATACAGAAAATTAAGATATTTAACAAACTATTTCTTGAATTTGATTCACATTGCTTTAATTTTTTGGCGTTTACTCAAAAAACAAAAACAAAAAAAAACAACCAACCCAAAACAAAACCTGTTCTTCCAGCAGTTCTGAAAACTGAAAATTAGCAATTGTACATTTCTTTCACATTAAGGACTCGTAAGGCAGTTTAACTTACAAGTTTAAAACTTTTTATTAGTGTACAATATTGCCACAGCCCCCTGAAGGGTATCTCTCCAAACGGTCAGGCATTTTCAGACACCATAGTAATATAATAGCAAGACATATCCATGGCTCTGAGGAAGCTGTCTGCTCTCATACGGCTTCCCACAGAGGAAGCTTCCCTCATCCCACCGAGTCTCCAGCCTGGCTCTCCTCCCTGGTCGTCTCTCCTGTGAAAGCAGGGCAGAGGTCATGGGTGTGCAGTGGGCAAGAGGGTTAACAGCCTCAGCCTTTCCTTCTGAGGAGCATGGTACTCTTGCCGGTGAGCTACGGCCACCAGCTGAGCAACAGCACCTGGGGAGTGTGGTAGTAAAATGGATCTTAATGATTTCTCAACTGTTCAACTGACCTGAAGAATTACTTTACACAACATATTGCCTCTTTCCTTTCCATCCAATCCTTTTGCCCCATCCATCTAGACAATAATCTCTGTAGGAAGTGAGCTGTCTCTCACGCATCTTTACAACAAGCCTCTGCGACAGAGCGCACCTTCTTTCTCCATAGGAATCTTTACAATTTACTACAATGTCAGTAATAATCACATGAACTTTTGTCAAACTGGTAATGTTGTATTCACCTTACAGTATCAATTTCTCTGTGACTGAAACTTGCTATAGTAATTGTTAATATTTTCTGCACTCTAGGTGTACATGCTTGGTATAAAGTATAAAATCCAATACTTAAGTTAATGTTTGCGAATATGCTGGCCCAGGTTCTTTTCTGAACATATTCTTTGTGTTATGCACATTAAATTCACTTTTTTCTGTGAATGCTGTATGTCACAACAGGTGCTTGTGAAAGCAGAATGTCAGCAGAGTCTCTTATGGTTAAGGGTGCACTAGTCCCTTTTAGACTCATCTTATAGCTACAAGTCTCCACTCATGACCAGCAGAAAAAAAGGACAAATTCTGACCTGGAAAATCTGAAGTGGGGTAGCAACTCAGTGGCTCAGCTTTTTGGGAGTAGTTATCTCAAGGCTTTAATTTTCTCTACAGTAATTGATCTGAGGACTTTGGCGCAACTAGTACATGTGTCAGATTGTTTTCCTTCCTTCATGCATTTTGGCAAAGTCTTCCCTGTAGAGGAAATTAATAAATTTCAGGATGACATTTCCTTCTTCATCCAAAAGAACAAGAAAAAAAAAAACCCTCTGGGTTATTTTCAGTCTTTTAATTGTTATGTTTTGAAAAAATTTTCTGTGAATAAAGGAGAGATACTTCATCAGAGAAATAAAAGCCAGGAAAATTCCTAATTTATGTCACCAATTTGCAAGATCAGTTGAATGCATATTATACATACGCACATACATTCACACACTTAGGTATATAGGATGATCATGAGAGCATCTATACATTAAGTTACAAATTGAGAAAACTTAAAGAATATTCATTATGTGGGAGGTGCAAGCAGCGAGAGTTCTGAAGGGCAAAATAAAAACACTGCAAAAGATATCAATGCTTATACTTCAATGTACAAGGAGACAACAATCACAGCTAAGAAAAAAATTTATAAGCTAGTATTACTTTACTTCTATTTCACCTTCATTTTGATTGTTTGCTTTCTTGTATATGATAATAAAACTGTATTCATACATTAAAAGAAGGAAAAATTGCTTTCATTTTGGAGACTACCTTCCAATGCCATATGAATGACCATCAATCCACAGTTCATGGATTATGCACTACTACAACAGAGAGCATATTTCATTATTTCCACTATAGTGTTTTTGGTGATTTTACACTAAAGGATCTGACACTGACATCAATCAGAAGTAGGGTACTTGTCTTGGTCATTTTTATTGATCTTACACTGCAGATAATTCTTGTACAAAAACAGAATCCAAGATTTATTTTTCATGTTGGAAACTGACTCTATGTGAAACACAAGTCTACTCTGTCTAATTTATCCCCAGGGTTTCTAGAGATGCTATGATAAAAGACATTCTGTAGACCAGAATTTTAAAGTTTTTTTAAATACTACTCCTCTTTTCATAGGGCATAAATGATTTAGACGGTTAAACCCATTGCTTTCAAGCAGAAGGTTGCAGGCAGTCTTATTTACTACCAAAATGACATCGGGGGTTTTTTTAATTAATCTGTTTCTTGGATTTCTAAATTATAATAGAGAAGCTAATGCAGATATATCTGATGTAGTTTCTATCTTTTCAGACATTATTTTCAGAAGTGCTTTGATATTACAATGGCACAAATGCTAAAGCAAAGTTTCTAAAAACAAAATCAAGATATGCAGGAGTCTCAGTCTTTACTGAGGATTAGGAACCTCTTGTTTATTAAAACAATCTTTCCTGTTCCTTGTTAACACTGGAAACATTTTTGATTTTTAAAGGATCCCCAGAGGCAGCCACGTTGTATGTTTCTCCAGTGTACTGCTGACTTTTTAATATTTTCATAACCTTAATTTGTTATGTCTTTCATTCAGATGACATCCCAAAATCCTTAGTATTGGAAAAATTCTTAGTGGCTTCAAAAGCAGATCCCATAATGCTTTTATAAAGTTTATAGCTACTGTATTTTTAGTGAGGATATGACAGACACTGTTCTTGAGGTTGTGATTTTATACCTGGTAAGTCCCTAGGGTTGTCTGAAGATAAATGCATTTAGCTAATGCACAGATTTGAAATGGTTTGAAATAGAGTTGTTTAACATTTCTAGTCCGATACAAGTATTTGCAGTGTTTTCCTGAGTTCTCTTAATATCCCAGTAGCTCTTCAGTTCCTTTAAACAGAGACTTTCCACCTCTCAGTCCTTTAAGATAAGAGATACTCTTTGTCTCTAGCATAGACTTCCTTTGGGACACTACCGTTTATTCCTGTTAAATTATCATTGAAAGACAGAGATTTATTGTTGCAAAGAAGAAAATATTCTGTCTTTCAAAGATGTCAGCAGAATTTTCTTCTTCACTTAGAAGACTTGATAAAGCTGACAGGGTATAGGCAGGTGAGTTCTGTTTCATTTAACATGGTCTACGTCCTGCTCCAAACTTACCAAAAAGAAACTTCAGCCCAGTTTTATAGCAGTATTATATTTAATCTACTCTCTGACACAGCCTTAATGCTGGAAGCACTAAGATTCAAAATGCTGAATCTTAATGTTAAATTAGCTGCTACATGGTTCTCAAACTATGCTCTTGTGACTGGTGACTCAGAAATCTCAGCGAGTCTAAAGAACAAAATTTTTTTTCAATTTAAACAGTAGTGAGCAAGGAGTTATTAAGGAAGGTGTGCCGGGGGAGGATCTTCTGTGGTCATCTTGTCGCTCAGAAAGGAAACATTATACGAGCACTGCATTTTTAAATGCATATAATAGATGCTAGCACTCACTAGTCTGATAAACACTTTGTTACCTCTAAAATGGTGCTAATCTATTGCAGTGCTAGCAAGAAAGCTGCTAGGTCTAGAAATTTTGTCAGGATCATTTGGCTATTCACAGTTAGTGAGCTCCCACGCTGGGATTTCACAGCTGCTCTGTACTGGATGTGTTGATAGCACACCATGATGCTAGGCAGCATTTTTCCTTCTGATTGTGTCTGAGTCTGCTCTTCTTTTCCTTGTGTGCCCCTTCCTAAATAGAAATGCTGTTACTAAGCATCTCAAATAGTTGTGTGAACTTCGCTGAGAGACATCTGAGGTGTTAACAAAACATTCATATTATATAGAATCTGTGTTTACGTATTATTTTACTATGTTATACTACACTGTACCTCACTTCGTGGCCATGCTTGAGGCACATGCTTCATACTAAAACAAACATTCAAATGGCTTTGAGCTGGAAACCAACATCTGTAAGGAAAAGGATTTGTAATGTGATTTAATTGATTTATGTAATTGAAAACCAAAACAAACCACCACTGTTATGTACTATAAATGACTCCTTTGTCTTCTACAAAATTTAATTTGTTTACATGTCCTGCAGCCATACTGAGAGAACAGAATAAATGACAACTCCTCTTTGGGCCTATTTGAGAAAGAGTCAGGAAAGGGAGAATGAGAGTGGCCAGAGGGTTATGAGAAGGAAGAGATGAGTGCTCAGATATAAAGCAGCCCAAGGGAAGATTACAAGTTCTCAGAAAAACAGATCAATAATGATGTTAACTATGCAGCTGCAAATGCAACTATTTGCATTTTGAAAACATTTTTCCTACTACTGCACCATGCCCAGGGTATCTAGAACACTCTCTGAAGTACTTAAATCACCTTTGAAAGGGCAGTATCTTAATGAAAAGTCAAGATCCTGAGTATGCTGCTGTATTTTTCAGTACAGGACTACTAGAAACATCAGCTTACCTTCCCCTCCTATTGCTGGCTCAGTAAGATGCAAGGATCTGAGACTGCTCCAATTTACAAGTAACTCTCAAAACAACTTCCCACTGATTTTGTGTCCTCCCTTTTCCCTTTTACCTCCCTAGACCTTTCACCTTTTGGTTCCCTTGGGAAAACCATGACGAATTTCCACCTGGAAATTTCAGTCTCAAGGTTAGGTAGTCCCTTTTTGTTGTTGTTGATGGCCTTTCCTCTCCACCCTCTTTCTCTTCACCACATTGAGACTTTTGACAAGGTCAAACAATTCATCTTTGTTTCTATATTTATATCTGGGAAGCTCCCTTCATTAGCATGATAGCATTTCAGATAGGACAGCTTGACAAAAACAGTAGATCAGAAAGCTCCTGCTACAGAGACCTGGCCTGGTAAAATAAAACATATTTAAAAAAAATTAAAACATCCCAAGATGTTCATACAAAATAAGCACCCACTACACGAGTTTTTCTGACCACAGAATAAATGCTACTTAATGGCTCCACAAAATAAAAGCTATCCTAGACAATGCTCTGTACATTATCTTGCCAGCTGATGGAAACAAAGACACGAAGTGGCTGTGTTGTGTATTTTGCACTCAGGACTGCAATGCAATTGTAAAGGCTAGCACCAAAAGAAGACGCGAAGTCCAAATGCAATGAATGAGGGATGACTGAGTCAAAGAAATTCAATAAACATTAACTGGAAGGAATAAACTCACGGGCCAATGAAAGCAGTCCTGTCTAGTTGAATATATTGGTTGAACATATTAGAAGATAAGTGAAAGACATAAAGAAGGGAAGCCTGAATGCTTATAGTACTTACTGGCAATATGATAATAAAGCGATCAAGAGAACTGTAATAAGTTAGCAAGGAAATTCTGGAAAAGAGGAAATTGCAGGAAACTAAAAATGGAAATGAAGATGATGGGTTAAAAATGGCTATTAAGTATTTGAAAGCAAGTACAAAAAATAGTAATGGAAATCTGTTCAGAAGGAAAAAAGTACGTCTACCAGCATGAGAGAGAGAGAAAGCTATAGCAGTGGTTGTTACAGAAAGATGGGAAGTTAAATTAAAGCAAGCAATAGCTTCTGTGGGCTCAAGCCAAAATGGTGACTACTCTGTGTGAGAACAAGTGTTTGCTCATGAAATGGTAAGATGAAATGCTTATGATGTGACACTATCCCAAAGAAGATTGGTATCAATGTGAATTAAAGCTACACAGACTCCAGAGGAGCGTGGAGTTTCAACTTCAGTTCTTTGCTACATTTACATTCTCTGTGTCATCTTATCCAGAAAGAATGAAATTACTTTAAGGTCAAGTAGTCCAGATGTGGTTTTTGTTCAAAAGTATCACAGATCATCTGGTAAAGCAACTGTACAGAAACAGGTGCATGCTACTGGCAATGTCAGCTTGTAAGTCTATCACCTCCAATTCATTAATCTTCCTCTGAAACAGTACCTCCCAAATTTATATTTTATACTGATTTCCACAGCAACCCCGAATTTGGATGTGTACATGGTGACTGCACGAGCAGTCTGGGTATCCCAATTTCATGCACACAGGCCACAGTTTCTTTTCATGAAAAACTTCGGGAGGAATTTTAAGAGTTGACTTTGAAGAAGTCTTGTCTTTCATTGGCTATTACAAAAGACCATTGGGAAGTGTGGCTATACTACTTCTGGATATGATTTAGAGTCATTTGAGACTGCTTTAAGCTGATTCCGTGTGAGCAGCTTGCTAGAGGGTTCCCTACTACATGGGGACTTTGTAAGGCACGGAGTATTCTCAGCCATATCTTTACTGTTGTCTAACCCACGCATAACCCTTCTATACCCATAACCTACAACCCAAACACCTATGATCCTTGTCAAGGGAGTTAATGCTGAGTGATGGAGTCAGCTGGGCAAGTTTTGCCTCCTTCTCAGGGCCCTCTCCAAGAGAGTCTTTTGCCAGACTAATAGTGCAGGTTCCCTTCATCACATCCTCCTACTGGGACAGTATGAATGGGCTGGAGCTGATTCTTGAGATTTTTTTTCTTTTTGTTCCTCCAGAGGACGTATTTATATGGTTGGGCTTTTTTTTTTTTTTTTTTTTTTGCCACTAAGAAGCCACAGCTTCAAAGATAACATTTTTTCCCCACTTTCTTTTCCTGCTTTGCCTTTCTGGCACAAGGAGAAATCTTTGTTTTTAAAATGCTGTTAGCCTTCAAGGGCGAATTGTCTGAATCTGTTTTTCCTTATTATTTATTTGAATTCTCACAGCAACTGACCTCCAAATGTAGCACAGGTAGTAAAAGCTGTAATAACATCACCCATAAGCATTTCTTTGCATTTGCATTAGTAAAGTGGATCCTAATGAGTTAGTAACATAAGAAGCTACTCCATGTCAGCAAAACCTCAGAAATATGTACAACAGAATAACCTCTAGATTAGAATCATGGTTTTGATCTGGTTGTCAAGTTGAGGGATTTCTCCTGTGCACTACCAAGGGCCATTAGAATCTCTTTCCCGCTTGTCCTTTTATCCCTGACTGTGGAGATTCATTTGAAAATACCTTGATTACTCTTATCCACAAAACTTCCTTATCTAAGCATATATGAATCACTTTGAAAGGAGCCACATTTCTCTTAGCAACCAAAGAATCAGTCTTAGCAACAAGACAGCTGGAGAATTTTGTTTTTACATAGTTACTCGTGGACAGTACGTTCTGCTTTCTGCTTTCCCATGGCATTGCTGTTTCAGTATTGACTTAGTAAAGTGTAAGAAATGGTACAAATCAGACACTTGCTCATAGCAAAGACATCATTTGCAGGGCAAATGATGATCTTTCTACCTTTGATGCTATTTCCTTCAGGAGACAGTGCAAGAGTAGTGACTGCTGGAAAGCTCAAAATTAAAATTTTCTCCATGACAGAATTACTACAAAGAAATGTGTGAGGATAGTTTCCAAAATCTTTACTTCCCCCACAGAAAGCACAGTGGAGAATCAAAGTATTAACTCTAAAGGCTCACATCTCAGCCTCTCTTAGCATCTGTTCATGTTGAGAACAGTTAGAAAGACTGGCTATAAAGTGATTTTTATATATATTTCCTATATTTTCTTAGCAAGGGTAATTTTGGGAGAAATATTATAGTGGGGAAAACTGGGAACATCAGAGCAATTGCCATTTTGGTTATTACCTGGGCTGATGTCTTTACAGGACTGTTGGAGAAGCTTCCCAAGGAAGCAATGCTAAGATGGCATTTATGAACAGAGTAGTGTTGTAGTAGTTTCCATCTCTCAATCCCGCATCTGTGTGAGGAAATGAGTTACCATATGTATTTCGGTCAAATTAAGAAATTCAAAGTACAGGTAGAAATTGTAAATGCACTCACACCTCACCCATGTTCCTTCTCTGTCTCCTCCTGTAGGAGCTGTTGGCATACTACATGCTGGTTTGATTCCCTTACTTGTATCCAAACTGAAGACTGAGCCGGATGAAATCCAGGAGCTAATCCTTGATACACTCTCCAACTGTTTGCATGTGGAGGCTTCTGAAGCTCTGGCAACTGGCGCCATTACTATCCTGAAGGAAAAGCTTACACATTCATCAGCAGCCATCAGAAGCAAAGCAGCTTGGGTCCTGTTAGAAATTAGGTAAAGAAATCTGTCTATAATACTTAAGCCGAAGAAAATACTCATTTCAGAACTAAATCAACGTCATTAGTTTACAGTTCTGTTCCACTACACATTGAAGCTGTCACATTTCACATGTAAAGCAATATCAGCCTGAACACACACATAGGTAGAAGACTTCTAAAAATCATAACTGCTATAAACCACTCAAGAAAGCAGACACTGATCAGGAAATGTCATTCCTTCTATTTGTCTCCAGTATTGGCAGTGAAATCAGGATTTGTTCCTGGTACAGCACTGCTGAGAAAAAAATCTTGCATAAGAAACCATGTGAAAACAAGATTATGACCGCTATTGCAGGTATGGAGAAGTGCCCTTATGTTTTTAGACAGCTGCTGTCTCTCAAAAAATTAAAGGTCCTGGGAAATTTTCAATGTGATTGAGGACAGAAATAGTTTTCTGACACAGGCTGCTGCATACATCAGTGATGAATCAGAAAAAGCAATCTTTATATTAAATTTGTGTATCAAACACTGCATGAAAGGAACAACTTAAGTCCACTGTCCTGCAATCACAAAACATAATAACAGTGCTCAACAGATGTCTAGTTTTGAAAGGTTTGCAGATCATGGAGTTTACATACCTATTGGCACAAGACACTTCCTCATGTCCTATAACAAAGCAAGGTCTTACAGGAAAAGGAGATTATAGATAACATAAGTTATAGAAAGAAAGCAGAAATGCAATTAGAATATGGACATCAGCTACATTCTAGGTCCCTGCAGTAGCTGGGCCATGTTAAATATTCCCCTTGTTAGAGAGGCTAGAAAGAGAGAAAATTGACCTGGGAGAAGAACTAATTGCAGACCCCGAATTATAGCAGGTTTAAAAATCTGTATAGGGTTCAACAGCCAGGCTTCTAACTAAACTGCCATTAGGAGCACCAGCACACTTAATCCTACCTCCTGTTACATGCTGTTGCCCATCAATCTCCAGTGTACCATAGAAAGTAAAAAAAAATCCAAACATCACCTAAAAAAAGTTAAGCCCTCACACATAGGTTAATATATCATCAGCATTGTACTAGCAAGTAGATTTAATAGACACCAGGCACACACAGACATCCCCTTTCTTTCCTTTGTGGCTGGACAGTGGTGCTTGCAATCTGTCTAACAGTCAGAACATTGTGACTCCAAAGAGAACTGAGAGGAGGGCTGTGTCAGCACTGTTGTCATGAAATGAAGGAGGGCTGCAGGGGTCCAGGCATGGGGAGAAGCTGTGGGTAGCTGCATGGTTAGCAGACACATGAAAGCAACTTAGCTATCTTTTCTGCACAGTACTCATCCAGAGGGAAAAAGCGTGGTATGTGAAGAAGTTATTCCTGTGCTGGTGAGCCTGTTGGAAGATACAGATCCTGAAGTCCAAGCTAGTGCAACAGGAGCACTGATGTTTGCTACTGTTAAACCTCAGGGTAAGAGACAGAGGCAGTTAGGTTGGGATACTTTCTGAAAACCCAATTCTAAGGCAACGCGGTAACAAAACTTTTGCCCCCCAAATCCTCAGTTTCTGATAGTGTTAAAGCTCTTCAAGAAAATGTAAGATGAGGATATTTCTTTATATCTGTCTCAAGCCACTACTGTTGCTCCTTGACAGTGTCTAGGGGGAGACAGTATATTTCACATCACTCACCTGAAGTAGGTCAAGAAGTTATTCATCCACCCCACCTGTGTCATTTCCCTCCAGAGGGAAACATTTTCCATTCAAGTCCAGACCACACAGAGATCCACACACCTGAAGCTACTCTGAATGACCAGTTCTCAACAGGGGCACACTTCTTTCTGGGAACTCTTTTTGTGGTTAGAGGCAGTCTCGCTCTCACTTCTTTTCTCACTGGGAGAAGAATGTGTATTAATAAGGTCTGTAGTTCTCCCAAGTAACTTACATGACACCAAAAATACTAACTGCTAAATTTTCAGTGTGATGAATGACTAATTAGACATTAAAAACTTTCAATAACAGCAGTTGTGTTTCAGTCCTCCTCTGCAACTGTCCCCCTGGCTTCCAAAGACAACACAGGCCTGGATCTCAGTGTTTGAAGTGTCTTTAAAAATAATAGAATCGAGGATGTTCTTAAGGGCATTTAAATCCCCAGCCCCCCAAAACAAATATTTCATCTTATAATTTGGTGCCTCATATATATTAATAATTTGTTGCAAATGAAATAATAATGTGCAAGGCAGATAAAGTTAACTAAAAAGATATATTTTCTTAAAAATAAACAGCTGGCAGCAAGCCTTGGTCTTCAGAAGAAAAGCATATCCTACCTCTTTGCACTGCACCCTCTGGGGTGTTCAGAGCTGTAGCTGGGCAGGGAGTAGAAAGCAGCAGTTCAAAAGCACGTTGATTATATGTAATAACACATTTCAAAGACAGTTTATTTCTCTACAGGGAGATTCTCAGCCCTAGGTGCTGAAGCCATTCCACCTTTACTGAAGCTGGTTGCTGAGGAAACCAGCAAAGCCCGTCTGAGTGCAATCAAAACCCTCACCATGCTGGCTGAGCTACCGGAGGGCCGCAAGACACTGCTAGATCATACAGATACATTTCAGCAGTGTCTGAATGATCCCTGTGAGGCAGTAAAAAGAGCTGCCAAAATCGCCATCAGTGTCATCAAATGGAAACCTTTCTGAAGACAGTGACGTTTTGTAGAGATCTATTGCCCTCTGTTGTTGTCTGGCTGTAAAAGTTGCATGATTATATGAGACCTTCAAAAACAAAACTCTTCCTTGGTTACTCTGGATCAGTTCCTTCTGAAAAGTCATTTGTCAACAGTTTCACATCTATACGGCAGGTCATGAGCAGAATAATGGGGAAAAAGAAGTTAGGAAGTCT
Source organism: Ibycter americanus (assembly GCA_035590275.1). NCBI lineage: Eukaryota > Metazoa > Chordata > Aves > Falconiformes > Falconidae > Ibycter > Ibycter americanus. The sequence continues at coordinate 89,894,833 of JAVJGI010000001.1, forward strand.
AGAATTCTCCACTAGGAGTTATTTCCTGAGTTACCAAGATTTTCCTGTGATACAAGAAACCGATACTTTTCGGTTTCTTCATCATGTTCTCTTTCTTCTTCTCTTTTTAAACCTCAGCCTGTCAAACATTAATCAATAACTAATTATATTAGAAAGAAAGGTTCATAATTAACCTCTCCAGCAGTCCCAGCAGTCTTGTCTGTGCTGAGTTTTGCTGCAACCATTTGTTGAACATGGGATTAGAACCATTTAGAGCATCATCACAGAAAAAGCAACAGCAATATTGTAGAAGGGTTTCCCCAAGAAAAATTATGAGCTTTTCCCAGCCTGAAATACAACCAAGTACTTATCTGCACCCTTGTAACATATGGAGTTGCTGACCAGACTTGCCAGAAGTGAAGCTAGTGAAGATGGACCCCGCTGCCCTGGGCTAAGAGCACCTCAGCCTAACCCTGTCCCTGTGATGAGATTTATCCACATGACACTCCAATATCCCCAGCTAATGATTTCTCGAGGTAAGTTTTAGTAGCGGCCCTCGCTTTACTTTGCAGACCCTTCCGAGCACCACTGTTGCTGTATGCGTCAGCAGCCTCTCCCTCGGTCTTAGCTGCCGCGATGGCTCCTGTGGTTTTAAGCTGGTGAGGATCTCAACAAGCAGGTTTTTCTCCTTCTGTGTGCTTGGATCCAGGCTCACAGCTGCCATGTGCAGTTCTCCAAGCTTAGGGTAAAAGGAAAATAAGTCAGAAAGACTTTACCAGGGTAGCCCTTGGTGAAGCTGTGCTAGGGACAGACCCTGCTGCCTCTAACAGAAGAGGGATCTGACCCCTGTCTGAAACTAGTTACAGTATGGAACAAAAGTGCCTCTGTGTTTGTGCTAGTACTTGGTATTTTGTAGTGTTGTACAGCTGTAATCTATCCTTTGAGTTCAAAAATGAACAAATGTAACAGAAGTGGAAGTGTTGTGCCAGAACTGAAGAGTTTTGCCATTGTAGCTCAATTTTGGGGGAGAAGGAGGGGGCGAGAGGAAAGCTGATCCTAATGTTATAGTCTAGTCCAACAGGAGTTGGACAAGACAGTCTCCAGAGGTCCCTTCCAACCTCGCATATTCTATGATTAACAGCTGTCTAAACAGAGAGATGAGGAGAGAACAGAGAACTGAAAATGTCAATTCCCTGTTTTGGAAAAATGTGGTGGTTTGCATTTTTTTCTTTAAAAAGCTCAACAGTTCTTTTTTAAAAAAAATTTACTTCATAGAATTGAGAATAACAGAGGCAGTTCAAGCTGTTTGTAGAAGCCAGCCTATCCAACGAGACGGAAATTGCCTGAAAGAACTAAGGTAGTTCCTGTGTTCAGAGCTGATGGGCAGTTGAAGCAGTGGGAAGTTCAGTAGTGTTTTACTCACAGTGTAGTCAAGGCAGGTCAGTACAGATACGTTGCAAATTTCTCTGTCTGCAGTTGCAAATGTGCAATTTAGGAGACATCAGCAGAAGGCCCGGGCAAAGATATGAAGCAAGCTAGCAGGACAAATCCTGGCCATTCTTAGTGACCAAGAAAGGTGTGATAGTGCAACTGGCTCAGCTTAACAAGGGGTCCCATTTGTTTTCACTCAGGCTTTGCTCTCACATGGTATTTTTCTATCTAGAAGTTACCAAGCTGTAGCTACAAAGAAGCTGCATCATCTGTATAAAGGGGTTACTTGTCAGGGCTGCATTTCTATTGTGGAAACCCACTGTCACACTGCAAACCTACCCTTATACAAAGAGTAAACTGATCCTGTAGGAGTGATCAAAGATAAAATGTTTCTCTTTCATAACCTAACCAAAAGGTGACTTCCCTCTCCTATAAAGATATGACTCATCCCATCTGGGCAGGATCTTGGAGGAACTCTACCTTTTAAACACATTTCACATACATAAGGCACTCATACATAATGTTGATGCCAGAGTGCATCCACTTCAGTAAAAGAGAGCCAAGCAACTTGATAACATGTTAAATGTTCAGTAAGGACAAGGGAACCACAGAGAACGGTAGCTCATTGACATGTACAAAACTGCTGTGGGAAAATGCAGTAACAATGATAATTTAGTTCAGTTCCAAACTTCTGTCACAGCCTTTCCAGGTAATTCAGGTATCACACTTCAAGGAGTTAGCAAAATAATTAGCTTGTTTAGAGGCAGAAATAAGATCAGTCAGACTGAACTGCTCTGATTAGAAGAAATCTAGCTGACTTGGACCTTAAGTGCTGCATTCTGAGCATCTGCCTGATCATTGCTTTAAAGACAATATAAACTGTTTCCAAATAAGGCTTTATATGGTATCAGTGTTCTTGTCTTACGTACATGCACAATATAAAAATGGACCAAAGACTTAACTGAACTCTGAAGGACGGGGCCAAGTGGTACCTCTTCCACATGTCAGCTTTTGTCTCAGCAATTCTTGGTATTATTACATCTGACAAGACAAAATATGATATTTCAATCACAACAGTAATCTCATTGGGCTATATTGACCAGGTATTGCCTATATAAACATTGGAATGCAAAGACTGCATGTAGAACAACCATGAACCATTATTACATTTTATTTTTTTTTTACTTATAAAGCTGTATTTACTGACAAAAAGATTGCAGATATTATAATTCAAATTCACATGCTCTGGTGTGGTGCAGTTTGCCGCAATTTATTGGAAGGATTGCAGATGATAAACATTTGCAGGAGCACAGCACAATGTATGACCATGGTGTCAGGGTTAAACAGCCTATGTGAAGCAAAGGATGCTACAGAGAACACGAGCTAACGCAGAAATAATCCTATTTGTTGCAGAACGCTCTTTTGTAATCTGTGGTGTTTCCAGAGCTGTATTATCTTGGTGTCCAAACATTTGGTGTCTCATACTGGGTTACACTGCAGGAGGCCAGTGCAGAGCACAGGCACAGCGTGGCAAACCCAGTCACAGCGGAGGAGACAAGGGAAGGCACACAGATCTACCTGATATTGCAAAGAAATATCATACTACCTCCTTTGTAATCCTGACCATATGGAACCTGAATTAAGATGTAAGGTTTTATTCTACAAAATCATTTTTCAGGGTATATTAAAACATAACACATAAGTGCTTCCACAGTAATATGCTGGTTCCTAAATCTCCTTCCCTATAATGAGTTTCTCAGCCCCAATTTGACATCTGAAATGATCCTTCACATTCTTCATAAAGACCTTTGAGCTCTCAAATGTAATTGAAATTTGTCAATAGGCAAAATCCCTAACTAAAAATCCCTAACTTGATGTGGGATTTTTATTCCTCCAGGAAAATGGAGACGTGCTTTCTTTTTGTTATTTGGCAGGAAATAACATACGCTGTTTTATTAGAAGATACAACAAAAAAGGAAGAAATATAATTCTATAGGGTTTATACTATAGACCACCCATATATTTATTAACAAGGCATAAAACTGGCACGTAGATATCAACACAATCTACCAATGTTAACAGTTACTGAGTTGTCCAGTAATTTTTGGGGGTATGTTTCAGTGTATTTCTGAATTTCGCTGTTAAAACAGTGACTATAAGATGGGAGATAACAGCTCTGAAATAGTAGTTGGGAAATCAAAGGAATCAAGACTAAGTCCTTGAAAAAGTTTTCACAAATAGAGAAACCGATAGTGAAAAAAGGAAATACCCAAGTTGACCCAAAACATGTGGAAGAGAGACAAAACCCGACCCAGCAGCATGAACAGAAATTGCAGAGTAAAAAGAATTGGGTAGAAAATATACAGCACAAGCCTGGATTTTTAGGTTGGGAATTCTCAGTACTCTTACTTATTCTTAAACTGCCTTTGATTCTATAATTTAGCAAATAATCATTTAATGAATTTTCATATGTAAAAATAAATCCTTATGAATAAGGATTTTCTTCTGAGGTACACTAAGTCTTGAAACAAAGGAGAACAAGACGTACTGAAGTTACAGTAACACTGATTTATAGATCAGGTTGGAGTTCACCCAAGATATCCTTTGGCCCTAGCAGTATTTTGACTTCTGTCAGTTACTAGTTAACTGCTGAGTACAGTGTTGCCCTTAAGACAGTGCACAAACCAAAAAATGCATCCTCAAAGGCTTCTTGTACTGACATTCTGATAAACAGAAAAGGTCACCTGTCCTAGCAAGTCCAAGGGCAGGAGCAGTTCGGGTCATGCTACCCACGAACTTCACCAACAAGATGACAATGCTGATGCTACACGATGCTAAATGGGCAGCCTGCAGCATTGACGGTTTTCTATGGGCATTCTCTCCTTCCTCAAATTAGGACATGTTTTCTGACCCATGCCACAGATTTCATCCTAGAGACACCCTCGCAGGCTCTGCCGTTTTCTTGGTATTGAACGTTCATTCAACATGCAACTAAGGACCAGGGGAAGTACCGAAATGTTAATGCATATGGGGAGAGCCCTGGCTGGCTGTAGCGAACTTCCCACTTTGGAATGAGAGACAATGGCCCCTAATTTGTGAGGCTAGGCAATTAATTAGCACTCTAGGTGTCAGTAAAACAATTAACTGGATCAAAGAAACACAGCTGATGAATGCTTCCCCTTGGACTGACTTAGCTGTCAGTCAAGTATACTCCATAATAAAGCTGCCACAGTCTTGGTCACAGAAATGCTAAAAATCCTTTTGAATTGCTTCATACACATTACAAATACTTAAATTAACATGTCAGGATCTGGCACTCTCATACACTATAATTAAACTTATTGTTTCAAAAGAAACGCTGTGTGTACAGCAAGTCTCTGGTTTTAGCACTATGTGCTCCACAGCGCTCTAAGCTACAATGACATTAGCACCTAGGCAGATTTTTGACATCAATGAAAAATGATTTGTCTTTTTAGCTTGAAGCCAACAATGACATAATTAATGTGGTCCTGGGTCAATACTGGAATTAATGCAGTTACACTCTACACAGATCAAGTTTTCAAATCAGCTGTCTAACAATTCTCAGCAATACCAGAAGACAAGAGAGCTGCATTCATGGGAAACAAGACATTTTCGTGTAAGCCCTGCATCCCACCCAGACAGAGCTCATTTTGAATGCACAAAGGTTTACGTTCCTTTTTTCTAACAGTTTCCAGAAGGTTAAGACTATTATGGCTCTTTGTTCTTGCAACTACAAACTTATTTCCCTGTCTCATTTGCTTTCAGAAGTTCAGTTGGAAACCATCCTTGTCATGCTCTGGAAAGTGGCAGCTTTTAATTCTGTCTCTTCATGTTCCAAAGCAGGAAGTATTTTTGCTTCCCACCACTACATTTTCTATTTTAAAAATAATAATAATAATCATATTAAAAATGCATAGAAGTGAAAGATTTGTCTAAGGACAAAGTAAAGATTCTGGGAAAGTCAGATTTGGCTAATTACATTAAACCAGAAAGGCAGAATGTCTTTTCTGTGGCTACACACAAAACTAATAGGCTGAGGAGTTCAAGCACAGGACCTATTCTTAACAAGACAAAATTTGCAATTTCAATGAATGAAGACTGTTGTGAGAATTTGTTTAAAGATACTTTGAATACAAGGTAAGTTGTTAAAGTTATAGGCCCTGATACCATAAATAAAAATGCTGCACAGAGTAAGGATAGCTCACACTTACCTCAGCTTGAAGTTCTTCCAGGTACTTTAAGAAAAGTAGAGGAGCTGCTGGTACAGGCAGGCAGAGCTGCTCTAGCCTTAAGTGCTGCCAGGTGAAGAGAGGGTGGACACAAGAGCTCCAGGGGAACTCCTTTTCACAGCTTCCCATCATAGGTGACAAGATGGAGTGTTCCTCGGGTGGGACAAAAAAAGGCAACCTATTTTGTTAATAAGAAGGGTAATAACCTCAGGCACTGGTGCTGGTTATACTGTCTGTCATCAGAACAGCTAGCAGATATTGGAGTGAGTGCGCTTTTACTCCATCTAGTTCTCTAGCACAGGCCTGCGATGCACACTCCATGAAAAAATGCCATGAATCACCAAGGCAAAACCGGGGGGGGTTTATATTTCTCATCTTTCTTAATGATGTGTCGCCCTCTGTGGTTAAATCAGTGATACTGTAGTTTAAGTTGAACAGAAGGGAAGCTCGCTCTAATCACTGCTCTCTTCCCTGCTTTCTTGCTACCACATAGTAACACCACAGGTGCAGGACACAGACACCTGCAGCTAGGGCACAGGATCATTAAATAAACTTTAAAAACCTGGCAGCCTCCCTTAGAAGACCTTTGCTGTGACCCCACAGCTTGTGAACAACCCGTGTCTGCACAGTGTGACAGTCCGGCCCCAGGAACACCACCTTTAAACCCTGCTCCAGCTCAAGGCTTCAAACCAGTGAATTCAAGTGGTCTTCAAAGACAATAACCAAGGCTCTGTAGCTTTTCTCTCAGGTGCCAGTCACCGCTGGTGATGCATATATTTATCATTCCTCTTTACTCCTCATCTTTGTGTCAGCTTTTACTTCACATAAACATTCCTAATTTTGCCAGTCAAGAAAGTGATCTGAGCAGTTGAGCCAATTAGCAGTCACAGCTGCTGATGGTGCGCTGATCACGATGGCCACTTGCACCTGAAGAACTCAGCCTTGTGCTATGTCCTAATTCACCATGGGCAGACATTTTGGTTAAAACCAAACCCTGGCTGCTGCAGAAGTATTCCAAATTAAGCCACAGACCTTCCCTGCCCCAGCGTTTCAGTGCATAAAATTTTTCAGTAACAACATAGGAATAAAACCAAATTCTGAGTTCTAAGAAAAGAGTGTTCTCATGACCATCAATATGTTGATGCAAGAAACTTGGATACATTTGTTATGGGTGACACAGAAACATGAAAACGTAAACGAAGCGTGGTTACCCTTTGTCAGGACTTGGCCTGAAATTACGTAGTAATCCTTAAATGGAAGATCTGACTTGTTTAGTGTGTGTTCTTTATAGATCAGTGTTGTAATTGCCTTACAGTGCTACTAGGTGAATTTTTAATCTTATTTTATTTTGTGCAGTTCATTTGAAGTAATTATGTATATCTAACTAAAGTCCACTAAAATAAGCTGTAACCCTGTATCCTACGTGACAGTATAAGCTGGGATGTCCCAGGATCACCTGAAACAGAGTTGTATTGTGCTGTACAGGACATGCATGTCCATTGTGCTATTAGAGGTATGTCTGGAGCCTCTCCAAAAAAAGAAGCATTTCAAATTTACAGTCAAATATGGGGAACAAGCATGTGCTCACTGTTCCCATTTCTAAAGCATGAGAATGCCCAGGACAGTGTAAGCTGCTTTTCAGGTTTTGTCTGAGAGCATCGCACAACAGCAGCTGCAACATGGGCAGAGTTCCCCTGAGAACTGGAGAAAAGTCATTCAAGAACCTCAAGATCATGAAACTCCCTTTGAATGCAATAGTCACCAACTGAGGTGGCATTTAACTGTTAATCTAAACAAAAATTTTTATCAGCTGTCCACAATATCAGGCAATTTTTCTATGAATTTCTACAAAATTAGAGGGGTACTCTAAGCAGCAATCAAATTTCATGTAAACATTTGAACTCTGCCCTCTACAAATTCAGTTTTCAGACCGGAATGAAAACATGTTGCTGAGGACAAACGGTGAATGTCCCTGGGAAACTGAGAGTTAGTTTTGCAAAATTCTTTAATCGTGGGAAGGAAAATGAAGTGACAGTGCCTGATTAACCGGGAAGCCATACAAAGGTTGCTCAGCCTGCCAGGAAACCACTTGTGTTATTTCTTTATCTAAATGGCTGTATAATTTCACCATATTTTTCTTTTTGTAACAAAACATGACAAAGAGGGATCTGGGCAATCCTCATTAAAGTCTTGTTTGTCCGTCATACATTACTACTACCCAGAGCCAAAATCTAGACAGAAAATGAAGTTTGTCTTCCATCATATTACATAAAAATCCCACCATTCTGTGAACACCAAATACTTCAAAATATACAAATACTTTAATACATACAAGTCTTCATAGTCCATTAAATATAATTAATACCATGGTCTTTAAAATACTCTATCGCTGTAAGAAAAAGGTTTGCACTGGTATTTATGTGTATTGATTTGGCCTACGCAAAACCTTTCAGTATACTGCAGGGATTACACTGAAGAGCAGCAGTTCTACTAGAATCCAGAGCATTCTGGTTTAGATCCAACTGAAGAAAAGATACTGTCAGAAAATGATGAAGTGAGAGTGATTAAAGCTGCAGGAGCTAGCAGCAGTGTGGTGTTACACACACAGAGGGACTACACAGGCTTCCTACTTAGACGCACTTACTGCAAGTCAGGTGCATCTTGGTGTAGAGTTGCACTGAAATGCTTGGACACAACGCAGCATCCCACGATATGTGTGCAACAGGAACAAGGAACTGTGGTGAAGCTCGACTACAGCAATGTCTTGTTTTTACACTTGATTCCCGAGGAAGCTGAATTAGATGATAAGATGATCTATTGCTTTTTGCTTTGAAGTGTCAAATCTATCTTTTCCAGTATCTCCAGCTGGTATCAAACTTAGCAAGTGGAGACAATCAGACTGGTTTAGCTGATATCCCACAGCTGTGACTATTTTCCTTCATGAACTGTTAACTCATACTGTCATACAGCATGAATTCTATTTCACAATTAAATCCTCAGAAGAAAGATTACAGCTTTGCAGAAAAGCAGTACAGAGCCCTCAATGTGCTTGAAAGAAAAAAGCACACACGGCATTCCGATGCTTTAAACTTCTAACCATGTGCATGGATTGTTCTGTAGTACAGTCCATAGGCAATACATTAACACCAACTCCACCAGAAAGAGGTCCTAGTAACTGTGTGTAGAGATTAACTTTGACATACCAAGATGGGAACTGATCACTAAGAAATAAATCTATATACACACACACACACACATATATTTTAAATATATATAGTGCATATATATAATCTATTGCATGTATATATAATTATGTGTTTTGTATAAAAAAGCTTCACATTCAAGTATCAAAACGTATTAAAATACAAAGAGAGCGGGACCTTTTAAAGTTAACTTTAAACAGAGAACCTATCTTAAGCAGAATTCTTAGGATCATCAAGACATGTTTTCCCTAATTTCAAAATGCAATCAACTGAGATGGTTAGTGTTCCACTGATTACTGAGAAACACAACCCAATGAAAAGTGAGGAAAAGGGGGAAAAAGTGATAATGTAAAGTTGGATATAGTGTCAAATATATCAATATATACATAAATCCTTTACTTGAGATACTCCATGCTTGGAGGGAACAAAAGCGATTGTTTCGTTTGAATTCATATGATCCCTCAGTTGTTGTGGGGATTTTGTAATCAAATTATCGTATCCAAAGGAAAAAGGAATGTGAATGAGGAGAAGAAGAAGGGTTAAAAATCGAACTAGTATCATCAACACTAAAGGTAGTTCACAGACCCTGGTATGAAATACAGCTCACGCAGCCTTGTTCTGCACCTAAAATATGAAATGTATCACAAGCAGAGAGAATATTGGATGGAAATCCTGAACTTCGATTATCCCTGGATTGAGTCAATGTCTAAACAGAAATTCTCTCTCTTGAAATCTCAGTAGTCTTCATCTTCAGATTGTTGAAATTATGGTCACAAAATCAGCAAGAAAATCACCCTGATTTTTTACAAATGTAGACAATGAAAATACTAAGTGTATCTAACTGTAAATCTACCCGTCATTGGTTTTGCTTGACAATACAGTACAATTTCAGAAATGTAATCAGAGGTTTATGCAAAGAAGGCATGGCAAAATACAGCCACAGTCAACAGGATGATGCCATTGATATTCACAACATTTCTCCAAAGTGGGACTTCGCTTGTGTCAGTCAGTTTCTTCTTCAATGCTTCCTCTTCCTCCTTGCTCAGTTTGGGTCCTTTCTGTTGATCTAAGCCACAGAACCAGTTGTACGCTTTCCTAAAGCATCCCGGTTCTTCTTCACTTTCCTCATTAACTGGAAGGAATAACACACTGGTCATGAAATGTAGGCATGGGCCACTGCATGTGCTAGAAGATCTCTGTGACTAAGGACGTTCATATATTTAATACAGTAGTTCTGATTTATGGTCACAGTTACATGGAAACATTTTAGTACAAGGCAGTACCAGAACCAAGTTAATACTGTGTTTTCACAGCTCACCTGGAAAAAGAGTGATTTTCTACATGTTGCAAGAGAGCCTTTTGCAGAAGACACTTGTGCCTTTTACAGCCTACAGACTTGGTCTGGTATCACCGAAGCAAACCATGCTGTAAACTTTAACTCCATATTTTCAATACTTTCTATACTTTTAATTAAAAGACAAATAAATTAATTTGAGGATACTTATGAAAAGGAACCTGGGAGCAGAACCAGAAACCCAGCAAAGAGGGGAGGTGGGTTTGCCTAGACAGATGTCTGGCAATTTGCTCTCATGGCACCTTGCACCAGATCCTTGCTCCTTCAATCCTGGCCACCACCCACGATTTCTCAGTGGATTCTCATTGTTTCATTCCAGGTGCTAGAGTCGCATGCAGTTCTGCCAGTGCACACCGTCTCTGACCTAAAGCATCTCCATTGCTTTAGTCCCAGAACTGCCACCTAGCTACCTAGAGAACAAGATTTTCTCCCTTCAAATCCACTTCACTTCTGATTTACACTAAGCTTGACAGATTGGTAAAAGGCAGTTTACCAGCCATTTAAATATGCAGGGTTTGAGGCTTTGTTGTTGGGAAGGAGGGAGGATGTCTTTGAATATCAAGCATGTTTCTTCAGGAATGAAATAGGAATACTCAAATATATTGATAGAATCTATAGATATTCAACAGTTACCTGATTCTGCATCTTTTTCATCAGCTTTGTCCTGCTCTTCATCTGCATCAAGATCAATACGTTCTTCTTTGCTGTTCCGCAAAGACCAGCACAAGCGGTAAAGCTGCCACGAAACAAAATGAGTTTATAAATCTACAGCCTTACCACACAGAGACAAATCAGTCTGGCCAGCACATGAACAAGCTGTAAGACCATGGCATCCCAAATATCCGGTCAATGTCTAAGATTATTAGGAGTCACTGAAGATTTGTGACAGATAAATGAAGACTATTTCCTTTGCTTTCTTACAAGGCCTATATGATGTGGGCAGCTGAAATGTCAGGAGGTAATATACCAAGTACCAGTGTTTCAAACTAGTGGTTTCATTGGGTTCCTTTTCTTGAGGAGCAGGACTGCAATACTACTCACATGTACATCAGGAATGGGCTTAGTCATGAAGGAGACTCCCAGGATGATGATGGCGGAAACCCCAAAAAGAATAATTGCAAAATAAAGGTAGTGAATCCCACAGATGATGAATGGGCAGTTGGAAGGGTTCACACAGTTGCCAGTTCCGTAGGCAAACTCTGCAATCATCCTACTGAATCCAGCTAGCAGCCCAACGATCAGGCCCCAGAAGGCACCCTGCAGACAAGGTGACAGAAGTTATCAAAACGAGTAATTCAGGCATGGCAATAAGCTCCAAGCTCTGAATAGTTGCTGGAGGAAACATGGAGGTAGTTATGTGTTACATTGGCTTTGGCACATGGATTTTAACCCAGGTACTTTCAGTGACCATATTCACAGCTCAGTGTATTAATACAACTGAAAGGGACAACAACCAGCAGCTCAGAGAAGGAATATGGAGGACACCTTAACCAGCTCATTTCTCAAAGTTCATATGTCTCCAGACAACGCCCTCCTTATACAAGACAGGCTCTAGCCACAGACTACACATCCCAAGCGTTGTTCTCATGTCCTTTTATCTTTGAGGGCTAAATTCCTGATGGTTCTAGCATGACAGAACCAGCTAGCAAGTGTGTGTCATTCCTCCTGAAATATGTGTCTGGTTTCTAATGACCCTGTTAGTAATTAGTGAAAAGTTCGTTCTCGATACTTTTGGTGGATATTTTGCTGCTAGGTATGTATTACTCTAGCCCAAAGTATAAAAGAAGCACAGGTATGTCTGGGCACAAATTGAAATATGGGAAATTCTGTTTAAAGGTAGATTTTCTTTGTTTTACTGTGAGGGGTATTGAACATTGGAACAGGTTGCCTAGAGACATTGTGGAGTCTTCATCCCTGGAGATATTCAAAACCCAGTGGGACAAGGACCCGAGTATCCTGCTCTTGTTAGTCCTACTTTGAGTAGGGGGGGTTGCACTATTCCAGAGGTGCCTTCCAATCTCAACCATTCTCTGAATTTGTGAAGTCAAAAAACTAATGATGGTAACACACATTTATAAATCCTGATTAAAAAATATTCTAGGTTTAATGCTGGGTTTAAGAACAAAACCGTTCTAATTATTCAGTGGTCAAAGTTACAGAAAGGTTTTGGAGTAGGACAAGATAGTTAATTCCATTTCTGGCAGAAAGACGACTGATTCTGAGCAAGAAACGTTGAGATATCTTGTAAGTAATTACAATATTGGAGTTTATCTTATGCAAGGCTCCAATTCTCAGAAGCTTTGACTCTTGTCTCCCTTATCTACCCAAATTTAAACTGTGCAACATACACAAGCCCCCGAGGATTACACTGAATTCTTAACTCAGGTAAAATTCCAGCTAAAGCCAATGACAGATTTCCGTGAAGGGCACAAAGATTTAATCCATTTGTGAGATTTAGCCATATTGGGATAGGAAATGGAACATCCCTTGTATATAAAACAGGCTTTTCTTGGATATACACACAAATAACCACCGAACTGGTCTCAAGAGAAAATAGTGAGAAAAAAGTTCAAGCCATATTCAAAAACCTTCTCTCTCTCTAGGCTTTCCCATTGAACTCATCCTCCTTGGAGCAAACCTGAGCAATAGGAAAGTATTGATATTCCTGGTATTATAGAAAGGAAACTGAATCCTGAATATTGAGTTTTCAGAATGTCTGAGACCCCAGTTACCATGACTGGCCTATGGTCCCATCAAAGCGTCTGACAGCCCTCAGGCCTTCTGAGTTACTTGCAAAGGCTTAAGTACGATATTTCTCAGTTCACTGCTCTATGAATCAAAATCGGCGATTCCCAGGCTGGGAAACAATGTGTGAAACAACAGCATGTTTGTTTAAAAGAGCGTTGACGAAATATATAGTGGTGAAGAGGACAGTGAAATGTGGTACGTTTGGTAAAGCAGTTTGGTGACCAGTATCTTAAAAGATTACTTGCAAATATGTCTCCATAGATTATCCATTCGACACACTTCTTGGAAAAGTGATAGATAACCTAAGTTTCAGAGCTACCAAGGAATTCCTAGGTGACCATTTATTTATCAGATTAACAAAGAACTTTTTCAAACTCATCTCTGAAACCTGGGGTATGAAACCTGAAAGCCCTGGGGTATGGAAACACAAAATCATCCCTGGGCTACAGCAGGATTAAAATAAAAATAAAGAAGTTGCTAATAAAAGACGCTGAAACAAAAAAGCAGTTCTCTCAGTGCCTAAAGGAACATGCAGCATACCTGTTTCCGAATTTGTACTTACCTCCTCATTGACCCGCTTGCAGAAGACAGCAAGCAGGAAGACGGCAGCAATGGGAGGTCCCAGGTAGCTAGTAACTGACTGAATATAATCGAAGAGCTGCCCATTTTGAGCTGACTGCACCACAGGAACCCAGGCAATGCTGATGCCAATTAAAAGTAACATAAATGCCCTGTAAACATAGCCAGATATTCAATTAGCCATCTGCTTAGAAGTATCTATCAGAAAGAAGCAGCAGCAATTAATCAATAATTTAAATGTCCATTTTGTATTTCAACCAGCAAGATCAATTATAATGGCCAATTACCACTGAACAAACAAGAGAAATCCAAGTTGGATATTGTGTCTGTCAAATATCTGTCAGCATACAGCTAAACATGCAGTCAAAACACAGAAAATCACTTTTTTCCTTTGCTCGTTAAGTCTAGAGACAAATCAATGTCATATCAACTAGAAGAACTAGTTCACCGATGCTGTAGTATGGCGTAGCATAAAGCCCAGGAAGATTTTTTAAAATAGTTCCCTTTGAATAGCAGTAGGAAGTGCTGAGAATTAGATCAGCTACTTCTGGCACCACTGTCAAATAAATTGGAAGCATGGTCATTTTTTTGTTTTTCCACAAGGGAAGCATACGGTGGGACAGCCCGTCTGGCTGCAGGAGGCCACTGCTTCACTGCCCGCACCCTGCAAAAGCGGGGTTTCATCCAGGCTCTTAGTGCTTTTTTTGGAGGGCTGCAGGCTGGCGTGCATCTGGTGCTCACTGTGTTTGTACGGCTGGGGAAGACTCGGCTGCACTCACCTTCCAGCTAACATGAGCTCTTTCTCAGATGGTCGCGATCGAATTTTGGTGTAAATGTCCATAGTGAACAAAGTACTAGCACTGTTAAAAATGGAAGTCAGGGAGCTCATAAGGGAGGCCAACATGACTGACAACATCAGACCCCGCAGACCTGAAATACAAAGATAGGTGAACTGGGATTAGCATTCCATGGAGTCGCAGCACGTGGCACCACCCATAGTGCTCGTCTGACCCTTTCCAGTCAGCCTGCTAGGAGTATGTCTGGCATATTTATGTGCTGATGCCTGCCTGATGTTCTCTTGCAGTGCAAGCAGACTAATGTCTGCTGAGCTTTGGAAGAGCTATTTACAGCAGTAACAGCGCAACTTGTGAGCTTTTAGAACATAGGTACTTCTTTCGTGAATGCTGTCTGATTAAATGCTGAAATAAAAAGAAAAAAACACTATGCAGACTTTTCCCAACAGTTACAAAAATAATTTCTGTTTGCAGACAAGTGCTCACTTGCTTGCAGTATATTTGTAAACCAGCTGTTTGGGAAAAAAAAAGTTTCTTTTACTGTTTGAAAATCAGAGTAAGGCACTTTTCCAGATGGTATGATCTAGTCAACACAGTATGGGGAATTACTGTAGTATTTTAATAATAGTATGCACAACAGTTATAATATGATGGGGAAGTACTAAGATACCAGGGAAGCACATGGTCTGTATAGTATCACAATCTGTCCTTCCAGCCTGATGAACTAGCTGTGTGGTTTTCTGCAGAAATTTATCTTCTGTGTATGCGTTGTCCTCCCCAGAGCGGTACCTTATTTTCTCATTGAACAGGTGTCCTATGGGACAGTGTGTATGCAGAATATTTTCCTCTCACCTCAGTGGCTTTAGCAGGACTGCAGGTGTATGCCTCCAACTCAGAAATCCAGACAGAGACAGTCTTTTCTAAATCATTAGCAAAGTAGGTTATTTTTTACCTTCACAGAAAAGGAGCGCAGTTACCATTTCATCACCCAGTATTTGCCAGCTGAGAGCTGATGTCAGCGTGTAGCTATTCTGGACCTACAGCTACAACTAATACAGACTACCCCTTTGATTAATAGTACATAGTTCTAGCAAGAATTTTTGAACTAAGTATGGGACTTGGGCTCCCTCTGTCACCTGTTTTCACCATCTGGCAGCCTCACCTTTCCTAAAACAAACAAACAAATATAGATAGACAGTGTCTTACCATCTGGCATAAGCTCTACTACTAGTTTTGGATAAGCAATATTTGTACAGCCAATTGTGGTGCCACAGTACTGCTGACAGACTTCAGGCACAACACAAGCCACCATATCTGAGGAGAGGATAATGAGACAGTGTTAGAGAAGGTCATATAAACAACAGATTGCTCCTAAATTACTAAGGCTTCTAAAATTTATCTCTATGTCAAACCACTGGATTGACATGCTTGATATCATCCTTGGGTCTGTTGGCAGGGAGGAAGGTGATTCTAAGCCTCTACCCTTCCTTTCATCTCTAAAAGAATACTGAAAAGTGCTACAGGTTAAAAAAAAAAAAAAAAAAAAAAAAAAAAAATCAGCATTAATTTGTCAGACCAGAACTGAACAACATAAAGACAGCAAGTAGAAAAACAAGCAGAGGAACACAAGACGCCTCCCCCTTCAACCTGAACATCTCTCCTCTGGCTGCTGCTAAACACACCGATGGTTAGAAAGAAGGGAGATTGGCCTCTCCCCCACATGGCACCTGGGACCCAAATGGCCCAAAATACTGCTGTCAGACTCTTCCTCTGATTGCCGGCAGAGTATCAGTCCCAGACAGCATTTTCCATTCATTCAGCCAGAGTGGGGCTGTAACAGACAGACAACTGGGAAGGGACACTGGAATTTCTCTCCCCTAAAACAGACAGCAAGAGCATTAAGAGAAAGCCGGCAGGGAAAAGATGGAGACCTGTAGCTTCCGTGTAGTTAGTTTTTGTGCATACATGTGCCTGGACAGTCTGGATGACACGATGACAATCTAACAGGTATTTTGGAAGGGACAGAGAATAGGAAATTGAAAGAGACTGACAGTAAAATGCAAGCAGCAAGAAGAAATTTAAATTTCTATATACATATGCATACCTGTATACAAAATTCGGCTGATCATTCCAGGCATCACTATAATAAACATGGGCAAGAGTTTCAGGTATCCACACATGATACAACCAGCCTTCACATGGGACATGTTCTTGCCGGAGAGACATCTTTGGACAATAACCTGTCAATGAGACATGGCAAGCATGCATGGCTCAACCACGAACAGCATTTCCATGAACACACCATGCCAAGTTCCAGACACCAGGTACTTCTTAACCTCTGTGATAGTGAAAAAGCCTATTTACCATTTCTGTCACTAGGAAAAACAACAACCACATGAAAAACAAAGGATATATTTGAAATAAGCTAAGGAAAATATCATTTATCCAGTGGATGTTTAAAAGGTAAGACTCTTTGTCACAAGATGTTCTTAAAGCAGACAGATTAAAAAGCCAAAAAGGAATAAAATATTTACCCGAGGAATAGATTCAATTACATTGGGGGTTTTGTTAATTTGTTTACTGATTGTGAAGATTCTTTCTCACAATTCAGAATGCAGATAGATCACTTGCTAGAGGTTGGACACATTCGCATGCCACAGTGACAGGAGCACACTTTCCTCTACTCCTGTCGGTGTGACCTCTCAGGAAAACTGGATGGTAGGTTTTAGGGAGCAGGAAGGAGGACTGGGGAAGAGTCTCCAGACTGCAAGACCCAACATATAAAGAATATCCTCCCAAGACTGTGCATGCAAAGATGAAAGCCGCACAAATAGGAAACAAACTATTACTGAATGGGGAACGATATCTAGAGCCAGTCTATCAAGGATCATGTGATGCATGGTTTCCTAAGTAAATGTTCACATTACAGCCTCTCTGTGTTTTTACACACGGTCAAACACAGTAATTATACCCAGTATCTGCTGGGCACAGTGTATAAGAAAATTGACAGAACACCCGTTCCATTTTCTCACACATGAGAGGGGTTTAGAAACCAGAAACTGAAAAGTTACTGACCAGTCTTGAAATAACTGCCATTTCTGTGACCCAGCTTTGAATTACAATGTGGGAAGAGCACCCCTAGATCACACTAGACTGCAGAGTTTTGTGTATGGCATTTCCAAGGCACGTGGCTTCCACCCTACCTGATCGGTGCACCAGTACCACAAAGCAATGATACTCAAACCAAAGACGAGCCCTGGCCATGGCAGATCTCCAGTGACGGCATCTCGGAAGATGTGAAAGGAATCCTTCCGAGGAGTGTAGCATTCTGAACTAATTGTAATATTCCCATAGGAGACATTGGATGGAATTGATTCCATGTACTTCTTCATGAAAGCATCATACCCCCCTACTTCAACAAATGCTGAAAAATAGGAAGTAAAAGTAGTAATAAACTATTTAATACTGAAATCTCAAATAGAGCTAAAGAACATGAGGAGAAAAACCTCCTTAGTATGGATGTAAAAAACCCCTAGCTAGTATATATCAACATTTCCAGAGAACAGTACACAGTGTTTTGTAAGTATCTACACAATCTAAGTGCCAAAGTGACCTTTCTTTTTCGATTTCTGTATAACTCACAGATGTTGGTTTAGGCTCCACTGTCTCAACATCTCTTCTACGTGCCTTGCCAAGAAGTGAGGTGAAGATACATTATTTCCACATACTGTTAACCTAGGGAGAACCTAAGGCAGGGTCTTACCAGGTTAGGTCAGTCTGGAGTTACTTCGGTTATAACAATGGTGGAATCATTTAATTTCAGTGAAAGAGCTAGCTAGAGGAAAATCAAGCACTGAGGAACTGGAAGGATAACAAAAGACACTAGAGATTAATGGAATCTCATCACTACTTTCTTTCTTATGATCCTTTCCTATTAATCCTGTTTCACAGCATGATTTCTGTTTTAAAATGCATATGGTCTTCTGAACACACACATTGTCCTATTCATAAGCGTTCAGTTTGTATCTTTTGTCCAGCGATATAATGACATCCATAGATCAACTACAAGCTTTACTTAAAATGCTAATATGTTAGGGTTGTTTTAACACAAGCTAACAGCTAGAAACAAGGAAAAACATGCAATGTGACCAATAGCTCTTCACTTTGAATCAGAAATTTTCATGCATTAACATCTGAATATCTATGAAATCATAATCTTCTTAAAACAAGATACTCTCTGAACTTCTTAAGAGTATCATCATCACCTGCAAACAACTCTGCTTTTACCTCATTAGCCATCACAAGTCCTGTTCTGTCATAGGATGCTATATATTATCTTACATATTCACCAGTGCTTTGGAGATGGAGTGACTAAAAAGCTTGGCAATATGCCTATTTTTTGGCAACATGCCTATTTTCTTCCCTGATAAATAGGTATATGAACCGAAATCTGCTGATTAAGAAAACGGAATTCCACACTGCAGGATCCACTTCCATAGCCACTGTGGGATTTGTGGTTGAATGTTCCAGTTTAATTAATCTGATTTACTTACCAAATCCCGTGAGAATAAAGGATCCCACTACCATGATAAATGTTTGTAAGGTGTCTGTGTAAATCACAGCTGCAAGGCCACCTAATAGCAAAGAAAAGTCAAGACAAATAGGTTAGCCCCTCTGCAAATGCCTCAGTGGAAATCTTTTTTTTTTTTACTTTTCTCACCACCTCTCTCTTTCAAACAAACACTGTAAATAACTCCCCTTTCAGGTTTTCATTTCTCCCTTCTTACCCACCTCCCCTCTTCTCTTTTTTCTGGCACCCCTAACTTCTTTGATGTATCAGACTGCTCTGCAGACTCACCCGTGATGGTGTAAAGAGCAGTAATAGCAAGCAGGATGATTATGGCCAAATAAAGATTCAGCCCTATGGCCAGCTGTATAAATACAGCTCCAGAGAATATGTCTGCCTATAAAAGAAAAAATGATAGATTAAGCAATGTTTAAATTCATGATGATGGCATATTACACATTCATGATAATGGTACCGAAATATACAACTCTGCCCCTTACAGTACTGCACAAATGCAATAAATAAATAAATAAATAAATAAATAAATCAAGAAGAAGATAGAGGCCATTTTAGCACAACAGGCAGTCTCCTCTCAGTGCTGTGGTGCTTTCAATACAAGAATTGTAACTACTCAAAGAATGTCCAGGTCATTTTCAATGGATTGTTTTAGCTAGACACAGAGTCACCTCACTACTTTGAGCTTACATACTAAAGACAGCTTAATAACAAAATAATTAAAACTCAGGTTACACTTCCTGCTATGTGCAGGGATGGACTCTGTGACGCCTCCAAGACACGGAACGGTTCTCTTCATTTAATGCTACTCTATAAATCTCTTACTTTTTCTTTACTCTTGTATACATGTAGTATAGCTAGTCTTGCTGGTTCAGGACAAAGGGTGATTAAAGGCAAACATCCTATATTATCTCTATTTTTAAGCTCCTGTCAGAAGTCAGAATAATTTACATTAGTTGGCTAGCAGAAGGGAACCTTTAGCTCTTGCGTAAGAAAGGAATTGTTCAGATTGCATAAGAAAGGAATTTCAAAAATCAGATTTCAGTGTAACACTCTGGGATCTTAATCGTATTAAATCAGTTCCTGATTTAGAGCTAATTTGCATCAATGTTATTCATCCCAGTTTGCAATCAGAAGAATCTACCCCAGTGCACTTGTAATGCATTACTGTGAATTGTGCTTTCATTAGAGGTTTGCATGTGTACCTATCCTTGCTCCTGAGCAACTAGTTCACGAGCTCATCTCCAAGCCCACCTGCATACCTCCTTTCTGGATACCACACCACTTATACAAGGGCTCTGTACAGGGAGTCCCATCCTCATTTAACAGTACAAGTCCTAGTGGTGTTCAGCAAGCTCAGGAGCTGCAAAATGCTCCAGGAACAGCCCATATGCAGGGTCTGAGAAACATACAAACAACACTACCTGTGCCCTGAGGTAAAGCCTGCACACACAGTTACTGCAGGGCAGCTGCTAGGCTGCAGCTGGCTGGAGGAGCGAGAGGTTCCACAGGCCAGGCTGCAGGACAGCCAGAGCCTGAGATCACCAACAGGCACTTGCACCACTTTTGTCCACAGCTAGGCTGGAGTAAGGCAGGGCACGTGTACTAATAAGCAGTTATGCAGGCTGGCTAGCTGGGAGATGCTGGATGAAGAACCCCTCTTCATTCCAGAGACACTGAAACCGAGACTGCAGGGTATGATCTCACCCTTAGTTCACTCTGGAGAATGAGGAAGAGGTACGGACCTCTGCAGCAAAAGGTCCTCCGACCCTACTGCCCTGACATGAAGAAAAAAACTGAAGCAGAATGCGAATCACAACAGAGGTGCCACTCCCAAAATTCCTCCACTGGAGCAGCTTGAGATGATTTGATTTCTTACAGGTTTTAGTTTGGAACTGGGAGCCAGGACTTCCAGCTCTTATCCCCAGCGGCTGTTAGACCACATCCTTTGTCACTTCTGTCTACAATAATATTTTTTTCCTATCTTTTCACACCACTGATCAGTTTATGTCCCAGATCCTTCTTTTGTTGTTCTTGGCTTTAGTTTAGCCTAGCTATCATTAAATATTAACAGTCTTAAAAAGACCCCCAGACCTTTCAATATTTCCTTGTTTCTCCATTTATACTCTTTTATGGGCACTAATTTATCTTATCTCTGAATAGACTAAATCTTTGCATTACAAGCTATCTGTCCAAACCATGTACAGATCATGCAGGAACAACTGGCAGAACACGTTCCAATTGAGTGAATCCAGCTGCAACGTTAACGTGGGAGTCAGGGCAGTGGCCCATGCTCTTTACCCCCTACACCATGCAGTCCTTAAAGGAGGTTGTCCTTCTCCCTCCTCTTCCCCCTGGTAAGTTTATGCCCATACATTTACTACTGAAATTATGCACAATGAATGTAAAGAAAATGATGTAACCCATTTAGAAACTCCAGTTTACAATTTCTGATTTCTTCAAAAGCACTCAGGTCTTAATTCCCTTCTGTCTTGTCATAATTTAGTCAATTACTCTCCCTCAGGATTTTTTTTTTTTACTAGGCCATTTTCTTTGGCGTAATGACCAGTATCAGCAACACTAGCGGCTAGCAAGCCCCTGAAAGCTGCTATGGGTGTTACTTACAAAGCAGTGCATGCTTAGGAAGCACATACACGAGGCACCTGTGCAACAGAAATCCTTTGGGCTCAAAACCCACCTGTGTCCTGATACCAAAGATCAACACCTTGCAGCATGGCCTTGTCTGGCAAGTGGTTGATTCACCACAGAACAAGGTAAGAAATCAAAAAATACACAGAAAATGTGCAGGAAAAGAGAAATGGTAATGACCTTGTACAGAGGTGTGCAAAGGGAATCTGAGCATCATATCATGGTGGGCACTGGGCCAGAAAGAGCACGCCAGGAGTTACAAGACCTGACGTATTATATTGTTCATGGGAAAGCACCATAATAATTATATTATTAAGAACATTAGATAACATTTTAACATATCAAGGAAGCAGCACATGAAATCGCCACCCAAGAAACAAAATGCCACTCTTCCTCAAGGATAAGTGGCAGTAAGTATCACTGTCAGCCAAACTGCTAGGCGTGACTGCCCGTTAAGGGCAGGGCAGAAACCCATCCTTCTATATCAAATCTCAGTACGCCAAAGATCACAAGACAGTGTTTGCAAAGGCAGCAGTCAAGGAAGTAAAATGCAAATCTCCAGGCTGGCTATGGCATGGGTCATCAACACATGGGCATGTCTGGATACACAAAGTGCCTCTAGGAAGAGAGACCTGTGCTAGCTTCACATAGCATGCATATCTCTACACGGCACAAAGAAGTTACCTACCATCCAGGATGGAACAGGCCTTCCCTTTCTGCCTCTGGAGTTGGTTCACCTGGATACAATTTGGGCATGGCGCTGCATAGCATGGTATAGAAAAACCTACTCTGACATCCTCCAACAGTACCTGAAACCTCCAGTGACCCTGACTGTTCTGCCTATTCTGAACAAGATATGGCAAGTAAATCAGATCTGGGCAAATCCTACCCTACCGAATATAGTGGCCTAAGACAACAACGCAGAAGACATGGTTTTACACTACAGAAATCTGAGCCAGATATCTACATGGGCCAGACAGAGTCAGAGTTGTTCTGGGCAGATGGGGGAAACAAAGGAAATGGTTAGAGGAACTTGTACACCAGATTCTTCCCCTGCATGGCACAGAGACATGAGCTCCACAGCAATTTCCCACACACATCTGGAATAATTGGGTTGATGGGAAGCTGGGATGGGCCACTGGTAGAGTGGGGCCCAGGTAGTCTGCTGCTGTATGGCTCTCTTGACTATTGCTTTGCTCCCTGGTAAGACAGGGCCACAAGAGCCCCAGAGCGTGCTTCAGCCTCATGACCACACTGGAAGCTTATAAGGAGAACCTGTCTTGCCTGGAAGCAAGACACTCCAACTGAAATAGGGTGAAATCCCATGACCAGATCCTTAGGCATGACAGAGGCTGGAAATAAAAGACAGGTAGTAAATTCAGAACCTACATAACACCTTGATGGGCTCATTACAAACATGTGTTGCAGAATAGGACTGTGAGTCATCTGACTGGAAGAGTTTCTCAGCTGCTAGAGCTGCCAAAACTCTGTCATACCTGGGATTTCTGGTTATAGTAGTTAAGCACAACGGCAGCAAATTAACTAATCCTTTTGAAACACATGGAAATCCAACTCTGAGGCCAGCTCCACAGTACCAACCTGTTTAATTTATAACCTTTCTAAGGATCAGTTATCATGAAGATGTGAGAATGAGAGCAAAAGGCCAATCTTTTAGCTTAAATTGCACTATTATCACTCAGCTCCCATTCAGAGGGCAAAGAGTAATTTGCCATGGCAACTTCTGCAAAACAACAGCTTGAGGTATGCCTGAACTGTGGACTTCTTTAGAGGCTTAGTAGTTTGAAGATATATGGAAAACACCAGCTGCCTTCACTACTTCACAGCAACACAACCACTTACCGAATAAACATTAACTTTGTAGCACATAAGCTTTATACCAACCACTTGCCCATTAAAAGAATCTCTCCTCTTCCTTCCTTTCACCTCAGCTGTTGTAATTTCCCTCCTTTGCATTTCCCCACTCCCTTATTTTTTAATTCCTGTTATTCTCCTTTTCTCCAGCCTCTTGCTCTTTTCCCTCATCTATTATTACCGAGGGCATGTTCACCAGAGGATGCTGAAACAGATAAATATGAAGTCTGGGGACAAAAATTGCTGCTCCATGTTTCATAGATCCCTAGGATAATAGACTGTAATGCATTACAGTTTCCCTCCACTCTGACTTGTTCTAGAGAAAAGCTTAAGTAGAAGTAAACCTTAAAACGTGAAAAAAAAAGAGACAGCACAACAAGCATCAAGAGACATTGCTAGGAAGGAAAAAACTTGGATTGCAGAACAGATCTGGATACACAATCTCACTAAACAGAATGAAGAAAACATAAAATCATATTTTTACAGTGCTTAATTCAACCAAGGGCTCCAAATCAGCAACAATTGACCAACTGTGTGAGCAATACTGTAAATGGGAATTTCTTTTCTTTAGGTCAAGGTAGGATGGAAGAAATGCTGTAAAAGTTTTACTTACTGAGATCTTTGTGAAAACATACAGGATCAGAGAAAGGACTGACAGGTAGACCTGAATCCGCTTCCCACCAAAACGCTTCCTCAGATACTCTGGCATTGTCACCACCTGCAGTGGGGGTAGATAAGGTTTCAGGTAATGGGGAACAGATACAAAGCAAATTAGAGGAAGTTTTTTGCTACTCAGATACTGTAAGAGTGGAGCGCAAAGGGAGGGAAGATGCAAACGCAGTTGCAAGGAAGAGCAGCTCCAGGAATCAAAGGAGAACAAGGAGACAGTACCAAGCACTTCTCATCACAGGTCTCAGAACAAAGAACCCTCACTTGTCCAATACATACAGACGTAATACAGTACAGTTCTAGCACGCTCAGATCTCTTGCCATTCACAATGGCTTTGCAATATTCAAGACCTGGTCCACAAACATGAGCAGCAAAGAAAAGCATCACATACTGTTTTGACTTACCCCAGCTTTGATGTAGATGGGCACAAACAGCCATCCTAGAACAACCACAAATATCAGAGCCTGCAGCCAAGACAAGATCAGCTGAATTAGCCTCCTCTCTCTAGACAGCACCCTCAAAGACCATTTATCAAACCAAATAGCAACTAGAGAACACTGAAATCACATACACCTGGGTACTGCAGGGGTGGTGGGGGAAGAGGAACTGCTGTGTCCTTTGATTTACAGTTGAAAATTTGGGAATGAAATCTGGGCCAAGAGAAAACTCTGTCAGGTTTTACACAGCCTGGATCTCATGCTACACATCCCAGAGAAGCACACATGATAATAATACATTTTCTGGAAAGACAGTTGATTTCTGCTCACAGGCTTGCCCTCTAGTATCACAGCAGTGCTCCAGTAGCAGCACCGGGCTATCCTAGCCCTGTTCAGGGCAAGCCCAGGGGGCCTGGTTTAACAATGGTTAACATGCAACCAGCCCAAAAGATTACCATTTCTGGGAAATATTAAGGAAGGTGAGGTCTGCTGCCTGAGACCTATTTGCTAGCACCTTGCTCCCAGAGCCACTAATGCAGGATGCTTTCCCACTCAGAACCGGGCACGCTGCAATGGTATGCTGTGACACCGGCAAAGCTAGGTACTGGGGAGAGTACCGCTTCTGATTATTATTTTGATCATTAACTGCCTTCTGCACCGGGTCTCTGTGAGATGATCATATGTTTTACAACTATCTCACATTCTGTACAGGACGTGCCACATGCATTTTGTAAAATATTTTGTATTTCAACATTACCATTTCATAGTATAATTTGTGTTACCATGTGTATTTGGTGAACTATAGATCTTAGTGTATTGCAGTGTCACAGTTTTCTGACTTAAATGGCTAGGAAATGCTGTCTGATATAGAGCTGTACATATTTAAATTGACAAATATAGAACAAAATCCTGCTCTCAGAGCTGCACTCTGCATTTATTCTGTCGGCAGGACTTCGAGGGCTGTTTTAACTGTATCTTTTAAGTTCTGCTGTTAGATCAAAACCATAAAGATGGACAAGAAATACTGGGCCAGCTTCTGCTTTCATACTAATACAAATTAGAAATTATTTTAGTGGAATAATAGTGAACACAAGGACGATAACAGTCAAAGTTAGTATTTCTTTCAAGAGAGGAGTCAGATTATACAGTCAAGAGCAATATGTCTATCATGTCTATTAATCTGTACACCAGTCCGTCTATGTCATAAGTAATGAACTATATAGTGTATCTGCTCAAATACACACATGCATCATTGCTTCTTCCTAAACAATAATTGTTGTACGCTGTGTATTGATATCAGTCCACAAACAATCTCCCAGGAGATGAAGTGTTAGAGGTGGATATGGCTGAAGAAGGATATGGGTCCTAGAGATTTGAATACCATGAAATTTCAAGCAATGCTTGTTCTGTTTTGCTTAGTTTTAGTATAAAGAGAAGGGCAATCAGGTTTATTACAGGACTAGTGTAATCAAACAGAGAAAGATGACAGATTAATTGTGCATGTCTCATAGAATTCATTTTAGCCTTTATCCTTCTCCTTAAATATGTATATCATATGAATACTTGACTATCTGCAGCAACCATGCACTTGCTATAGAAAAAAGGCAAATCCCTCAGGGTGGTATGCTTCTTTCACTGTGCAGAGTTGAATGCAAAGAAACTATCAACTTATGTATGCTCATTAAGTCCTTTGTGTCATAGTATAATCCCTTCCATGAAGGTGAATTCAGCAGAACAAGGGCATTATTATCCACACCCACAGAGCCTGAGAATACACGGAAATGGACTGAATTAGCTCACGTGAATCTCCACGCTGTTGCAGTTAACACTACTTCTGGTACTTCAGGTAGTTCATTTAAAGTTGGATATCTCTACCCTATACTTCAACCATAAGCAAAACACACACATAATTAAAGGAAGGAGAAAGTAAAGAGGAAAAGATTTTTGGAATGCAGGTGGTTGTGAAGGATGCCCAAAATTTCTTATAGCCTGTGAAGAAATCAACGCCCCTTCAACAATTCCTACATAGCAAAATGCTGTAAAAAATACTATGGATTACAAAACTGATAAATTCTTCCCAACATCCTGGAGTCTGAAAGTGCTCTTTATAAATACCTTAAAAGTAATCAAAAGATACGTACACAGAGAATCCACAGGGTTATTTGGTTCAAGTGCTCTCTAAAAAGCTTCATTCAACAGAAGAGGGTCATATGCTCCCAGTGTCTTGGACAGGACCAAGGAAGATGAGCTAAATAGTAGATTGCGCTGGCACTTACTGGTCTGTACAGAAAACAGGTGTTGCCAAGCTTTAACAGTCCTAAATTATTAGGCAGTGTTATTTTGATTGACCTCTGTAGATAATCCTGATGTCATAAATATATTCACTTAAATGCATGCCACTTACATTCCATTCATATCCTCCGATGGCAATTCCTCTAGCTGCTGCTGTTCCTGCTATTCCCACAAAATGTCCACTGCCAATGTTGCTGGCAAACAGAGAAGCACCAATCTGGAAACAGAAAGAACAATATCTGGCTCTTAGGCCCTGTTCATAGCAACTTGAAAAATCATGTTCATTTGGCAATTTGAACTCATGCCTATCTATCATCAGATGGTGACAATGAGAATGATTGACAACCAGCTTCCTTGACAACTTTCAGGACTCCCTCTTATTGTTCCCCCTCAAACCTGAGACGCCAGCCATCACATCTACAGCAATGAGAAAGAATAGGAAGTTGCATAGGAGATCTTCTTCCAGTTGAGTCCGTTTATTACACCAATATAGACTTCAAAATATTTGCAAAACTTGGCTAACTGACATTTGGATGACGTCCAAACAATTAGGGAAGATGACTGTGATCTGTCCTGCTCAAGGAGGAAACAGTAAGTGCATACATAAGTGTCAAAGTCGCCCTCCCTGTTTCATATTCCACAGTCTTTTGAACTAAATGTATCATCGGTGAGAGCTGTACAGACCTTTTACTTGGTTTCACTTCTAGTCAAAAGATATTTGATTATTGAATTAAATTCTGTAAGCTGCATAGCAGAAATACCTGTTGAGAAAGTGCTTCTGGAAGATATAAACAACAGGAAAGCAAGGAGTTATATTTAAGAAGTGCTGGGTCTCCAAGACCCCCAAATATTGCACTGAATGTACAAACAGAACAGTAGAGAGAACATAGGAACTGATGAACAGGGAGACATTTAAAAAAATTGAAGGTTTATGCTGGATTATAGACAAGCAGGAGCCGTTCACGAAAGAGAGATGTGCCAAAAGACCTCATTCTTTATCAAATAGCTCAGACAACTCAGACAACAGAAAAGATGAATAGAAAAGGTATGAGCTTCATTTCCTCAAAATAAAACCATTAAAGGCAGCAGAAATGCCTAGCGATAATTTACAAGGTCAGATGCTGAAGGACGCAGGGTGAGAACTCAAGCATGAAAAAGAGGTTGGATTGGGTATTGTAGGCAGAACACGTGAGCTGGAGTAGTTCCGAGATGAAGAGATATAAGTGAACATTTTTATTCTTTCTTTTATTTTTTCTACAAAGAAGAAAAGCAAACGGTTAAAAATGAAAGCATATAGAAAGTACGCAAAAGAACCTCTGTGACCAGCCTGTAATGCTCTCATTTGAGGCAGACCTCTCGTGTTGAAAGATCCCAAGGTGCTTAAAAATGGTTTTTTAGACATATGAACCCAGAACCTGCAGCTGGCACGTTCTCCTTATGTAGTTCCCAAGTACAGGTGGCTGGAATACATTCAGAGTCACCTTACAAAAGGGAGAAATATTCCTTGTCTGCAATTCACTGGGAGATTTTTAGGGTCCTAAAATGTATATAAAGGGAATAGTTACAAATGTTCAGGTCTGCAGTCACTGCAGTGAGCAGCAGTAAAAATTGAGTCAATCTTTCTGAGAGCACAGGGACAACTGACTGAGATTCGGGAGGGCAAAAGGGATTTCATCACAGAAACCCAATTCTGCAGATCAGATTTATTCTATAGACCTATGCCATAGCCAGGAAGAGCAACCATGCTCTTCAACTCACAAACCTGATGTCTAATCACAAGATGGATTTTCCTCCCCCATTTTTTAGATGCAACATACAAATAAAATTCATCAGAGGATTCCATTATTTCTTTTCCAAGATTACTTTTTTCTCCATTCGTCAGTTTGATCTCCTGATTTCTTCTAGTATTTTTGCAAACTGTTCTTTTGCTGTCACAGGACATATACATCTCTAAGTTCACTCAGTTATGGAATTTTTTTAAAATTTTTTTTATTATTATTACACATTTTTAGAAGTCAGTTGGGCCCTACAGAAGTGTATCCAATTTGTCATATAACAGATATTTGTACAGGAATGATAAATGTTGGAACAAGCATTAGCAAATAAGCCAGAGAGATCACTGGTATGAAAGAAAACTTTTTCTTCTAACCTCTCTGTGACACTAACAGTGTTTTCCCAGCAATGATCATGAAGAAACAAATACCATTTATAGCAAAGCATGAGCACTGTTGTCCAGTGCTTTCCCTGGAGATGAATAATTAAACTTAAATCTAGGTTACTAGAAATGCAATCACCAGAAAAGATTAACCACATTAATCTCTGATTTTATTTGATGTGTTCCCTCTCCCGTTTCAAAAGCTTAAAATGTACTGCAAGCAGATCCAAGTAACAAAATCAGCTAATGAAGACCTTTAAGAACTGACAGCTGTAGTAAGCTTTGGCTCCATGCCTGAAACCCCGGGACATACTTGTAGCATTCATTGACAATCCTGTGTTCCCAACTTTACCCAGAGCACAATTGTATGGCAAGAAAAATACAAAACTAAACCAAAACAACGCAAAATTACCAACATATTTAGGGCCAGCACAAGGACAAAGCAGTGTGAATGCAGATACCACCTTTACTTTCTACATTTACTTCTCTGAATCCCTACAAACACCCAGTGCAGCAGAGCTGTAAGATCAGCACATACTAACAACGATGCAATTTTAAAAATGGTTTTAATGTTATGTATACATGGAAAGGTAGAACATGGCTTCATAGCTGGCCAAACACGTATTACCCTGAGAACTGCAGTGTGGTTAAAGCCAGAGGAGCGTTTACCAAACACGCTTGCACCCTGTTAGCTGCTGATGCCAGAGGGGAAAGACAGATTTCCAACCTGCCACAGCAGTACTTCGAGGATGAAGGACGAAGGCAGGTGGGCTCTGGGCCCAAGCTTTCTTGCTGAAGTACTCTCTGCTGCAGTATTTTTGTACTGAAAAGGCTGATTACTGGAACTGCCTGATTTGCCATGGGTAGATGCTGCAGTACACCTATGCGTGCCCTAAAGAACGCTGGGCTGAAACCTGGGGGTGGGGACGATGACAGAGGGAAACAATTTTCTAGAAGTGTTAACTCTTCTCAGCGAATGTGTTCATGAATTGATTTTTAAAACAGATCTAGGAGGAAAAGCAAAGAAGAAAGTTGATTGAAAGGAACAAAAGCTGTTGAGAGGGAAAGAGAGGACAAAAAACTGAACTAACCTGAGGCAAAGGTGGAACATTAACTCTCTTAAAATCTTTTAAGAGGTCAGGTTTTAACAAAAGTACTCTGTTCAGGAAAAGTACCACCACGCTGCAGAGAGATGATGATCACTATGTTTTTTCCAAGTTATTCATTAACCATTTCACCTTGCTCTTTTCATTAACTTCAGGATGCACTGACATCCCAGCACTCGCTGTTCCAAATCATATACGATGTACTTTACAAACCAGTAACCACTGCAGTGACAGCTGCAGGCTTCACAGCTTACGGCTTTTCTCCCTCCCAGGACCTGTTAATACATATCCTACACCCCTAATGTCCGCTTTCCTGTTTGAAAATGTTAGCTTGGTATCAAACCCTTTTCCTCAATCCCAAGCACACCTTGCCTGTGGCCTTTTAGCCCCTTTACAGAGAACAGCAGAGGCTCCCTGACATCAGCATGAGATCGTGAGGTGTCTCTCCTCCCAAGGGTCACCTGCAGAAATTGCTTCCTAAACTGCTCTTCCCCGGACAAATTTCTCATTCCCTTGTTTGAGAACTACTCCTTGACAGTGTCCATGCTTTTCTTTAACTCACAGCTCTTCCCTGCAACATGTGACTGTACCCTGATGGAAGGCCATCATTTTTCCTACCTCAGTTTTTTGGGATCACTCTTATAAACTTTGGAAAAATTGGTACACTGCTTACAGTGAAATATTACTGCCACCCTTCCAAGGCTCTGACACCCAAAGAAAGATGTGTAGGTTTTTATTCTGCTTTCCCAATTACTCTGCAAATTCTATGTATTGCATTCTTGCCAAATTAAACCACATTTATGTACTTCTCAATTCACTAAGCAAGAGAGATGGATATACAAACACATCAAATATATCTCTGTCTTCTGAAAAGCCCGGCGGCTGTTGGAACAGCCCAGTTGCAAGCAGGCTGATCTGATACCTTTCCACCTTTGTCCTGTGAGGCAGAAACACCACCTCCCAGCCAGCTGGAAAATTCTGATGGATTCTGCAGAAATCTGTTTCACTGAACTTTTCCTTTTCTACCAGCGCTTTGCTTTGATTACTTTATTATTCTTTTTACTCTGAAAACTTCACACTATTCTTTGCATGGAACTTGACAAAATAATTTTTCTTTTTTATTCCACTTTACCAAAAAAACAAGGAAATAACAAATCTTATTAATACCAGAGTTGTCTTTCCTGGCTCCTCCTAGCAGTGTCAGATTCAGCAAGGGGGGAGAATTCTGAGAACAGGAAAACCTTAACTGGATGGAGGGATCAGAGGAAGCGTGCCAGTGGTCAGTTCTGATGGGCATGAAAATAAGCCATGCAGAACTGAAGCAAAAATCTGTTGTTTTTTTTCCTTAATTCTTACCTGTCTCACAAAGATCAACGCGTAAGTGATGACAAACAAGCTGCGTTACATTTCTGTTTAAAGCATAGTGTGTCCTTGACTCTGCATGTTTCCTACTTACCGCTCAGTAAATCTTTCCAGCCACCACAGCCGGATTTCAGATGCCCAGCAGATACTCTTTGTCCTATTAGCATTTATGCCTCAGGCTCTGAGGTACACGAGGTAACCTATACTTTTGTGCAGACAGCTCTGTCTGCAAAACTACAGAACCTGAAGAACAAAATTCAAAAGCAGGAAAGCTTCAGAATTGAAGGGTTGGGTTTTTTAATTGTGTGTGAAGCCCTGTTAATCCTGTGAGAGTGGCTGTTACCGAAGCTGACTGTTCTCTGGGAACTGGTACTTCATTTCCTACAATGGTAGAAAGCATTTGGTTGAACCTAACTCCTCCAGCTAACAAAAGAAGCTAAAGTTCGGTTTGCAAGTCCCACTGTTCCAAATCCATCACTTCCCTCAAGCTTCTCTGTGTCTTTTTGGAAAGAGCAGAGCTGGTTATGAGTATTTAAAGAGCCGTATGTGTCTTCCCTGAAGACATCTCCTTCAAAGCCCAAGAGACCAAAACCAGTTTCTTGAGGATTCTTCTCTCAGTTTCTGTAAAAAGACTGTGGAAAGGGCACAGCATTTCATACCATTAGGATTAACCAATGACAGATTTCAATTTCTGGCAATAGTGAGAATGTAATTATATACCTTGATCCCTAATTAACTACTGGCACTACTGAACTGGCTCATCCACTGCACAAGAGCAGTGATTTCAGTGAACAAACACCGAAGTGACCTATTACCTCAGCAGAAGAGTCAGAAAAGACTAACCACGGGCTTGGTTCTGCAAAACACGAAGCAACGTTCATGGATCCTGCTAGAGCCAACAATCAGAGCCTGGCCCAGGATAACTGTCTTGCCTCTACTTTATACACTGCAAAATTGAATCACAATCAGACAAAGTGACTGACAAACACGTGAAATGCCTATCAAAAGTGGGACCAACCTCCAGCCCTTGATTACCAGGGTCTGCTCTAGTCTACTAAACCACAGCTATTCCATTGTTTAAGTGAACAGAATCCCTTCCCCAGGCTTGTCAGTAAGAGATCTTAACATACTGCTAATGAGCCTTTTCCCTTGTGCTGTCAGAAAAGCCACTTATAGCTGCCCTGTAGAGTATAGAGCATATCACAAGCACTGACAAACACAGTTAGGTTAAGGGAAGTAAGTTTATTACAAGTTTGTGGAAGGCTTTTGTGTTCTGGGTGGGGTTTTTTTTCATTTTTCTCTGTTCCAGAAAGTAATTACAGGGCAAGGGTCACTATCCTAAAATGGCAGGGAAGAAATCTGATAAATAGGAGTCCGCTTAGAAAACAACTTCCCCCACTATGCATCTCATGTACAGACTGTGGAAATCACATCAGCAAACCTGCTGAGGGTACACTCTGTCCCCTCACGTCACTGATGAGTAAGCTGAACAAGACTGGACCCAGCAGTGACCCCGGAGTACACTGCTAGCTACACGCCCCCAGCTAGGCTGCGCCGCTGATCACAGCCCTCTGAGCTCTGCCATGCAGCCAGTTCCCAATCCGCCTCACTGGCCACACTTCCTGAGCTTACTATGAGGATGTAATCAGATGTTATGTATCAGAGCTTTCCGGCACCACACCAGGTTAGTCCTGATGGGGCACAGAAGAAAAGTCAAAGCACAGGAGAAGTAAAAAAACCACACAGCATTAGCTGTTGCAGAACTAAGACCACATCTTGGACTGAACTTTCTATACTTTCATTGGTTTCCTAGTCATTTCAGCCCAGTTTGCACCAGGTGATGGACATCCTATCTACCTGCTAAACTGTGGGAATAGGTGTTTTGGAATCTCTTTTTATCCAAGGCAAACTTTCCAAGGTGGTGCTGCTGACATGGTATTTAGTTTGTGGTTTGAGTGCTTGTCATTTGTTTATTTTGCGTGATACCAGGATGAATAGCAAGAAGGGTTTGTTTTTATGGTGCAGAAAGACACTCCTGACATTCCAAAGGGAAGGATCGAAGGGGTGGTCTACAACTCCACTGATGACTAGCACTTCATCCATGCTGAGCTCACAGAGTTTGGGAAGGAGGGATGACCCTACCAGCAACCACTGTGATGTTGGGTGATCCCTTTTGTCTTCCCGCTGGAGGAAGGGAGCTCGCTGAATCTGTTGGTTTGGTGTTGGCAGAAGACTCAATGTTAGATAATCTTTCCCGGGTTTCAGGGGCCGCACTAGGAGTTCTCAGTGGCACCGCAGCAAGACAGAAGTTTTTTATGGTAAGTCTTTCCTGCCTTGCTGCTTCCACCTTCATTTACATCTGCACAAAAGGGTATTCATATTCACCCCTGACAGGCATACAGAATTGCACAAGGTTAAAACCAGCCCACTGATTAAAGTGACAGTTAAGCAAAGTAATCTCTCCCCCTAGAACGACGGGATTTATCTTAAAATAACTTGGAAACTTTCTCTTTCCTCAGTCTTCCAATGGAACTTGAATTTTCTTAGATCTACTACACCAAATGAAGAAACCTTTTACTGTCATTGGCCTTTAATCTTTTTATGTCATTAAAGAGGCAGTCCCAATCCCTTCTAAAGGCAGAGAGCAGGCTCCCTGAAGCACAAGAAGACTGAAAGATATGTAGGTATTTCTGCATCTTACTTCAAGTAAATTCCTACATTTTTAGACAACAAATACTTACTCTCACTCTCCCTGATCCTGTAACTGAATCCATGTGGGTTGAATCCTGAATCAAAAGTCTTAATGAAGTGCAAAAACATCTTTAGAGACTGAATGCAAGATCAGGAATGTTGAGGATTTCCATTCAGGCACATGGAAGCACATACAACACAAGTAATACAGAAAATGTAGGTTTGATTAAGTTTCCTGCTTTTCCAAGAAGTCACACTAAATAGAATCTATGGTCTGGAAGAAATAGATAATCGTTTCTAACATCATTTCTGCCAGAGGCCTGATGGATGGCTATGAACACGTTTTGTGTCTGTGACTCCTTTTCTCCACCTTGGAAGAGAACACAGATCCACAGAAGACAAATACTATAAGTCACAGATAATCTTTAAATAAATTTAAACTAAGTTTTACCAGTAACTTATCATAATATTTCCAGGATTTTCTCCTTGTACAGACCAGAACTTGTTACCAAAAGTGGAAACAGTAGAGCAATATGAGGAAAAATTTCAGTAAATTAACTCTTCTCTGTGATAACCTCAAAACAAGCCAGCTTGTTTTGAGTGCAGTGAAAGTAATAAATTCAAACTATTAAAAGGTTTTAAAGTGGGCTGAAAAGCAAAGCACTGGATTTGTCTACACTGACATGACCAATGTACCTAGGTTCAAACAAGTTGGTCTCATAATCAAGACAGCTCAGAGCTCAACAGGGACAACTTCTCCAACACTCTTCCCTGTCTACCGGGTGGCTTTTGTTGTGCAGTTTGCCGTGTGTCACCATGGCTAGAGAAAGGGTTTGAACTGCACCTACACAACATAGCCATCACAGTCTCAAGAGCACTGTAGAAATACTTAATATTTAAGGACTAGATACAGTCATATGAAGTAGATGCGCATACACATACATATGTTTTATATACACACACACAATATATAGCACTCACCGGCCACCAAACCATGCTTCGTCCAGCCAGGAAGAATCCACCTACTGTCCCACGGTTGGTTGAGTACATAGCCTGGAAAAAAGAAAGAAAGAAAGCAAGAAAGAAAGATTGAATCATATTTTAAGTATAATAGGCAAGAACAAACAGCTAGAATGAAGGGATAAAATATACGCAGAGGGCAAAGTGGAAGAAATAAAAACAGAGTGGTTAAAAAGAAAAACTTTATGATGAAGAAAATAATACAACTGAATAATGATTCTTGTATCTAGGTCTACATTAGCCATTCACGCTTCATTGCTTCACCTTTCATTACAGTGCAAAACAAAATAAAATTAAACTTAACTAAAAAAAGATCATTCAAAAGCTCATATGAACACATCAGGGGTGCAATGTCTTTGACTTCAGGCATCAAAAAAGACTGTAAGTTGCAACTTCATTAACAGAAAGTGTGCAGCTTTTTTATTTAATATTATCCAACCCCAGCAAATACCTACAAAAATCTATTTTCTTGTTGTGATGTCAGCATTGCACCCCCTTCTCTCAAGTTCAAAAAAAGAAGCCAACTAAGATTTCCTTTTTACAGACTCATTTTGTATTTTTCAAGGGATGGGCTTCAGAAGGAAGCTTGGTCCAATTTCTGTTAATGACCCTGATCCAAATATTGGATTCCCATTGTCTCCTCTGATGGACTTTGAACAGGCAAATAAAGAAGACTTGGGAAAATTAGCCAGATCTTTTCTTCTGATGCAGAACAAAGGAAGTAAATGTAATAGACTTACACTTAACTACACACAGCAACCGAGTATTTGTCCAATAAAGAAGACATTGTTGCTGTAAAGAAATGGTTCCAGGAATTACTCAGCAGACAAGAGCCTGACAAGCCACAAATCAGCCCTTTTTTGTCACAAATGGTTAATGCAAAGTTCAGCATCAGCACCAGCTAGACTTCCGTGGCAAGGACCCAGCTCCTTCCCGCAGGACAGCAAGGCACTCAAGTATACTGGGGGGTCCAGAGTTTTTCTTACAGTTTTGGCATCTACTACTGTGATGAAAAGGTAAAGAAAAGGTTGTGTCCACCCTAAATCTTTGGTACTCTTCAAAATATTGCCAGGCTGCTAGAAAGGGAAGTTTGTTTTGCAGCTGAGTTCTCTGCGCAGCAAAATGGACCCCTGGGATGCTCCTGGCCAGGAGAGGATTACTGAGGGACACTGCCTCCCCTCCACTTGTTAATGGTCAGGTGTTCAGGCGACCAGGAGAGCTTGCCCCAAGGAAACCAAAATTTAGTGACATTCCACTGTTTACAGCTTTGTAGCTCACAGTATTGCCCTATTATCTTCAAACCCTTCAGCACTGAGGTTACACCAACAGGATAGTATCTGCCTTTCCCCATTAGCCGTGAAAGCACTGCACTTTGGTTGCAGATGAGGCACAGAGTTTCCCTTGCAGCCCTCAGCACATTCAGCATCGCCGGGCTGAGGGCAAGAGGTTCCGCTCTGCTTAGACCATGAACAGAAAGTCATTGCCAGCACTTGCCACCCCCAAACCTGTTCCTTCCTCATTGTTTCAGTGGTGCCGCAGCCGGCAGCCAAGGTCCTGCTGGCAAAAAAAGCCACAATAAGGCTGCCCTTAAGCGGCACCTACAATCCTGAGCACCTCACTCCTTTGCAGAGTGATCTACAGCCCCGGGTCCGTCTGCAGTGTTCCTGTTGCACCCCCACGCTGCCCCCACACACACTGACTTCACCTCCGTTCTTCTCCCTGCAACTGCCCCTTCCCACCATTTCCTACAGCATCACCTTACGCCACCAGTTCTCACTGCAGTCCCAGTGCTCCACGGTGCCAAACCCCATCCATTCACCTCCCGCCTGCTTTCTAACAGGGACCCCAGCTGGCCTGATCTTCACTGAGCAGACCTCCGCTCCTTCCCACACAAACTTCATTACTCCACCTTCCCCACTAGTTCCATTCATCCACCTAAATGGATGCCTCCCCAGGTCACCATCCCCTCTCCAGTGAATAACCACATTTCCCCCACCATGCACTTATTAACTATCTCAATTAAGCACCAAAATCTTTATACAATTATACGTTTTCATTTACGGAGCCATTTTCCCAAGACACTATAAACTACCTGCTCATCAAGTAAAATAAAATAAAATAAATAATAAAATAAACCAAACCAAACCAAAATAAAATAAAATAAAACCCCAACCTACCCATAGTCCCACTGCCAGGACTACCACAAAATAGATGACAATAACAGAGATGTCTGCAGGATTGTTGATCCTTATGTTGGGTTCCATCCTGGCTGCTTCTCTGGCTTTCTTCTTCTTCTTTATCTCCTTATGTGCTTCTTGCAGAGTTCAGGTTAATGATAAACTGCTGTCATTCCCTACGTCTTATATAATATATAACTTCAGATTCACTTGTCTCCCATGGGACACAAGTTGAAGCTGCTGCTTTTCCTTGGAAAACAAATTCTTCCCAAATACTGCTCCTCTGTTACAGGTGCTGCAGATTTCAGAGTTCAGTTCCCCTGCCAAAGGTGCTCAGGGTTTTAACATCCACGAGCAGATGTCTGAGAAGGAATGAGCACGGAAAGGAGTGGCTTGGCTGCAATAAACCCACATATTTACCTCACTGTGTGAATACTTTTTTTTTTTTTTTTTTTTTTTTTTTTAATTGTTTTTACCTTTATATCTATTAATGGAAGATGTAGTTCTTTTAGACGGTTATGGTAAGCAATTATCTGTGAGGAGGAGTGAGTGACCTGATATGTGGGGAAAACCCAGGGGTCCAGAGCTGGGACATCTTCTGTGTCATCTGTCAACTCAGCAGCACGACTCAGTGGAGCAACAGCCCTGCATTTCTGGGAAGGAGACAACTTGAAGTTGTTTACATCTCTCACACAGATACAGGTAAAGATGCATGTGAACCACAGGACTTAGGTCCAGGAGCTTACTGTGCCAGATTCCAGGATGTTTAGGCCATGGTGTTGGTTCTCTCTATTGTAGCTAATCAGCTTCACATTCAAGTAAGTTCAAAGTTCATCAGAGCTTGGGTCTGCTCTCCCTTTATTTGTTCCTCTGACTTCAGAATCAAGCTAAGCAAAATAATTGGTCACAAAGATGTGGAACACACTGATTATAGACAGATCTTCATGCTCTTAACAAGGAAGCTTCCCCAAACCTCTGAGCTAGAGGAGGTTAGAAAAATCCAGGATATTTAGAACAAGAGACGCAGGTGCCAGGCATACTTCTGGACTCTGAGTATACCTGAAAGTCCTATTGTCTGCTTGATACTAGGGAATCATTATTCATTTACAGGTGATTAGGCTGCCCTTTGGGAGTAAAATGTTACCCTGAAGTTACGCTGAGTAGAACAAGCAGTACAGTACACAGAAAGCACCGCAGGTCTGACTGATCTTGCAGTGGTTATTTCCTTGGGAGCTGAATTTGAGGTCTGGCACTCTGTTCATTGGCAAAGAATTTTTCTTAAGTAAACTACCCTTTGGTAATTGTGGCTAATAAAAAGCATCAAAGTCTAAGAAGCTATAATAAAGTGTGATTGCTTATAAGAATAAAATAAAAATATCACTATTGTTTGAGCACCTATCCTCTTATAAAATAGTCCTGTCCTCTGATTGTTTAGGCATCTCTCCCAACACACATTCTTCAGTTTGTCCTACAGGACTGTGAAATGTTAGCTTTAAATCCAACAGAGAAAAAATTAACCCTGGAAGCTGCTGAGCATCCAAAATTCCCATTAGCTGCAACCTTCCCTGCTGTGTATTTCAGAGGAAAATAAAAGACTTATTTACTAACCTTAATTATCAGGAAACAGTTTGCCTAAGATAGGCTGTAGATGGCACTTCTTTACAAAGATTGACAAAGATTCCTATGGGTCCTGGCAACTAACAAAAAGGTTGGTTTCCATGAACTCCATTTCTGCATCAGTCTACAGAGGCAAAGCAAAGAAAAATTAGTCAGGAACTTACCTACTATAACGTGTCTTGTGTTCTCATCCAGAGCTCTGCAAAAAAGAGCTCAGAGGCTAAGAAACGCTACAGCCTGCGGTACACAGCTCCTAGCACAGCCACATCAACAAGACTGCAAGGTTTGAAAAGTAACAGAGAATCAGTGTCTAAAAAATAATAATTATGCAATTCCTATCTTTATATACAGTGGCAACAAACTTTATTCTGGTTTTTTTCCTAAAGGTCACAAACCCAAACCAAACATTCTCTACAAGACTGTTAAAAGGGGGAGGTGGCTTTGTCGAGGCTCTTAATATCTCGTCTCCACATCCTCGTATCTGCAGTCCAAAGAGAAACCTAGAAGCATTATATTCAGCAGATTGTTGGTGTACTGCATTAATCACTTAATGAACTGAACGCTTATAAATGGTCTCTGAAAAGTCAGCCAAGTTTCCCGATTTGAAAAAAGCTGAACCTACCTTTGTATTAAAGTTTTCAATGATAAGCATGAGTAAAGCTCCTGATGTGAAGTGTGAGGAGACAGGAGACAATGATAACTTCTTTTTCTCACACTCAGCTAGCAACGTGCTTCAGTGGGTGCTCTCATCATCCTGAAGCGTCTGGTCAAGCAAGTTTAGGGCTCCAATACTAGAGAGAATGACAAATAATTTGATATATTGAGGAAATTTCTCTATTTTTTCCTTTGAGCCAGGCTAATTCATTGAAGTAAGAGAGATTGTAATGGGAGTGAGAAAAACAACTAGTCTAAGTAGCACAACACAGTGACTATGATCCATGCCTGTAATGATTGTTCCCCTCGGGATCAAGTCTGAAAACATTTAGCTTGTCACAAATATGCCTGTTCATACTTGAACAGACAAAAAAGACAATGGATGAGAGCACAAACAGCTACAGAATGCTGGAGTAATTTATTCAAAATCACACACCAGACTACTGATGGAGATCAAACAGAATTGTGTCATGGATCTGCATACCCAACCGTGTAACTGCAAGGGCTGACAGAGGCACCACTGTCTTACGGAGCACAGAGCAGGTACATGAGCTATGTAGAAGCCACAATTGCCCTGTTGTCACTAGAAAATGGGGCTGTAGCATAGAAAATTTGAGAATTATAGCCCTTGCTGCCACTTAGCCTAGTCTTTTAGAAACTTATGTGTAAGTCTTCCTCCTGAAGATGGCAAATGATAAAAAAAAAGTAAAACAAACTACAAAGCAAAAGATGCATTAGTATGCAAACTACCTCCCAAAGAGGAACTCCTCCAATCTTTTCTCTGACATTCCTCCACAGTTCTTTATAAAGCGAGCAGATTTCTTTTGGAGATGATCCTCAGAAATGCTAATTTATATACGGGATCCTTTGTACAATTAATAAAGGACAAACCCAGACAAAAATGTGCAGTTATTTTACTTGCAGAAGGCCATATACTATGTTAGTAAAGTCTCTTCCCTCTTTTGCTGGTTTCCTAGCCATGTAGTAAGAACTTGGTGAGAAAAGAGATCATATTTGCAATGGTCCTAATAATAGAGGATGGCAGTTCGAGTAGGAGACAGGAGGATCATTTAGCACCTTTTGTTTGATGCCACAAGTCCTTTTTCTCTTTGTGCAAGCTTGCTTAAGTGAGCAAAACCTGAGTCTAATTAGAAGAATTAATCACAGAAGGATGACGAAAATGTTAGAAACTAAAAAGTGGAATCCATAAAAGAGGAATTACCTCAAGGAAAAAAGCTCCAAACTCCAGTAGATATGATGTAGATAGAAGAAAAAATCAGTAGGAAAAGAGGTGCCTTCCTAAAAGCTTATCAGAAAGCAAGCAAGGTTACTTTATCCTCATTCTGAGGATCAGATCAAGAAACATGAAAAACCCCATGTGTTTATCATCAGACAAAAAATAACAAAAATAA
This sequence comes from Ibycter americanus, assembly GCA_035590275.1. Taxonomy (NCBI): domain Eukaryota; kingdom Metazoa; phylum Chordata; class Aves; order Falconiformes; family Falconidae; genus Ibycter; species Ibycter americanus. The sequence goes on from JAVJGI010000001.1 coordinate 89,935,867, forward strand.
AATGAGCACTTTCTAGACTTATTTTCTAATTAGTATATATCTACAGAGGAGAAATATCAGAGGACATAAAAACAGGTTTATATGCAGATGGACAAACAGAATTGAAGCAAGGAAATTCAGTTCTTAAGCAACTGATTAAATTCTCTGTGTGTGATCTCTAAGTACACCCAGACCGGCAGTGTCTAAGCCCTGCCAATGTCATAAAAACAACAGTCCAAGGACTGTACTCTTCTGGCAAGATAGACTAAGATAGCAAAAAGGTAACTTGAATTTATTTTTATTTTATTAATGTTTGATTCTTTCTTATAATTCAGGAGATTAACAGGGGAGGATCAATGGCAAGAGATGGATTTGAAATTTCCATTGGGAATAATGAAGTTGAATAACAGATTGAAAAATACTCCCCCAAATGAATGCAGACTGTCACCAGATTTAGCCACCTGACAGCGAGGCAGACAGATTGTTCCCCACAAGCAACTTCTCAACCGAGTAGCATTCTCATTAAAAGAGAAGTACGACTATTACCCCATAGACTACATAACACAAAATATATTTATTATCCTTATGATCTAATCCATCATATTTTGTATATGTTAGAGGTTTGCTAATCATTCTCAGGAGCTTCCTACCTTTCCCCTAAAACAACATTTCCAGAAAAATATTTTTTAGAGATCAATACCTGCTGATTTGCCACTTCCACTATACCTAAAATTAAATAATAGAAGTAATTATCCAGAGTGGCTGCATAATCATGATCACAGCTCTCAGAAATATTTTTAGCACTCATATCCCAGAGATGCTTTAGGGAAAATAATATCTCCACCACATAAAATACAGGAGAGAAATGAACAGGAGATGAGCTGCTGATGCCCCTTCCACTGAAATAATTCTTCAGTTTTTCAGGTGAACTAATGAAAATCCTAGTTGTTCATACTCTTATTTTGTTTGAAATAACTGTAATCACTCTTGAAAAATGGATAGCCTCAGCCCTTGTAGATATGTTTTCATTGCCCTACAGCAATAAGCAGCAACAAATTTATTAATATTTATTGATTTGACAGGTTAATTTGATTAAAGAAATCTAAGTGGAGGAGGGAAAAGATCATAATCTACTAATGTAATAGGCTAATATATATTCCAATTTGCTCTACAGCATCCCAGGAGCTCTTAGTTAAGCCTCTTGTTTGCACAGTGTTTGATTGCAAAATTAAATGAGGAAAAAATCTGAATAATACTATACAAAATACAATATAATACTGGAAAACCAGTAAGAACCAAAAATGTTGTTGGAAAGAACCCAGAGGAAACATTCTTTGAGGAATCTGGGCTGAAGGAGGTAGTATTCACGTTTGGCACACTTTTTTGCTATTGGAGCAATAATTTGTTCAGAAATAGGGAAGAGTGAGACATGGCAATCCCTGGTCAGGATAAAAATTAAAAGAATTGCCTGGAAACACTTCCCTGAGAGGGGGAAGGAAAAGCTAACAAACAAACCAACCCCAACCAACAACAAAAAAGATCATACACAGGCAACAAAAAAGAAATGGAAATACTGAACATGAAGAGTGTGAAAAGTATGCTAATATTACCTGAAAATGAAAAATATTGATAAATTACCAGACACATTTATGCAGAGGTATCTTTTGATCAGACTTTGACTTCTGACAGATTCTAGAACAGAACAACAGACAGAAGCGTTATATTGGTATGAAATGGAGATCCCTTCTAAACTGAGATCTTACTCATCTGCTAACTTATAAAATCTCAAAACCAAAAAATACTTGTTCTATAGTTTCAGTCTTTTTAATCAACTTACTGCTAATTATTGAAGTTATTACAAAACTATTGCTTTGATATTAAGGCAGTAGCCTGCATCTGTTTCCCGGAGAAAAGCTAGCCTAGTCTGGTACCTAAAAAAGTCTGTAAACTTCCCTAGCAGATATGGAAAGTAGTCTAGTCGAGCTGTGTATCCTGAACTAAAAGAACATGTGTTATAAACTAATGATATATTTTCTTACTTTAGTAATCATTGAGGGCAAGACATGGGCAGAACTTGAAAACTTCATAAAACGTTACGATCACAGGAATCATTTTAACCGTGTATCAGATCTTGTATATCAGATTCTTGTACCTCTAACTAAACTCCTAGGACAACATGAATGGAAGGAATATTACACAGACTGCTATTGTGAAGCAATAAAACAATTCCAAAGCAACCATGCCCTTCCTTTTAAAAGACTCATCCCTCAATTTCTAAGTTCTGTGGATATCAGAACTTAAAACGTTAATTAAACTATAATCCAGAATGACAAAAGAGGCTCATGACTAAGCACAACAGCAGTTAAATAGCTCAGTAGCTGGAACAAAGTTATCACTCATTCATCTCTAAAACTTTGATTTAGATTATTGCTTCACAATATACGTTTTTGCTAGTATATTCTTTCTATTCCAATCATAATTTTAATGACTGTACATAACCTCATGAAGGCTCCATCTAGTCACGAGTTTTATAGCTACCCTGGTGAACAATCCAATTCAAGTAGCTACATACATTCTTCTTCATGAAGCCTTCTGATATTGCGCGACGTGTCAGCCACAGCAAAACTTTGCGACTACTAAAACTGAAACCTCGATATACATGAATTTCATCATTTTCTTTGCCCTGCCAAAATAGATGTGAAGATTATAGAATGAATTTAATACTAGACATTCATCATTTAAATCTTCCCCCGTCATCAGTGTGATGTAGTCTTCGGATAGATTTTAATTGTTATTTTGTAGAAAGCTGAACATTTCTAGAAGGAATTTTAGTTCATGGGCCTCACAGATGAATAGTTTTATATTATACATCAGATCATGTTATTTCAGTCTGTGGTATACATGTTTACCAGTACATGTAACGTGTGTATTTATGTGAGGGTTTTTCTCTGTATATCAGAGCGTCAGTGCATGATGTAAAGATGGCATGTTGATGGGTGTGGATATTTCCGGGATTTTCACTGGGGCATAAACAGTCCACTTACATTTTTTACATGAGTGTTTGATGACACCAGCACATAAAGAAAATAACCAACCCACAAAACAAAACCCGCTTGATCTTTGCAGGTGCTGTGAAATTTGTTTGCTCACATTGCGATGTGAGGAGCTACACCAGAGCAACAGGTAAACTGATAATTAAACATAATAGTCTCTTTACAGTAAAGGAACTCTTCACAATGACTATAGCTCTTGCTAAAACAAATCAGCTCGCCCGATTCTGACACTGCTAAATTCCTCGGGTAGACAGGTTGCTGGTGGTTTAGGCATCGCGTTTAAAACCGTGCTGAGAGCGCTCTTCGTTTGGAACAGTGCTTCGAGCAGAGGCAGCAGGCAAGACATCAGCATTCCCAACGTTATCGACACTTGCTGTCTTCTTTGTTATAGGGAACAGAGGCCGATTACCATTCAGAATGCGCTACTCAGACACAAAAAGGCTTCAAAAGCCCTATCTTCCCTGTTATCTGACAACTCAAAACACCAGAAAGCCTGACAAACTGGATGAGCAGGTATTCCCCAAACCGCTACCGAAAGTAGAGAATACAGAGGATGAAAGTGATACTGTTATAGATGTTCTCCACCAGAAGAAATGTTCTTCAGGGAGAAAACCTCCTGGATCTGCTCTGTGCATTCCTGAAACAGCTGTCCCAGGATTAGCACAATGTAACTAAAAAATCAGCACTGTGTTCTTCTTTTTTCTCTTCAGTGGTGTCAGGCTCTTGCTTCAGGATTTGATAAAAAATTGACGTTTCTACCAAAAACAGTCATTACAGTAATATTTTTCATTCATCCAATCCACTGCACAATCTGTAGCTGAAATCTAGCATGTACATTTAGTATCATATACCAAATTATGCCGTTCAACTGTGTTAAATAGAAACACCAACACATCCATGTACAGGATAATTACACCAATGCTGAAAGGAGGGGAGAAAACCTCCTGGAATGCTTCACACACCCCCAGAAAAAAACCCAAACAACATAAAATTTGTGATGTTGGCTCCATGGGGATTCAACATCTCCAGTTTTCTTCTTTAAAGCCAAGGAAGGATACTAGTGGCAATTAGGAGTGGGAAATCAGTAAGCATCTAATAAAGAATACTTTCAGCAGTAAGACATATCAACTTCAGCTATTTTTCAAGTAATACTGCTGAAAGAAAAAAACTCCTGTGGTCTTTGATAGCTTTTGACAGCCAGCTGAACTGCCAGAAAGCTCCGGGCCCAGCATGATCTGTAACGGATACCTAGAATAGGTCATAACTAAATCCCAACTTATTCAGCAGCTATACTTGTTCTGTTATATTACTTGTACTTGCAGTAATAATTTCTATGCTTTTTCCCCACAACCTTGCTACATTAATGCAGTGTGTAAAATCCACACGTGTTAATCTATCGGAAATAAGGACCACTGAATAAAGCTTTTGACAGCCTACGACACACTAAGGATTGTTAATGTGGACTGGGTGGTAACTGGGCAAGGAAACTAAGCATTGATGACAGGTTCTCTATACATGCTTACAGCAAGAGAAGGCGGTTGGCTTTAAATTACCCTTTATTTCGCAATACTTCAGGTGTGGAACATTTGTGATTCAGGTGCAGTTGCAAAGTGCAGTACACTATGTTTAAGAAGGGTGTGTAAAATTTGGAACATATTTTTCAACATCACTTAAGAAGTTTTGTATCATCAGGACACTGCTTACTGCAAACTGCGTTGCAGAGGACTGTAAGGCTTACCTATGTAGATCAGGCTGAGTACTGAAGTCACCCCAGGTAAGAATGTGGCTTCCATTGCCATCAAAACCCATCACATCCAGAGGGACTACATAACACTGGAATACAAGTTTACAATCTACTCCCAGAGATCAGTCCCAGAATAGCAAAAATCTCTTCTAACTCCTCAAATGTCGGTGATCCTCCTTTAAGCTCATGCAAAAGAAGTGCAAATGTTTTGGGAACATCATGCAAAGATCACCGATAGAATGAGAGATTCACATTCCAGGACACTCTGGGTGTAGCCCAGAGGGACAATCTGAGTTTCCATTTGTGCTCACAGATAAAATTTGATCCGAACACTTTAGAGAGTAAGCAAACCACGTATTTATAAAAAAAAGATTTAGAAGACTACATAAATTAGGCCTCTTGGTTGTCAGGAGAAATAGCAAGTGTGTGAATAAACACGTATGTTTGCTGGAAAATTGTAGATTTGTAACTTGTTGGAATTCTTTCCACATCTAGAAACATTCATTTTTACACTATATTGCCACTTCGAAAAATTCTGAGAGATCTCCTGCATATGAGTAATAGGATTTTCTTTAAGGAAGCTGAGTCTTCAAACTAGGAAACACATAAAAAGCTATTTTTGTGTGTTCGTTTATCAGAAGTGACCTCACTTGACTGAATTAGTACTTAAAACATACCCTTCTTCTCAGAGATCACAAGGGGTAGAGAAAACTGTTCTTGTACAATCACACGACATCAAACTGATTAAGAGTGGCTATTATTTTACTACTTGTTAATGATTCCTTAAGAGTCCAGAACAACTGGCAACAACAGAAAGGAGACTCATTTTACCATGTAAGACTCTTTTCATCATGATCAGATGCTTCAGTGAATCTGAACATAGGGTGCCTTAGACCATGTCAGAACTGGGGTGACCCTTATGAGCAAATCACTGTTAAACAAAATCCATCAAGACATACTTGTTCAACATTTTGGGGACAGGACAGGACAACTTTCATTGTCAGAGGTGACAACAGTAAAGCCGCCTCCCTACAGCTACACAAAGGAAGCCTGCTACTAACGAATGTGCACCCATAACGACTGGCCAAGAAATTTCCACCTAGCTGGTGTCACCTACCAAATTGTGATGGCAGGTTTTAAGTCCCAAACTATCTGAAAAGAGAGCAATAGCAGTCCCAGGTCCCAAGGTTTCCCTTCTCACTGCTCAGTGCCTGCTCCATGCTGGTTGCTGCTCTGCCAAATAAGCATTGAGCTCCCCACACGGGAACATAAAGTTGTCTCCCATTCCAAAAATCCTGCTTCCACTGGTAGTTTCTGTACACTTGCAGAACAATGCTTCTGTCAGACCAAGACACTGTTTAGATGGACAAATTAAAGCCCTTTAGACTTGATTCGCATGTCTTGTCAGCATCTGAAAAAAGGTCTAGTAGTGCTGCCTTTTCAGTCTGTGGGACCTCCCCTTCTGCCTTTTTTTCACTAGACTTACTCCGTGACAAGCAGGAACCGGCATTCTCAGCAAAGGGAGCCTGCGTGCATCTCTGCTGCCAGCCTTCAAAGGAAAAGAGCAGCTTGCAGGACAGCTGCTAGGCAGATTCAGGCTGCTTTTTGCTACAGCCTGGCAAATCATGTTTGAATGGTAGATCAAAAATGGCACAGTATCCAGGCACCCATGAAGCACAAGCACCCTCACAGTAGCCCAGTGTTTTCCCTGACACAGAACCTGGAAGAAGCTAATCTCAAAGAATAAATTTCTCCACAGGCTTCCACATTATATAATGTGTCCTGATTTCTTTATAGAGGAAAACACACGGGTATCAGGACATGGCACATCTGAGGACATCCTTTAGTACACTGTGCTAAGAGCTAGCATGAATACCGAACCTGTGCTCTGTCAGATACGTACAGCTATGAGATTGTGTCCACATGCCTGAGTCACATCAGACTTGAGCTGCTAATGATCCAGCCTTACTGCAGACCAAACTTACAAGAGGGGTAATTCTTTCTTAGGATACCAAGGCAGAAATTTCTAAGTCTTTGACCAACTTGCTGCTGTAGTTTTCATTTCTGCTACTGGAATTGGCTAGGAGCACACTGTAAAACATAGGAATTTTCCTTATTTGAAGAGGAACAAGTCCTCCCAGAAGTCATTTCCAGGCACACAAGGGACAAAAAAGGTAACTGGGAACAGCTGTTGCAGATTTACCAAGGGAAAATAAACCCGACTGCCTTCTACAATAAAATAACTGGTTCCATTGGCATGGAGTAGCAGGCTTTTGACACTGTCTCCCACAGCATCATTGTAGCCAAACTGGCAAGGTATGGACTGGGTGAGTGAGCTTAAAAAGTGGGTGAAAAACTGGCTGCACCATCAGGCTCAAAGGTCAATGGTTCAAAAGTCTAAGTGAAAGCTGTGCAAGGACAAGAAGCAATAGTCACAGACTGAGCAGGAGAAATTGTCATTGGATACAGGGGGGAAAAATTCAGTGTAAGTGGCTAAGCCCTGAAATAGGTTGCCCAAAAAGACAAGAGAAATATCTGTTCTTGGAGATTTTCAAAACCTGACTGGACAGGGTCCTGAGCAATTTGATCTAACTTTGACATCAGCTTAGCCCTGCCCTTCATGGTCTCTGGAAGCCCATTTCAAATGATATTATGTCATCTGGAGATATCTGACATGTTTCCTGTTCTTCAAAGGCCATCTTGCTACACAAGGCTGCTCGACAAGCTTATCTCTGCATTCAGGTATGCTGTCATAGGCTCACAAACCAGTTTTGATGCACGTTCTCACAACTATGCCACTAAAAAAGTCAATAGTGTCATACACTCGTTTCTTAGTACTCACTTACTGCCAAATCCTTGAGGTTGTTATCAGGCAAAGTCCCATAAAACCCTGGAGAAAGCAGAGTACGTCAGTGCTTGTACTTCATTGTGACTTATCTGAACACAAACCACACGTGAGCTCACTGAAACTACATCGGGGCTGTGGGGGCAAAGTCTGGAAGCTGCTAATCACTGTTTATCCAGCTCTTATACAGACCTCTTTTTGGAGTTGCAGGTATGGTGCCTGAATAAAGTCTGAGCAAAGCTGACAATGGACTTCACCAACGGACTACAACTGACTTACTACACTAAACTGTTGGTGGGTGACTTGGAGCCTGAGGCTACATATCCCAGTATTTCATTAGCCTTCACACCACTATAGTAAAATCAGCACTTTTTTTCAGACAGCAATGTTAATTCTCCTCTCAAATACAGAAAGGATAGTTCAAAATCAGTGGAACAGCTGAGAACAAAAGGCAGTAATGACTTTGACTTCCCAATCCCAAAGCTGAACAAGGGTGACCACAAGGTATCAACAGTAACGTGGGAGCCTGACTGCGGTCCTGGATAGCGCTTAGGAGTGGCAACTATTTAGGCCAGTCAAAAATTGAGCCAGATTCACTTCCCTCCTCCTTTTTTTTTGCTAGAAATATTTCCTAGAATGCAAGCACATTGGAAGTTTGGCACAGACGGCCTGTGTAGCTGCACTGGATTCTTCACAAGAAGTTTCCAGGTGCTTTGCAGTATTAGTATGAAAAAAAGTTATGAATCCAATGTAATTACTAGAAGGAGAAGGGTGAAGAATAAGAAAACACCTTCTAAATTTTAAGAGCAAACTGAGATTGACCAAAACACAAAAATAAAAAAATGCTATCTATAACCACGTTTTGTGTTAAACTCACTGTGAATTAGACAATTACAATGCAATACACATATCAAATCCAGAGAAGTCAAATTTAAAATTATTAAGATATTAAAACTTAAACCGATAGAAAATACTTCACCATTCCCTTTCCCCACTCCTAATTTCTATTTTCATATTCCAAATAGACCTCTTGGAAAATGTAGGCCTGATCTTTCTTTGCTTGGCAAAGGCTTGCCTTTAATGTGATTCATAATATACAGTAACACTAGTAAGATGAACAGGTGCTCAGTGGATTATCAACACAAGAGGAGAAAACATACCCAGTCCTGCACTCTCATTACTCGGCCACACTTAGAGCTCGGTGAACTGTAATTCCTTGTTTCACCTTTTCATTCTCCAGTTATGTCATTTCCATTAGCTAGGAGACTGCAAGGCTATTTCATGTAGGTTTCATGGCACTAATGGAGAAAGTAGATGTTAACAGCTAATATTTGTTTCTTATGAATTACGTTTCTAGGGCTTAATGGCTTATGTTTCCTTGGCAACAAACACATCATGTGCTTTTTAATAAGGTTTGCATATGAGCTGTGTACAGGACCATGCCAGAGATCCCAGCTGACAAGGTTTCTAAAACATTATGAATTCAGAAGAGTGGATCGGATCTACCCTTTGACAAAGCAAGGACCAACCATTCTGGTGATTTGGCAGAAGAGCAAGAGCCTTCCCCAGTCTTTACAAAATTGCTCAAACTGCAGTCTCTTGCTTTTAATATCTGTAAGGTTCATACTGCACGTAAGTCAGTGATCAGTCCTTATTCAGGCAAAGAGGAACCTCAATTATTTTACATCAGTATAATTTCACTAACTTCCTGGTTATCCACTTAATTATGCTAGAATGAAAAAAAGCAGAATGATATTCCAGGAATTAAATTTGACTAGTAAGGCTGCACTGTAGTTTACCCTGAGGAAATCTTCGAGAAAAACCAAGCTGCTTATTTTGTTTCGTATTTTTCTACAGAACAATATTTAAAAGGAAATGGGCTGCAGACTTTTTCAGAACTTCAAAATGCTTTGTGAAATCTTCTAAAGATCACAAGAGAGTATCCCACATCCACAGAAATAAAATCTTAAACTACATAAACCATAGTGATGAAAAAACGAACTTCTGATGAATGTGGACAGGCACAACTAACCCTTATGACTGAAGTCAGCAGACATCATTGAAGTGCCACTCTTAAGTGCCTCTAACATTCTGTTTCACAACAAATATAAAAGCTTTATGTACAGGTCTGAAAAGAAAAAAAATTCAACAGGCATTTGTCAGAAAAATATAGCTATTGGTAAAATTTTGAGTTATCCCATAATGTTATTTTGAGGCTGTAATTGTACGTACTTTCAGGTTTCCTCTTCATAAAAAGAAATAATCTCATGTTACAGACTTCCTACTAAAAATTTCCATAGCATTCTTGTGTATTAAATACTGCAAAAGGTAGTCATCTCTTAGCTCTAGAAAGCTTATATATTGGAGTCCTGTACCCCAATATATAAGCAGCTACTGCTTTCTCCCTTCCACACCATTAATAGTTTCAAACCTAGTTTGCAGGGTCCCAATCCTGGCAGAGAGAAGAAAACTCAGGTTGCAGACTTTCCAGCCCCAGTGAGACTTTAACTGGGATAGTTTTAGTCATGGGAGATGAAGGCTGTTGGTCACAAAAGCATATGGATGTCTACCACTTTAACAGGCGCTGACCAGAAACACTCATTGCATGTATTGCTTACAAAATACTGATAAACCAATCACTTCACTGACTGCACAATGACTTTACATTTTTCAAGTACTTTCGCCTGAAATCCAATGAAAGTGAAGAGCAGAGAATTCAACTTCATTATCATACATAATCCAGTGCCTTCCGATTTTGTTATGCATTCCAGAAAAGCCTCATTCTAGAAACAGTTCCCCTCACTTGCAAATTTTAACACCAAGTTTTGCTTTTCACACAATCACTGTTCGCTACACAAAATGAAGGGTTTTTTTTATCAAGAGGATAAGTGAATGTCTCTCTGTGGAACAAGGCATACATTTGGAAAGAAAGAAGCATGGAAGAACTCTCTGACTCCCCAGAAAACTAAACCTGCAGTTATAAAGGTAAAAAAACAGCAAACAAACCTTGTGCCAGCACTGGTCTTCAGCAGCAACAGAAGGTGGGAGATGATGTTGACGGATTTTTTTTTGGTCATGTCCCTGGAAACAAGTAATGTAATTAACATCATATAAATCTTGGCTGACTCTAGTCTCCAGAACACTGTAAAAACAGCAACAGGCAAAAGAGGGTGGAACACTGAACCTCTAACACAAAGTGCCAGATAATTAATTTGTTTACATTCTCAGACTGTCATTCACATAGTATGTGAAAGTATCCCATGTAGTAGTAAAGAGTACAATCATGTGATCCATAAAGGCTTTAAAACATTTACAAGTAATCCACACAGTGCTCCGAGTTAAGGAGGCTGATGTCCGTTGACATCCCTAAGAGGAAAGAGAGCTCTGCAGAGGGAGAGCTCGCTTCTGCATTCTGCTTCTTCACTGGTAGCTTCAGACAGACAACAACAAGACCTCATTAACTAAAGTTAAGTATGATTTAACAATCAGCTTATGCAGACTCCTGTGCTACTGAGTCTACTTGTGAGTAAGGGACAGAAGAAAGAAACAGAAGGGTGCTAATGATTTGCTGCATGGTGACATCAGAGTCAGGCTTATTCTACAGGTGGTGTCTCTAGAGCTTCTACGGAAGGCAACCAGATGAAATTTCCAGTGCTCCAAAATCTACAACATGAGGAGGGAAACACTGATGCAGTTCTAGAGACATCCACTCACACAACGCGAAGAGACTCAGTAAAATAAAAAGAAACTTCCTTTGCTGGTTTGGAAGTTAGTTTTGGTGCTATACAACTGCAGAGAGTAAGAGAGGTTCTCTGGGTAATGCTGAACGCATCTCTCTGATAGTCTTGAAATGTTTCTCAGAGAGGGTACCACAGATCCTTTCTTTCCCCTCTACATCTTATCTCTTGTTTTTTGATTTATGTTTCAGAAAGAGAAACTCACCTATTCCCCTTGTTACAACTGGTGTCTGTTTGGCTTTTTTATCTAAAGCAATCGGAAACTTCAGAAAGAAACAATTCCCAACACAGAAAAAGAGTGCTCCATTGTTCCATCTGAACCAAGAAACACTATGAAAGGGTTATTAAACAAATGGAAACAAGATCTAATAGATAGGGAGGAAAAAAGAAGGTGGAAATAGCACCAAAATATACAATGGAACAATTAGTATGAGAGACATCCCTGCAAATCGTATTGAACAGAACCGAAATTAATAAGTGAGGTGTGCGCTGAACCACTACAGGTGCATAGGGAAGAAAAGAAGACAGCAAAACTGTTACATCCAGCAAGTTTGTGCAAACAGAGAACCCTGTTAAATTCCTCGTTTGTTCAGTCACGTCACATCAGGCTAGACCAGTGTAATCAGGACTCCCCAACTGCTCTTCCACCAAACTAAGTACAACTGAACATCAAGAATGTAGAATTAAATTGCCTCTGCTTGCTACTTCACAGGATGGAATAGAATGATAATTCAAACCCAATGTTGACACTACAACAGAGCATCACAAAAGTGTAGAGAAGGCAACTTCTATAAAACTTGCAAACTGGTACGTCATCACAGTTTCACCAGTGAATGCTGCCATCATTGCATCATTCAGCATTGGAGAGAGATCATTATCCCCAGTTCAACAGAGCAGCCAACACATAACAACTTTCTGCTTCAGAACAGACTTGCTCTCTGCTCCATCAATGACACAAAGGTAGAAAGTATGAGGCAGTCATGAATAACCAGTTGCAGTGCTTCTTCTCCAGGAACGGAAAAGTAAATTGATTTCCGTATGACTCAACTGCTGAAATCAATACCTACCCTCCCTTCCTTTTCTTCCTCTAAAATAACCAATATTATCTCCAGATTTAAGCAGCATCATACTGTGCTTAACATGGTATAAATATGTTCCGCAGGGGAAAACTACCCTAAAATATTTTCTGCCTGTTTCTTTATCCAATTAAAAATTTGTCATCAGTTTTTGTGGATCTGGGCATAGACAGTTGTGGTGCAACAACTTTGTATTCGTGTTCTTCACCTGCTAGGAAACTGGTTCTCAAATTTGATGCCAATTGACAATTTGAATCATGTCTGTCAACACATCACCACAACACCCCTATGTTTAAAATCCTAGGTGGTGAAGGACACACTAAAACATCATTTCCCTGGGAGATGGCACTGTCCAAAGTTACAGCGACATCACATAATAGGCAATTGAGGCCACTTTAAGTAGATTCCTAATGAAAATTAAAAATTGTCAATAGAATACTAAATTATTCATAACTTTCCAAGAAAACTATCTGAAGCAGCAAGAGCACGTGTATCCATGAACAATGACAGGGAGTAGCTCCATCTCAGTTCAAAGATAGTAAAAAGAAATTAAAGCCCATAGTGCACAGACTTGGACGTGTGAGTTACAGTCTGCTGAGGCTCTAGATGGTCTGTAAGCCATAAAGATACTGACAGCCAAAACACTCTGAGGATGAAAGCATGCACATCAGCAGTGGAATGTGCTCCTGCATGGTCATTCAGAGAAAAGCACTTCTCCTGCCTTTATTTACATATATAATACAATGAACTGACTGACAGCCTTTTTTTTTTTTTTTTTTAACTCCAAGAAAATTCTTTTTATTAAATGACTATCAACAGCAGCTTCAGATACAGCTGCTCCTGCAAATGAAGGAACAACACAAGGAAAACGACAAATGCCTAAGGTTTTGCCCCTGGGCTCCACATAGTTTCTTAAACTGCACATCCAGCTCAGTTAATCCAACTCAAAGGTAGCTTCTGATGGCTGCTAAGGTGAACAGTAGTTATTTGTCCACACAAATTATGAATTTTGGACATAGGCTGTAGTGTTCCTACCATTCACAGATTCATTTCCCTACATTCTCAACACAGAAGGCAGAAAATATGCTGCCTAGAAGTACTGAGCTGTTTACTTTCAAAAAAGCACAGAAACACCCCTGCCCGCAGGAGGAATTTACTTATAAAACAAATAGTATCACCCGTGGGAGATACCTTGAACTATTTTTCCTGGACAGTGGAAAAACAACAAATGCAAATCTAAAGTCTATAGTTCCTACCATTCTCATCACTTGAAAAACATTAAACCCCTAAACTACATTCACAGAACCACAGAATCACGGAATGGTCGGGGTTGGAAGGGACCTCTGGAGATCATTCAGTCCAGCCCCCTGCTAAAGCAGGTTCTCCTCGAGCAGGCTGCACAGCGTCGTGTCCAGGCGGGTTTGAACGTCTCCAGAGAAGGAGACCCCGCAGCCTCTCTGGGCAGCCTGTGCCAGGGCTCTGTCACCCTCAAAGTAAAGTAGTTCTTCCTCACATTCAGAAGGAACTTCTTGTGCTGCAGTTTGTGCCCGTTGCCCCTTGTCCTGTCGCTGGGCACCACAGGTCTGGCCCTGTGCTTTGGGGTTTTAACATCGTTCCAGCTCCCTGCCTTAAACCAAAGAGCACTTGGCATGGTTACTGTATGATTAGGTTAAACATCCAAACAACATAGCACCTTATCAGGCACAGGCATTTCAAGAAGCTTAACAGTAACATAAAATTCAAACGCTGATGCATTCTATGGAGTTAGTTATAGAAGGCCAAGATGGAGAGCATGCCAAGCTTTCACGTGAACAAGTGAAGGAAGATATCTCAGCGTAACAACAATCCCAAAGGGCACAGAACTGCATAGATTGCAGGTAGGCAGGGGCAAGGTGCTCTGACATTATGTCTTCCTTATAGAGGCACTCTACTAAGTATTGTTTATTTATACAAATATAAATATATTTAATAAATACATTTAAATGAAAATATAGCTATGTTAGCTTCATATAGGATTATACTATATACAAAAATTTATATAGTTTGTATAAATGCCTCTAAAATTATTCCTTTAACTAGTACATCTAGTCTTACATATAAGCTTATAAACTTTATATATACTTTATAATTTAGTTTGTATATAAATTTAAAATTTATATATAAGCACATTACATTTACTTGCAATGTTACCGTATCAAGTCCAAAGGTGTTCTGATATTATTACTTTTAACAACACTGTCATAAATAACAGTAAAACAGAACAAAACCTATTTTTCTATGTATATTTTATGGTGTGGGGTGGAGTTTTTTTATTTGTACAGTTTTCCTACAAAACCTAACAAGAATAATAAATAACAAAAGGATAGAGCAACTATTCTATGCTGTCTCTTCAACAAATGAATGGATTTGCAGGAAAGAATAAGAAGAATCACTCATTAAAGAGAGAAAGGCAGGTTGGGAAATGCCATTAGCTGGGCCACAGGTACGTGTCTCTAGAAACAAGTTTATTCCAAAATTCTTTAATCAGACACTTCCAGGTGCTCAAAGGTCAGTATGATGCTAAAAGGAAAACCAGAAGCCACTATTTATTTGTTCAGTTTCTTCTCAGCCACCACTAGAAGAGTCTGTCATTCCAGTAAATGGGAGATCAGCCCTGGTTACAGTAGCATTCGCTGCCTCCAGCTGCGAGGCTTAGGGAGCACAGCTAAAGATCCTGACGTGCCGTAGCAGTGTGCGGAACACTGAGCAAACTTTTCTAACCCCAATACTAAAATACATCTTGTCTCAACAGATACCTGCCCCCATCCTGTTTGGTCGTAAGGTGTAAAGGGGCAGTCCTACAGCCTCTGAAGCCTCTTATTGAAAACACTATTTTGTGTCACAAGTCACAAAATCACCCTCCAGTACGAGATTTGTAAATTCCGTACTTTAATTTGTACTACTACTTTCTTAGATGCTGTATTTTAGAATAAAACATGAGTATTGATCCACGATAGGCTGACAATTACACATCTTTCAAACGTAAAGCTGTTGAGCATATAAAAGCATTTTGTTAGCTACTTATTATCACAGATGAACTCTTCTTATTATAATAATTCGTAATTAATAAATCTATGGGGTTTTAATCAACAAGACCGTGGTTCTCAGAGTACAGTATAGAGTGAATACTGTGAGAACAAAGTTCTCCAGTAGATGGAAGCATCAGTCAGCAAAAGCTGAGCTCACACAGCTTGGAGGACTGCGTCCTGCAGCACTGCATGCTGCCTCCCCTACTACACACAGAATTTTATCATGTAGACAACCCCAAGTAGTTGACACTAGTGGAAAAAAAATCTATAATTCTTTATGAGATCTCCAGTATTGCTATATCACAGCATACAATTATTATTTAGGTATTTATAAAAACCTGATGTTGGTGAAAGATCAGAGGCAGGTAGCTGGAATATGAATCATGAACCTGACTGTGGGTTCCAGGTAAAATTTACCAAAAAACATTAAGATCTATCAACCTCTTCCCACACCTCTCTGACAGTTAAATAAACATGGTCCAGTTTCTTGCTTTCTTTGCCATATTTTACCAATAAGTGTGATCCAAATGCAAATGTTTAAAATGTACTTAAATACTATGAACTCAAGTTGCCAGGTATAGTGCTGAAATAGAGCAAACCCAAGTTCAGGGGTCATTCTGAAGCTCAGTTAACAGGAAAAGGAACGCAAGTGGTCATTAATAGTAGGATCAAATATCCCTTCAATTACAGATTCAACAGTATCCCATACTGGTAACTGTAACACCGTTCCAGTCCATTAGAGCCCAGGAAAGCTGCATGATTACTGACACAGATTGCAGTGATGCAAGTCCCTTAACTCAAAATGAACAAAGCGGCCCGATTTGCAAACACCACTGTTGCACGTTGATTAACTAAACACTGTTATCAAGTCAGAATTCAAGAATTTACACAGAGGTCTGAGCCACGGGCCAGTGATTATTCACGTCTCTCACCTGACTGTTAAGAACCCCTCAACATTGACTGGCTGCTGCTTTCCATCTCCGTCAGCTGTTCTGCCTCACTGCCATCTCACCTCTTACAACTGTTGTTCCCTGCAGCCTTACCTAGTTACAGACATGAAACACAATTCTCTTTTACTTTGGCACACAGGCTAAGATTACTTTGTGCAGTACACTGAACAAATAAACAGCTAATCAAATAGTATTTTTTAAGTATGAGGAAGGGAATAAAAAAAAGGAAGTCTAATAAAAGGTTTTCACTATACCCCAAACATCAAAAAACCCACCCCCTACCCCTTTGTTTCCCCCTATAACTAAGTTGAATTTCTGTTCCTCACCCAATGAAGTTACATTCCCTCTTCCCAACTCTTCACCTAGTTCTGCCAGAACTGGGATGCTACCCCCATTCCAGCCTCCTCCCAACATTTCAGGAGCCCTGGATTTCAATAAACAGTTCAGGCACTCCAGAACTCCTCAGTTACATGCCCTGCCACCAGCACTCTCCATATCTTCTTTGATAGCATTCTTGTTTTCAGCTCCACAGCAATTTTAAGGTTTGTAACCCAAATTATGATTTTCAGTTTGAGGATGACCACACAAGGAGGGTGGTGTGTGTGTCAGAAAAGGGTTCATTTCGTGGTTAACTAATGGGAAGTTTGTTACTACAGTTTCTAATGAACTCTAGAGCATCTGCATGGCTATTGAGAGCAGAGACTCTTTATGTGATGTGCGGGGATAGTCACACTCGCACACGCATAATTTGACTAATATACCTTTGACATATAATTCGCTGAAACTGCACAAAGTCTGAAAAAGTCATTTTTAAAAAAGCTTATTTATCCATAGGGCAACTATATGTATGCTTCTATATACACACAAACTGTGCCAGAGCTACTGATTTGCACACCACGCACAGACTTATCAGACTCACAGTTCTAACTGCTTACTTACCTTACCCACATTCTTACATGAATCACCATCAACCTCACACACACACTGACACATCATTCTATGCACCCAATGAAGGCTAACAAACTTGCTCTTGCGTCCCTTTCTTGGTCTCTAATAGCTGCCTCCTACTTTTTCTTTAACCTCTGCTTCACCTCTCAGATTGGACATTTCTTGGAACTCCTGGAATTATTAAACCAAGACAGGTACATTTCAGCAAGGATGAAACAGAAATTGGGAAAGGCAGGAAAGAAGTGGAGAACAAATTACAGACACACAGAGAGCCTGGTGCCAATGAAGCAAGCTCAGGCATGTGACATGCATTCACCATTGCTGTATCTCTGGCATCTGCTGGGATAACAACTGGGCTGAGCAATTCATCACAGAAACAAAAGGAACCAAACTGGAAAAATCAAACAGCAGTTGAAGGTGGGAACCCATCTTGCACAGAGCCACAGGACAACACAGCTTTTCCCCATTTTATGGTGGCTTGTTCACAGTAACATTCAAGAGCAGAAACAGGTGAGCAAGATCACACAGACCAAGGGAAAGCAGCCCAAACGGAGCACACAGTAGCAGAAAGAGAAATGGGGTCTTTGAAGCACACGCAGCCCTCTCTGGAATGTAAAAATATAAATATAAGTCTCTTCTTTATTGCCATTAACGGGAACATTTCCTGGCACTGGTCAGATTCAGATGACAAACCCTTTTTCCCCAGTTACCTCAGCCAACTTGGTAACCATGGCAACTGTCTCCAGTGCAATGACATCACATGGTTTCCTAGGCAACCATTCCCAGTGCAATGACATCATGTGGTCACCATGGTGACGCTCCATGAGGCCAGGAAGAAAGTTTTTTAAGTGGGAAGATAGCTCAGGGAGGACAAAAAAGGACCCAGGGAAGAGCAGGATAAAAAATAATGGAAGCAAAAATATGAGCCTTATGAGAAGGATAGACCCAAGGGAACAGAACTGATGGACAGAGTGTAAGGACACATGGGAAACTCGGATAAAAAGAGACATTTTGATACATTTAAAGCACTGTTTGTTAAAAAGATATATCTCAAGACCATTATCTACTTCAAT
The DNA here is from genome assembly GCA_035590275.1 of Ibycter americanus. Lineage (NCBI taxonomy): Eukaryota > Metazoa > Chordata > Aves > Falconiformes > Falconidae > Ibycter > Ibycter americanus. The sequence goes on from JAVJGI010000001.1 coordinate 89,954,340, forward strand.
GATACATTACTTAGGTCAGAGTTGCTGAACCACAGCATGCGTGGTCACATGAAGCTCAGGCACGGCTCGAATGCTGACTGAGTGGAGAGACTTTTGACAACCCCTAAGAAACTGTCAGAAATCTCCAGAGAGACCAAGTGAAATCACACTACGTGGAATACACCAGGTACTTTCTCTAACACAAGGTACATTTTCTAATACATTCCCTGACCGATCACCCAGGGCTCTCACAGCAATGCCAATACCCAGATGTTGCCGTCAGGCCTGTCCAGGGCTTGAGGAGAAGGCTCCTTTGCCCTCTTCATTCTGTTCTTTGTATTCAAAGACAAGAACCTGGCCAACTGACAAATGAAAATGTGTTTTCCATTGATTGAAAGCTCCTTCAGACCCTCACCCAGATGGAAGTAAAGAGTGTTTCTTCCTTCTTTCAAATTTTCTAGATCTTATTCTAATTCTACTATACTTCCAAATGTTTGAATTTGCTGAAGATAAATATCCTTTCTGAATTCATCTGTCTTTTAATTCTGGTTAGTCTCAGCCAGCAGACAACGTTACTACCAGCTTTATGTGAAATGGCACTAAACCCCCTGGGAAAAAGCTCCTCGGCAATGAAATGCTGGCATGACTGTTTTATCAGCGTACACAGCCTTGAGTGAAGGATAAAGTAACAAAAAGCAGTGCCTTGTGAGGACAGCCTGCAGTCTGAAAGCTTAGGACAAACTCTTGAGGAAGCTTCCAAGTCTATCCCACAGTATTCTTCTATCCAGTGAGGGGTCTTCACATATTCTCTCTTAAGCAAAACCTTAACTTAGTTTAATTGGCACAATAATTGCCCTCTACCATTCATTTCAGAAGGAGTTAATGTAGAGTCAGATGTAGCAATTGCGATTGTAACATGGCAATTAAGCAATGTAATGTAGCTGTGACATCTTTTACCAAAAGTGACTCGTTTTTTACAGTTGAAGCCAAGATGAACCTCAGTTGATCTATTCAGACCTGAATTTCAGATAATACAGAGTTTAGAAACCTGTCTAATTTGAGCAGAGCAGTAGATGCAACTTTTGTTCCAGGCTAACCCACAGAAAGCAGAACCTCAAAAGCCAATGGCAGGAGTGTCCATCAGCTCAGCCATTCCTCGGCAGAAAGGAAGATCGTCGTTTTCTGAATGAAGGATTTTGTACAGTTGATAACAATGAAACATTTTTCTGCCTTGAGATCTCATGCAGATTGTTGCTGTTATTCAGATAGCAACAATGCATTTAATATACCAAGCACTTTCAAAATCTATACGACGACAGGCATTAGGGTACCTGAAGTCTGACTCCCTCAGAGCAGTGCATTTCAAGCGGCAGCCTTACTGCAGTAAATCTCAACGGAGTTTCATTGCAAAACTCTGCAGTCATCAGGCTGGAAAAGTTCCAGGTGCTTAATCATACACAGCAGAGTGAGAACGGAGGGAGAGAGAAGAAAAATCTCAGTGATAAGCAGCACTAGGAAGGATGTGGTGGCCGGGGGAGAGAAACAGGAAAAGGGGAGGAGGAGAGGAAAGGAAGAAAAAATATCTCGCACTGTTGATGAGCAGAAATGCAAACACCAGAGAGGGAGACATAAAGCAAGGCCAGCATCAGCTCCCCAGAGTTATTGTTCAGTCTTCATACTCTTCCTCCCTAAATCTAAAGTTATTCACAGAACAGCTAACTGTGCACATCTCACGCAAAAGTCAGGCTAAGTTGGGCATTCTCATACAAACAAGAGGTCTCACCCACCAGTTACACCTTCATGTAGTTACCAAAATTTATTTCTTCAGGGAGATTGAGGGAGGAATAAAATCAGGGTCAGCACAAAAAAAGGAAGACGACTGCTAAAGAAGAAAACAAGTGGAAAATAGGTGGTGGGGACAACTGTTTCGGTTTGTGGGTTTTTTCAAGCTGAGCTGTGAGACTGAAACATCTGCATTGACGAAGCTATGTTTCAGGCTGCAGTCTTATTTAAAAAAAAAAAGAAAGGAATTTTTAAGAAACAGTGGCAAAATACAAGGTAAATTGATAATGCCCTTCAGTCTGATTTCTGATAAATCCCATTAATGCACAATGATACCTGCCAACATTAAGCGAAACAAAATGAAATGCTGACAGTTGACTTAAAAGAGAGAGAGGGGAAAAAATAGAGTAATGACTAATGGCCAAGTAAAAAAAGGGGAAACCTAGAAACCTATTAACTCTTTTAAACTGTGTTCCCTTAAGTCATAAAGAATAATACATACAAATATCTAATTACTTAATTACCACAGTAAGTGCTACGCTTTACAATTGTACATACAACTGTTCTGCATTCATTAAAAATAAGACAAATTCTGCTCTGATTAATACAAGACAATCAAGCTCGCAGGTAATGGAAGAAAGGGTATAACGCAGCTCACCATTATGGACAAAATAATGTAGCCAGGCATAACAATAAAAGCCTGCAGACAGCTTTCCCAAAAGCTGTCAAATGCTTCAGGTCTCAGCCCAGTTTAACCCTAAAAAAGTAACTGATTTTTTAAAAAACAAATCTTGAAATAACAGAAAGAAAGGACCCCAAAGTAAAATTTGCTTCCATTAAATCAGAAATAAATTATAAGAGCAGAAAAGATATTTATGAGCAGGAATTAGAATAACTGTTGAACAAAATATCTCCTGGGTATTCTTGACTTTGTGTCAGCCCATCCAGCTGCTAATTAGCACCAAGACATTATTGTGATTGCACTGGGATAACAGGATGAATAATTCATAACAGCTTACCCAGAGATTTGGAACATCAGTTGTTCTTAATCAGTTCCTAATCCCAGGATTCAGCATAACTTTTATAGCAGAATTAGCATACATACATACATACATGATGTATTTAGTAAAAATTTTAAGCAATTCTTTTAAACACAACTAACACTGGGCTACTAAGCTCAGCTAAAACTGGGTTTTACTAAGCTAAAAATAATAGTTAATTCTACCAGTCTTAGACTAGTCACAAGTGACATATCATGGCACTAATATTGTGACAGGTTCCTCAACTACTGAGTTTTTCATTCCCGGTTTTGATATTCCTACACGTCTTGTGAGGAGAACACAGTGCAATAAAAGCTTATAGGACAAATCATTTAATGATAGGGTACTGAAGATGAAATTCTAACTTTACTTACAGTACATCAGAGTTTATCTACAAAGATAATTTTATCAAAATGGCTGCTTGTGCTGGTTTGAAAGTAAACCGGCAGGAGAAACGAACCCAGTTCAAAAGAGTTTAGAAGTCAGAACTACAATTTAATAAAAAAATTACAATAGATACACTGATACACAGGAAAATTGGTTTTAGCCCACAAAACCCA
>JAVJGI010000001.1:89957800-89979963 GCA_035590275.1 Ibycter americanus
TGAATGGCAGAGAGGGTATAGAATACACAGTTCCAGTTACACCCACACAGTGACAAACTTGTCCCAGTCACTATAACTAGGACACTGCTTTAGAAAAATTGTTCATTCCAATCACAAGGTGGACTATGCAACATTATTCTAGAATAAACAGCTTGGTAAATCTACCATAATTTCCAAGCACAGAAAAGTTCTCCAAGTATGGACTGAGTGCATTCACCATCAGAGCTGGTGAACTGGACATCAGTGCCACTTTTAGCCCAGGAAAAGACTCGGGTCCTAGTGTATCATTCCAAAATTCAAAGAAAAGAGCACCAGTGAAGAAATTACCCTGCAATTCAGCCTCTGTGATTTAACTATCTATATTAAATGTCGCTCATTAAAAATTAAATTAATCTCATAATCCATCTTATTTCCTTTTTTTTCCCTTTGCATCTCTCTTCGGATGAGAACAACTTTACTACTTAGTTTCTCTGACTTTTTTAGCTCTCTTCTTAAGTGCTTTACCTTGTCAGATTTAGCATAATAACATAAGGGGGGGGGGGCTTTTACAAATTAAAAGAAGATTAAAATAATTATTTCTTAATTCAGTTTTGTGGAACATTCATTTGTTGTTTAAACAATTGGAACACTGAAATGAATGAAGGTCTAGAGAGGACAAGCAAGCCACCTAACAGATGATTGGGATAAGAAAATATTTAATGGCTGGAACTATTCCCACTGTTGGGATTTTAACTTTTCAGTAAAGTGATGTTCAGCTGTCAAAGGAGAACAAACCGAGCCTTCAAAATGAAACTTAGATGAGCAGCTTATAGAGCCTGCAACTTTTTTTCTTACCAATATCAAACATTAAGTTCAAAATAGAGCTTATACTGTAACAGGGAGCAATACTAAAATTCTACCAATAAATCTTATGATTTGCTCATAAAGTGAAATGTTTCCCCCCATGATATTTTCCAAATCAGTCTTATCATGAATTACCAGAAATTTTAGATGTGAGCTTTTATGGATTGCCTTCCATCCCAGCGGCTCATAACAACTTGCAACATGAGGTATCTCCAAAGTTAGAGTACCATTTATTTTTTATTATTAAACAATTGTAAACATCTGTAATTAATGATGTTCATTGCATTGTTGCATACTTTGCAGCGTACAAATATGAGCATTATTAACACAGAAAAAGAGAAGTGCAGGGCCAATCTCAAAGCGAGGAAGTCTCAGCTGTGAAAACCAGGGGGATGAATCAGCAGCAGTACCAAAGCACTCTCATCTATTAACAATGCTGGACTCTGATGATACTGATGACAGTAATGTCTCAACTTCCCAATCCTTCCATACCATTTTACAGCCCAGAGAGGCTTAATAGGACTTGTTTCTGAAGAGGCAAATAGCAGTCCTTAAAAAGCTTGAGGCGGCACAAGAGAACAAGAGATGTCCCTGCCCTTTAAGGATATGCTCAACAGAAATGCACTGACCCAAGGCAGTGGCCAGGCAACAAGTGCTTGGAGAGAGCAAGCTCTGCCAAACACAGGCTTAGACCTTCTGGTCCCCTCTCTGGATCTGGCATGCAGAGACAGGAATGGAGGCGATACGGCTCCAGTTGCCACAGAGACAGGAAGCCACTACAGATGGTCCCCAGCCGTGCCGGATTCCCCCAGCACTGCGTGCACACCTCCGCAACATGCACCAAAAATTCATTTATTCTGGGTGACGTCCTGAAGTCCTAGCACCTCTAATTCTCAGGCACGCCTGGGCGGGTATCTCATTGAAGTAACCAGGATTGTATTTCAGTAAAAAATAACCCCCCGGGGATTTGGTTTTTTTCTGTGATTTAAAACAAAATAAACATGGGAGAAGCACAAGTTTCTCATTGCAGAGAGACAACATTCTCCATTTTACTCAGCAGGGAAACCAGTTACTCAGTTTCTATGTTACTACACAGATCTACTAGTCTCTGCCCTCTGCAAGAGTCAGATGTTCTTTTGTGATGCTGAGGACAGAGAAAGGGTCAGAAAGCCTGCTCGCAAAACGCTTTTCTTGCCAATCCCTCACCATCCTGCTTCCTTCCAATGTGTGCATTACGTGCTCGGGAAAGAAATCAACACTTTACTGCCATCTCTCCTGTTTCAGTAGCCTCTGCTTGAGAAAACTCTAAATAAAGGTCATTCCTCAGATGTTCAAACAAGGATGCAGTTCTCCAAATCCCATAGATTTTATATACACTCACTGCAAATATAACTGCGTTTCCAGTACAACGTCACTGAAAGTCATGCGGACAGTGTGTTTTGATCTGTTTTTTCCCTTAGACATGTTACACCAGATAATTCTTCAGAGATGGAAGAGTTCAACTCCTATTAGATCAAATCCTAAAGTGGAATTGATCACATTATCAAATCATGTGAAAATAGCTCATACTAACTTAAGAACACAATTGTACATAACTGATTTCTTAATGATTACCTCCATAAAAATGTATTCACTGCTGGAATACTCGCAGTACTTTGCCTTAATGCACTCTGGGGTTTACAGACCAATACCTAACCAAATGAAAATAATTCATCTGGCAATAACGTTTGAGTTCGGACAGACCAAACTGATTTGTAATCATTACTTAAAATAATTTAGACTAAAAGCTAAGACAGCATGTAACACTGAAGATTCAGAAAAAAGAAATATCTATACTTGAATTATATATAATAAAGATATTATTATATTTATTGTTATGTAAGATTAGATCACAATTGGCATATAGGAAAGAGTTATAATAGGCTTATTTAACCTTGTGATTAATGACAAAATGGAAGAAGTACTTGTAACTGTAACACATGGGAAATTACATCGCTTGCTCACAAACGTATGCTCAAGTCTTCACTACCTGCAGTTTACAATTGCGGAAAACCAAACTCCAGTGATAAAAAAGCATCCTGCTGACAACAGCCAAAAAGCACTGATATCCACGCTTATTCTAAATTTTTGAAAAATTTAGAAAATTTTGAAAAATTTGAAAAATTTTTGTCACTCACATATTCTCAATCCCCAAGCATCTTTGCCCTAAAAGAGCAATGAGAAATCACTATTTTTTTCCTGCAATTTTGTTTCTTAAACGTCCACCTGTTTCTTTCAAACAATCTTTAGCTCCTTTCATACCACATCTCTCTCTTTCTCAACTGATCCATATAGCTACTGCCCCATACATTCTTCTCAATGATCAAAGTTAGCTGTGATACGACAAAAAAAATCTGACAGCCTATAACCTAAGTGGGGAGTAACTAGGGAAAGAACTGGAACGCATCATTAAAAACCACATATAAAATACATATATTTGAATATTTAGATATAAACAGTCCATCTTCATTTCCCCAGGCTATAAACTTCGGGGCAAACAGAGTGTTTTACAGTATATTTATAGTTTAAAAATGTGTCCACCCTAACTGTACCTTAATAATAGCGAAGCACTGTTATTAAATGTTTTCTCACTTGACTGCACTTACCATGGCTGAGACATACTGTACTAGACTGTTTCCTCCAACTTGAAAAATGTGTTATAACAACTGTGCTGTATATTAATTGTATTGCTTCCAGTATGCAGCTTCCATATTTCTAAGAAATATTTAGGCATCTAATTAAACTACCCTAAAAATAAATCTTAAATATTCATGAAAATTTAAAGCTGATAATTTATTCTGCATAATTGCCTGACGGAATTAATTTATACTGTGCTACCTTGAAATCAATTTGTATGAAATCTATTTGTACGAAACATTCAATAAGTATCCCCATGTACAAAATCTTCTTTGTAGTTTTTTCATAGTAGCCAAACAGTATTTTATTTTCATTTTGTGAGAATGCAGTGAGTACAATTAGCTGATCAGACTTTACTATTATCAGCTCATTGTGTATCAGGCCTTATGCACAGGGCTTAAAATTTGCAGATATTTCACACAAGTCAGATGGCAGATGATACCTGCTGCCAATTTCAAATAAAGACAAAGCAAGGCGTTCAAACTGACAGAATGCACTGAATCAATTTGAAAAAAAATATATTCAGAGCTCTTCAGTTAAAGTTCAGAATACATAGCAAGTACATATTTGGACTGTGATTTTTAACCCTTGTTCACGTGTAACTAAAGAGTCAAATTTTATTTTTATGTATTAGGAATGTATAAGCTTAACTTCAGTTAATGTAACAGCAGCAGGAAGTGCAAGAAAAACAACTGATACAGGGGCTGTGTAATGAAGAAGAAAAACGCTGAGTTTATACACATCATTTTTTGAGAATATTTATGACTAGATGATACTTCTACCTAAACCATCACCATGTTTTTCATTGAAATAGCACACAAGTAACACCAAATTCATTAGGCATCCAAAGAGGCCCGCAGACTGTATATAAATAGGAGATAAGGCAGTCCTTGCACTGAAAAGCACACAGTTTAAATAGATGAAAAAAAGATTAAGAAGTAGGTATAGATATAAGCAAAATACAGAATGTGCTGCTTGCTGAATGGTACTGATTTTTCAAATGGTATTTAACTAAATCTGTATGTTGAGAATGAAGCTCCTGTGTGGATTTCATACTGTTCAGTAGAAGTAAGCACACACTTCAGCTTTTCCCGTAATTGAGCACTAATAGGACCTCTTTGCTCTACTCAGCTGCTTTGTACATGAAATTTGATGGAATTTAATCCCTTTGAGTCTTTTATTTGTCTATAAAATTGGTTCAAATAGACCAGTGGTTTCCAGTGTAAATTCACAAAGAGTATTAAACTGTGACAGTAGCCTTACATAAGCTTTGGGGTTTTAGGGGCTCAGTAGTCTCTATTTGATGTTTTTAGTGTATCAACAATCAACAGAAGAAAAGTTTCTGCACACTGAGAAGTGGAATCTGACAAGACAGCTTCCCTTAAAAAGTTTCTTAGTGATCTCCACAGTGACAAAATACATATAGCTTAGCAGAGCTTTATTTCAAAATATTAGAAAAGTAAAACTACGCCGTCTTCTACCCAAGCATGCAGTGACCTACTGCAGCAACTGGGTGACACTAACGATTGGCCACCCCTTTCAATAGCCACAGAGAGCAAATATTTAACCATCTGCCTTCTTCATGGCCTTTATTATGCTAGAGTGGAACACCAAATACTTTGAGTTTAAAACTCAAGAACTGAAATCAATTCCAATTTTACTCCAAATGATGGTGCAATGGCAAGAGAAGACAACACAGCTTATATTGTGTTGCAGTTCTGCAGAAATTGATTCTGATTTCATTTACACGAGTGAATCCACTAATTCCATCAAATTCCATCAATGTTCATTAATTTAAGAACCATTCAAGGTCTCGCGGAACTATAAGATACATACATATACTTTATTTACTACTTTTACTTACTATTAATTGTTGTATATAAGTACCAGATTATTAGAATATTATATTTGTAAACCTTCACTGTCAATCCTTTAACTTTTCAGAGACAAGTTTTAAAATCTATTTCCAAAACATTTTTAACACTAGTTATATCTGAAGACCTCAATCAAATCAATATTAAGGAAAATTACTTTATGCAAACATAAACCACAGTTAGAATAATAGGTCTTTATAAGAACTACTTTAATTTGTGGTATCTTGCCTCCTAGCCTTTGACTTCCAGTTGTAATGCTTGTTTTTCAATGAAGTATTTTCAAAATATGATCTGTTTTTAATACAAAATTCAGTTGTTACATGGAGTGAGGGATTAGGTTGTTTGCCGTTCCCTCTCTTTAAGAGAAATGTATAAATTTTTCAACATCAAATATGTGTATTTCAAGATAAATTAAGGAAAACAATCACACAATAAGATAATTTGGATCACAAGTAAAAACTTGATGTCTTTGGAGAATAGGAAATAGAGAATTGGCACAAGAGTCAACAACATTTTACAGCATGCTACAGTTTTTAAATTAGCCTTCTACCACAAGTATTACCATTTTAAAAAATCAAACTATTATTTTCAGAATACATAGAAATCTATTCTGTATTCTTCTAGATTATCAGAATATTAAGAAATTTGATATTGACCATACTCTAATTCTGAACCTGGAACCAATTCTTCAATGAGCAGACACTGAAGAACTACACAGATAAAACTGTGCTCCAATTGCCCTATATAGTTTGAAGTAAGAATAGCAATGTCAATATAGGCTCAGGGATACAAAATAAAAGAGCCCTATTATATAATATGACTTAATAACCCCTGAACATTAGTTCTGCAATTAAGAAGCAATGTTGCAATATGTTTATTTTTAAATATTAAAAAAACCCAACAACCAAATCTTTCTTCATAAGCATAGCAAAAGATCAGCTTCGAATTCCACCTCATTTCTCTCAGCCAGGAACTCACTTTCCATCTGGCAAATCTCTCAAGAGTAAATACTGGGCAGAATTTGCACAATGTATGTATTTTAAAATATACTTATATTCGAGTATTTTCAAATATAAACTTCAATGTGATATTAAATTAGCACGTGGTATGAAATATAGTATCCTGAAATTTACAGGTAGATTCTAAAAACTCAATCTACAACAATAAACAAAAGGCTGTTAATTTCAGCCCTGGAACAATTTTTGCTGAAAGCCAATTTTTTTTTTTTTTTTTTTTTTGAGGAGACTAAAGGAATGGCTATATGGTCCAAAAGAGATTAATTCGCCTGTAAATAACATTACAGATTTAAGACCACAGTCTACTAAGCTACTAAGCATGCTGACTCAACTCTCTAACTTTAGGAAGTAAAATTATCAAAAGATGATCAAAGACGAGAAAAAAAGAGCAAACAGCTCATTCTACATTTTTGTTGCTCCTGCTCCTATGTAACTATTGACGCAAATATTTTTTTCTCAAATGGTGTTTTTCTGGTTTTTTCATCAAGAACGATAATAGCGAAAGTCAGATATTTTTTTGCATATGCTTAACTAGTGGAAGATGACTATTACAGTAACAATAATCCAGAATCCTACATATTCTAAATTAGCATATAGTCCTGAAACAGGATACTTCCTTGTTATTCATGTTTGATATATTATTACTCAATAGAACAGAATACAGAATGAGATTACAAAAAGACTTTCAGAAGTTTTCCATGGTCGTGTACACTCTCATGGAAACCTTTTTTTTTAATTTATTGTACTCTCCTTAAGCTTTTTTGTCTTACCTGCTTCTGAAACATTCTTATCTGAAACAGCTCTTTTCTGAAGGTATTTTAGAATATTCCAGTGCTTAATTTTGCTCTTTCATATGCAGAAGACAAACTTGCTTAACTTCTAAGGTCTCTTGCCTCCTGCAATGCTTCCAGAAATATTTTACACTTCTCTATCGTCTTCATACTATATAGACACAAGCATAAAAATCAAATGAGGAGCCTGAGTAATTGTACCTATAATTGTTTTCTTACAGACGCACAATGATTGTTAACAACTACATGAAAAAACAGTTACCTGGGACTAGTTTGGGAAAGGAATTGTATCAACAAAGTATTTGCTGGCTTGAGGGCACGCAGGTAAGTGGAAGTTTGGCTCACTTTATTTCTAATAGATGGCTCAATTTCTGAGACTAATCAAAAACCTACCTGGCCTGACCTCAGTGTTTGGAATACATCTTCATTTATCTTGAAATCAATTAAGACTCAGAAACTAATCTGCATCTATGTGAACTTCAAGTACTTCGGGTATATTCAGAACAAGATCTAAGCATCCTCTGTCAATTATGTGCATAATTAACTTCAGACTCCTCAAGAAGTGCCACTGATTTCAATGAGCTTCTTCAATGAACCTAAAATGTATCCAACAAGGTTTTTCATTTTGTTGCACTGCTTTTAGTTAATTTTTCTTGAGCAGCTGTATTAAATTAGTTCAAATATGTGGTGCGGATAGAATTAAAAAACAAGAATTCAAAGCACTGAAATACTTCTCCCGTTTTCTCTCTGTCCTTAAACTCAAACTGGCTTGTTGAAGGATTTCACGCTGGTCCCAGGCTGACAGAGAACATTTGATACTGACATCGGTTTTCACCATTCTGACTTTCATTATTATTAACTCATTCTCATGTATGACTTAAAATACAGCCAGTCTTTTCTTTTCCCTCAACCTGAAGTGTACTACCGTAATTGCTTTTCTTGGTTACTGTATAGCAGCCTATTGCAGCAGCTGAAAGAAGCCAGGGGAGCAGGTTAGGAAGCACCCTTGTGCTCCTTCGCAAATACATTCGGTTGTAGAAGCCAGTCCATCCAACTTACAAGATTTAGGTCACAAGTGCGAGTATTAAGGGTGGAAAATCACAAACAGAAGTTACATACAAAGGAAAGGCAACACAGAAAAAGTATTTTCAAACCCCTAGTTATACCAAAGCAGTCACTATGAAAAAAGGTTACTTACCAGAGTAACTGTGGTTCTTTGATTTGTGTTATCCATGGAGATCCCAACCTCATTACTCTTATTAAGGTTTCTGCTTGCCTGAAAAGCCAGCGTTCTTCAGTGCTATTGCTTACATTGTATAACCCTCTTATTACATAGAGCCCAAGAAGTTTAGTTTCCCATAGCATTGGCACATTTTGTTCTAATGTGGCGTTCAAAAAGGTGTGGGCATGTGTGTGCTCTAAGAGATGAATGCAATCATTTATATAAAATTTGAACACATTTGAGCAGATCAGGACATAGACTGAAAGCATCTCTGCCCCTGTAAAGACCACAGTACTAATTCAAGGACTGACTTAGCTTTCAAGCTCATACTGCATCACATAAAATGCTGCTTTACTGTTAGCAGCTATCAGGTTGCTAAAAATTCAAGGATACTCCTATACCTTGCTAGTACTGTATCAACAACCTCAGAGTGACTTAACTTTCCAGCAAAGTTTGCCCGTGCAAAAGCTTAGAAAGATTGGTTCTGGATGAGGGTAATGCTCAGATGGACCCTTAAGTAACCAGTGTAACCCTCACCATGTCAAGATCAGCAAGCATCCTATTACACCTGAAATGTAAATGAAAATGTAAAGAAAGCTCCCTAAGCAACGGGGGCAGGGAGGGGGAGAAATCACTCAATTTTAAGTCTTCCCATTGGAATTACTGCTGCTTCAAAGAATATTGTGAACTTCAACTAAGCGCTTCTGGTAAATACATCTGGTGTCTTCAAACAATAAATTGGGTGTAGCCTAGGATTTTATTTATCTTAGAGACTTAAGAGACAGAAGACATAACTTGGGGGTCACCTAAGAGAAATACCAATTCCAAAATACCTGAATCCTATGGTTCACTGAAGAATACTGCAATAAACACCACATCTGCTTTGGCCTCCTCCAGATCACTGCTACAACAGGGATTACAAAAAAGCATATAGCAATCCCAAGGCCCAGAAAATGAAAAAGCTTCTGAAGTGGAAGCAATATGGATTGCACTGGAGCATTTATTTTTCTTCATCTATAGAAAGAACACTCTACTGACTCCAACCAAAAACCAATCACAAAAACATGCTCTCTGTGCCACTAGATCATTCCCCAACAACTGGAGAACCTGGGAGAAGTATCTGTTCTCCTCCTAAAAATCCAACATACTGCTACACTGCTAGTGGCAGAAGCAGGTGAAAGCACTTGACTTAGAATCCTGAGACTGATTAGATGAGCAGCCATCAACTTATGCAATCATGTCTGTCAGCACTGTTTATGAACCCTCAGCAAGGACAGAAATGCTTTTTATGCCAGAGCACTCAGAGCAATAAGATATTTACATTTAATGAACTTCCTGACAAAAGTGTAATTATCTGAAGACTTAGATAAATAATTCACCTTGCCCTCAGGGAATCATCCACTGCTACAGCGCTAAAAGGCAGATCACACAAAATGAGGGTACACCTAAGTACAGTCAGTCTTTCCACAGTTTTAACACTAACAAAGCCAGAACTCCAGAACTACTTCTGGGATTGTGACCTTGTGCAGAGTTACTTCAATACACCCAGTAATTTTACTCATCTGCCTTTATCACCCTCAAAAGAACTCAATCATCACTCAGGCATACTGAGATTGCAGCTCAAATAATCTTAAATGCACAGGTGGCCCAGCACAAACACATGCCACCACTTGCAGGAAAACCACTCATCAGCTGTTCCTCATGACGAATTTCAACTCTTCCATGTTTCAGAGGTGAACTAGTCTAACTTGAATCTTCTGTTCACCAAATTCCACTTTGCTAGGAGCACTTGATAATAAGCTGTCTACATCTGACAATTCACTGACAAATTTTATGTCAGTTTGGTGAGTTTTATGTCTGGACATTCAATTAGGAAGCTCTTACTATTCCTAATTCTTTGGGATAGTTTTTCTGAAGATCCTGGCACAAGGTTATAAAATTCTTAGAAGGCAGTTGCTACTTTCCAACCATGTCTACTTATGCTATTAGATCCTGATTACCCAGTACAAAGCCTAAATAGTTTTGAAGTATTGATCACCTTTAGACAGAGCAAGCATACCAAGTCCAGTATGCGATACCCCACAGTTAGCGTTCCTAATTTTCCATCGCCTCCAGGATCTCATTTGGAGGGCCTCTACATTCACAACCTGTCAGAATGCCTTCAGTCAACCAGAGAGAATGTGTGACACGACATTCATCAAGACACAATGAAGGAACTGCAGCTTGTCACACAGCTTCCTAATATGCAACCATCTTCTTATCTGTTGATACTTATGGCTATAATAGATTTATCCACTGAAATTTATGCTGCCTGGGAAGAAGGGAACCCACCCTTCCAGCAGTCAAGTCAGCAAGCTATTTCAAAATAGAATTTCATTTTACAATACCCAGCAAAGCTTTACTTAGATTAATGGCAATACAGATACCCACAGCAACCTGACTGGTATACTTTATGAACTTTCCTACCAGAAATCATTAAAGCACCCAGGAACTGCACCATTCTACAGAATCCCTTTCGTCTCCATTTTCCATCTTATGTACCAGGTCAACAGCTCATCTTCAGCTGCCTAGTTCAGAGATGTCAGAGACCTGCTGACTCACTTGCAGACTACACAACGCTCACAGTTTTGTGACAAAGGATCTGCACAAGACAGTAACTAAGATGAGAAAGGAATCCTTAGCTTTTGAATTAACAAAAAGATAGTGGGTACTATAAACAGGAAAAAAATAAGCCTAGCAATTGCCAGCAATATTAATTATTAACCAAAGTTGTATAACTTTAGCAGAGCGTTTCAACATTTAGAAAGGCAGTCTTACTGCCAAGTTCTACCTTGGTTCGCCTCTGAGGGGAAGGGAAGGAAGCTATAGGAATCCAGGAGACAGAAAGAGCCCAAATGGGTATTACTGGCTGGAGGACTCCTGCAAGGTTTACTTCCAAAATGGGGAACTGAAAATCAGGGACTTGTATGCTGTTTGATGAAAGAGGAGCAAACACAAAAAAGTGATTTCCAGAACAGGCCCTGGCAGACAGTAGTAATTTATATTAAGGACACGCTCCTAACTACCTTAGGAGGTCAAGCACCTCAAGATTATACAAGAGCACAACATCAAGGATCTGTATTTTTATCTTTTTCAGATGTTTTTTCCGAAGTTGCCTTTCAACTGTTGCCAACTTTACTGATGTAGTACTTTTAGCTTTATCTAGAAGACAATAGAATACACAAATTACCATTAAAAATTCTAATCCTCCAGATACTTAAAAATAACCTGTGTGCTGATTTTAAAAATCATTAATAGTTGTGGGTATTCAAACCAGTGATATTTATTGCACAAATCAAAGAAAAATAGATTTAGATAGATGAGAACTTCAATGACCTTTGAGCTAGGTTAGGTGCCAGCAGCAGTCTGGGTACAGTGACACATAACAGCTAAATTTTCCTGCTTCTGTAACACATCATTACAGAAGTATGCACAGAACCAATAAATATACATACACACTAACTGTTGGGAGAGAAAAAACCACAACATAAGCCTGGGGAACTAGACTTAAGTTAGCTAAAATAGAGAGGCATTCTTTAAGAACAAATACTGTTTCTGTTTAAAGCTGGTAAATATGAAATAAAGTTACCAGGATTTTCATGTGTAAAGGTGATTTGGTGGTTAGCGCTTCAGAAAAAAAAAAGCTTAAAAGTTACAGTGGACAGAAGTCTCTACATTGGTATGACAAGTAACGTTCTTTACAACTTCACAGCTCCTGAGCAGAATTGTATTACAACTGCTCTACCAAGCAAGTAACTAACTAAATACACCACCTTCGGAAACTCCACTTCAACACAGGTGAGCAGTATCACATTCTAGGTGGCTGTGGGTGTTTTGGGGTTTTGTGGAGTTTGATTGATTGTTTTTTCCTTTTCAGCATACTGGTTTTTATTTTGTTTGTTTAGCATGTGAGGCAACTTCTGATTAAATATGTTTTAACCCACCAGTGATGTAAGGTAACTCAATCTCTGCTCTGAACAAAAGACAGGACAGCTTATAGAGAGATAACATCCCCGAAGCAGCATTTTATTTTATTCATTTAATTCCAAAACATTTAATTTAGAAGTCTGGCATCTCAGTCATCCATCTTAACATGGGCTAATATTGACATAGTGTTGTCAGAATACACAGACAACTAAACAGCCAAAGAGTTTACAAAAAATAAATTCATGATTCCTCAAAACAACTGCAAAAGGTTACAAGTATCAAAACTCTTAGGTAGATGCACTGCATTAAAAGAAACTGTGCACATAAGTTCAAGGCAAAAAACCCAAATTGCTACTGAAACCTCACATTTCAAACAGTTTATTGTAAACTGATGAACAGAGTTGTCATTTCACATCAGCTTAACTGTTTTCATTGACTGAAAAAAATTTGGGGTGGCTAATTTACTTTGCATGCACAAAAAGTACTGCTTAACAGAACTGTCAGCTCATTTCAAATGGGAAAAAAATTAAACTGGAATCTCACTATCTTCAACCACTTTCCATTATTCTTTCCCATATTTTCCGATCAACAGGCAAACTAAAATGCCTCCTTTACTATGCATCTTTCTGCACTGCTCAAGTGCAACTAAGATAAATAGGGCCAATAAACCAATCAATCCATCAATGCCCATGAAGACTCATCTGAAACTGCTTCTTGATAAAGTGGACAGCAGATCTGAACAGCTGTACAATACAGATATGCTTAGCACTAGATATTTAGTGTGACTGTGGCAAGGAAATATTGGTGATGATGGGGATGGCGAAGTGGATGAAAGAGGGATCGGAGAAAAGCCTTTTAATTATTGCCCTCTCCTGCTTCTTCATCTTGCTGATCACTCGTCCACAGAGTGAGGTTATCTCGAAGTAACTGCATGATGAGAGTGGAGTCCTTGTAGGAATCCTCGTTTAGTGTGTCCAGCTCTGCTATGGCATCATCAAAGGCTTGTTTGGCTAAAAGGCAGGCCTGCTCAGGAGCATTCTGGATTTCATAGTAGAACACCGAGAAATTGAGTGCCAGCCCAAGCCTAATTGGGTGAGTGGGCTGCATGTGCTCTTTGCTGATCTCAAAAGCCTCTTTATAGGCAGCTTCTGAGGCTTCCACAACACTGTTCTTCTTCTCTCCAGCAGCAACTTCTGCCAAATAGCGGTAGTAATCCCCTTTCATTTTCAGATAAAAGACCTTGCTCTCATACTGGAAGTCATTGCAGTTCTTGATCAAGTATTTATCTAGGAGAGCCAAAACATCATTGCAGACTGTCTCAAGCTCCTTTTCTATCTTCTCCCTATAGGCTTTAACCTTCTCCAGCTTCTTCTCATTCCCATCTGCCATAGTCTTCTGCTCTATGCTGCTGATGACGCGCCAGGAAGATCGTCTAGCTCCAACTACATTCTTGTAGGCTACAGACAGCAGGTTTCGATCCTCATTTGAGAGAGGCTCATTCAGCTCAGTTACCTGAAAATACAGATGAAGATCAAATTTAAAGGGTTTGTCTTAGGGAAGAGCGTGCAAACTTCCTTCAATACTTCCATCATGAAGTGCAAGACTCAAAACTCCTTCTAGACCCCCAAATTCCTTCTAGACAGGAGTCAATTTGTAACATTGAAACTTTAAAACTGTTTCTGCAGTTAAGACTTGAAAGAGTGAACACCCCACAGTTTAGTTGCAATGGAACAGGTATTTAGAAACCATTGCAAAGCACATTCACTGAATAAAAGTGAGTCAGGCTTGTGTAACGGAGAACCATTCTCAGAAGGAAGGCTCAAGTTTTTTAGGAAGTCTGCTATAATTATGCAGACTACACACTTAAGTGATTAATTTAATGTACCTAGAATACCAGTTTTATGAATCTGGAACACAGCATAGACACTGGAAACTGGTGCAGTTCTTGCATTTCTCTCCTCTGCTGCTTGCTTTCATTCGACAGCAGAGATGGAAGCGCTGCAGTCATTATGATTAAGCTCTGCATAGTACAAATGAAGTTAGTGTTTCATAGTTATCTTTCTGTCACTTTGTGAGCAATTTTACAACGTAATACAAAAGTTATCCTGATTTCTGCTAACTGGTGTCTGCAGACAACTTTCAGGGACAGGACATGAAAGAAACTGCATAGAAATAGAACAGAAAAATGAAGAAAAAAAGCCATGATCAATTCCAAATTCCTACTACAAAAAGCTGAGATGGGGGAAGGGTAATACTTCTAATATTGTATTTAGGCCTATTTCACTTGCTGCGTTAATTTAGGAGAACAAAACCTATCAGACATAGCCACTTGAAGTTGTTCTACTTTTGGAGATTTACAAACACGAAATTAAACTCACAGGAATTAGGATGAAAAAGTGTAACTCTGCTACTTTAATCACACTGCATTAACTGCATTAAAAGAAGTCACTAGAATTCTAAGGATAGGTACTTTGATGTGAAAGTAAACCTGTCCTTGCTCAGACACTGCTAAAATCATTATCTCTTTTAAAATGTGCATATTTACACTGCTTGACAGGCATCAGCATGTTCACAACCAATTACTTACATACTACAAATAATCAAGTCACAAATATTTATACTATGCTGAGATTGTTGGTGTAACCAGTGAACCACCCAATGAATATGCATCTTTCCAAGTCTAAAACAATTTATATCAATTATAACTGTTACAGTAAGAGAGAGCTTAATTTCAAATTGGGTTTTGTTCTGAAAATATTTTAAGTCAATTAGTTTTATCTCCAAAATGCCTTTTCCCCATAGCTCAGGAAACTGAACCCCCAAAAGACACTGTTCTGCCTGCCCTAATACAAATAGAGACAATCTGCAGAGGGTGAAACGCACAGGAATCAACTTCAATGACATCTTCATAATCTTCTTCACAGCTTCCAATCAACATCCTCCCAACAATCTCTCCCTCGACAATCTCTACTATGACCCATCTATATCATCTTCTCTAGTAAAGATATTAATGCCCTCAAGATGTAAAGGCTCAGCTAAGAGCTTTTTATTTCCTACAGTCTATTAGGACAGCACTCACTTTTACAAATATAAAGAAATCCACCAAAGAAGATTATCCCTTGGTCATTCCTGCATTGCTGGAGGACTTTGCTTGAAAGTTCACTGCAAACACAGTGATTGATCTAAAGGAGTCAGTAATGTTTTGCTAAACTTACAAGTATCATTTAACCATACAAATAAATTCTTTTTTTCCCCTCCCATCTTCATTATCTTTACAGTATTAAAAAAAAAAAAAATAAATCCTAATCTGTTAATATACTACTGAGCTACACTACCCACAAAAATAAAAACTGAGTATGGAAAAGTATACAAGACACAGAAATAACTGAGGACGAGATTTAGTGGGACAGGACAATAGTAATAGAAATACCACCTCCTGGCTTTGCAGGTCAGACTCCATACAAAAGAAATTAAAAGCTACAGGAGTGCAACCACAGCTATCCTAATTCTTCACCTGATACATCATCACCTGCATTCGTCACTTCATCCTCCACTTACCACCTCTGTTATTTACCCTCAGCTTCAAACTAAATATCCTGCTAAATTATGGTATTTAAGTATTCAATAACTAAAAAAAGGTAATGCAGTTATCCTAAACCTTGTTATAATTACTTCTTCTACCTCCTTAAGGTGGCTTCTTAAACTTTCTAATATAAACTTTTAGAGACATATGTCTTCTGTGTATTCAAAGCACCAAAATGGCATTTTGCAGCACATAACAAATGCCTTGGGAAGCATTAAAAAATTTTGAGCACTAAACCCTAGGTTTTTACTATGCTGTATAGCTGGTGTATTTACTTAAGGGGAGATAAATTAATCAGTTTTCAAATTTCACCCAGTTTGCCACAAGAGAGAAAATACAATCTTACAGGACTATCGCCAGCCTTCAAAGTGTTCCAAGATATTCTTCTAGTCTATTATATCTCCTCTAGTGTTACTCATTTTTAACTGCAGAAAACGCACCACAACACCCACCCTAAAGAAGTTGACTTACAAAGCCCACTTGCACAGGAGCCATTGCAATTGCAGATAACCTACACCTCAAAAGCCTTCCAACCTTCCCTAATCACAGCCACCATTCAATGCAAGTACTGATAAACAGCCCATTTGCAGAAATTTCTGAAGATCACATTAATAGAGGGAGGATCTTGTAAAGTCTAGCTAGCATGAACTCTGGTAATTTTGGCTGGTCTTTACTCAACATTCAGTATTAAAAGTAGGTCTACAGTGCAATCTTTAAAAGGCAGTGTAACTTTTTGAAGCATCTTCATACTGTATATTTAGACTAGCCAGTTAATGTTTAGCTGTTACATCAGCTTGGGTGCAGTAAGTCTGCTAAAAATCTCAGTAAGCCCCAGACTAACAGAATCCTGACATAGCAAGACTGAGAAACTGCAAGGAATACTCAAGGTACATTCATGTAAAGTACAACAAAAAAAAGCCCAGGAGAAAGCCATCTCTCAGGACTAACTGCAGAACAGTTGTTAGTATGTGGGAAAAATGTTAATTTCTTAACCAAAACACTGCAAGTATCTAAGAGGTAAGAGACTTAATTAAGAGACTATTCCAGATCATCACGAGACTGCTGTGTAATTTCATTCCCCAAGACTGACTTAAATTCAGTCAGACTTAAAGACTCACCCTGAAACTGTTCCTTACAGGAAAAACTAACAGAAAAGCTAATTCAACATGCTGAAGAGACATTTACTAGCTTTAAGATGTATCAGAAGTTACTGATGTATCTTAGAGAACCAGCAACTACCATTAACTCAAGTCCATGGCAAATTATTTCTCATCCTAGCTAAAAGATGTATCTAGCTATGTAGATTATTTAAAAATCACATCTACCTCCCTGGTGTAACAGCTATATTACAGGAACCCAGACTCAAAGGAAAGCATGCAACCTTTACGTAGCTATTACTGTTTTATCTATTTCCGATAGACTAGCAAAGTAGGTAACAACAGACATGTTCCTCTTCACGTGTGGGGGTGATGCAGCGAAAAAGAAAACTTGAAATGCTGAAGGAAATTTGTTTCTTACTACCTTCCATTCTAATAATAGCCCTTCCTTAATAGAAAAGATCTTGGGACTGCAGTAATGTATGTTTTAGACATAGACAGGCTTTCTTACAAGCCATTTGTAGTATGAACGACTTTTCAAAGTAGTATTTACTTACTCAGGTGTTACTTTATACTTTCCTTACGCAAAGGCACACCCCTCTCTCACACATAAGTTTGGGGCTACTTTAAATCCTGAGCCAAATGACGCAACTGAACTATCATCTGCTAGCAGTCTTCATTCAGACTGACAAGTCTGCTTTTTGTAACAAGAATACAGTCCTAAATCATTTATTTCTACAATACTTACAAGGTGTATCTCCTCCTCTGCTTTATGCCCACAAATTTTACTGGGAAAATAATGGGAGTATACAAAAGATACTGACTACAACCCTGGAATTCCTAACTGCACATACCGATGAGCACAGCAGTACTGTATCAGCTCAGAAATTACTTCCATGCGTGTGATCCCACAAAGGCCATACCAAGCCAAGTTACCTTTCACATGGAAGGCACACCAAAGCGAAGATGCCACAACTGACAGCAGAGCCATGACACAGTGTCAGATTACCTAGCAGAACTGACCCAGGTCAATTGAATGTATGCGACTGTGTTTCTGGTTTGTTAGACAGAGCATGTAAGTCACAGCTAGAGCCAGTTCTCAGCAAGCTGCTGCAAAAATTACTTTACCTGAGCCAGTATAGTCAGGTTTAACTACTAAAACTCTCCTGATACAAAGTTATATAGTCTAGAATTTTTGAACAAATAGAAGCCAGACTGGTTTAAATTCCACATCAGTTTCTTGCATCATGTGGCTTCAGTATTTTATATGAAGCATTCGAAGTTCTACAGTTACAGATTTACTGTATACAACCACAGTAAGGAAGTAATCTCACAGCAGGGGAAGACACTGTTGACATTAAAGGCATCTCATTCCCCCCTCCTACACACACATTAACCTACATATCTCATTAACCCAAAACCAGACACTGATGTGAAGGAGAACTCAAGTGATACAATACTAAAAATATGGAACATCCCAAACTTTCAAGTCCATTTATGTAGACGGATCAAGCCTACAAATTAAAACAGAACCTTAAGCTATTTTGCTTAAAAAACTTTAGATCATTCAAAGACTTAAACTTATCTCATACTGAGTAGTACTTCACACATGACTAATTATAAAACTGCTGTATAACTCTGATTCATCTTACCAATTTTAAAGCATAAAGGACTCTCTACCCGCTATGGAGCCATACTAGAAAAGCAATGTTAATCAATATAGGTCCTGAGCACTACATAATAGGATTAATACTCTCTGAAATACCATGGGTTTATACAGCTAAAATGTTTAACTATTACTGGAATGATGTACAACCAAATGTACTCAATGGTGTATTCTCAAGATGCTACAGTACTTGTTCCACAAAGAGAGAACCTTTAACACAGTAAGAGCATATCCTTTCCCAGTGTTTTGAGAAATAATTTTCTTACCTACCGTGTAGGGTTATATTTCAAACAGTTGGAATCCTGGAGCAGCATTTAATGCAATGAGAATGCCACACCCCTTGGAAGAATGTCATTTAGAGGCACATTTACATATGACTGTATTTTCTATTAAAATAATTTTGGCTGGAAAAAAGTAAACTAAACTCATTTATAATAGCAAACTAAATGGAAATTTGATGTTCCTCTCCTGTCTACGCATTATAAGCCAAAATACTAGAATCCTTTCAAGAAAAAGAAGCTTAATGGCAACAAAAAACTATTATTGAGCAGTAGTTTCCTTATTTAAGCTACAACCTACTTCATCTGGCTTTCCTTTAAAAGAAAGAATTGATAGGACTGAAAAATAAGCATTTCTCTAGCTTTATACTGACAGCAGAAACAGCAATCATATTTTTTCTTCCTTCAGCAGCAGTCTCAAAAATCATGCAAACGTGCTTTCACTAAGATAGTCTTTGTACTTTGTGCTTTAGGAGTAACTATCAGGTTGTTGGCTATGTTGTGTATTGTAAATGTGCGGCGATAAATATCTAGAACTTAAATTAATCATTCAGATTTCTATTTACACCGAAAGCACACTACTTTCACATAGCACCTTCAAAAACCATCAGGTATGTTATATTCAGAGTTGGTTTTTTTTAAAAAAATTTAAATCAACTTTTCAAATCAAGATAACCTGCACTGAGAATAAATATCTGAGTTAGAATGCTGATTTCCTGTTGAAGGAAGTCTAACATCTCTGAGTGGCAAGATAATTTTAATATTATTTTATATGGGTAAAATTCTCTTAATAGCTGTTATTAACAATCTCTGAAATTGAAGGAAGTATTAGCTGTGTGAGAACAGATGGCCCACGTAACGTTTCATAGGAGCTTATGCTCAGACCTACAAAATCAACTTCAAACACTGAAGAGCATTCTGGAAACCACCATGTTAGACTGAGCACCTGCAAAAGCCAAGCAACCAATAGATGCTACATTATCGAACAGCTTAAAAAAAGGAAACTATTGCATTTTAAATCCAGCTTTACTTTTGTATTTTTGAAGTATCTATAGTGTAATTTTCACAAATGCTCAAGACTCAGGTCACTTACGAAGTGTTCTCAAGCTCCCAACTACGGAAGCTCATTAAACAACTTATTTGAGAGCAAAAGCAGCATTACAGATGACAATACTATGACTCAAGATTAATGAAAATTGCATAGCTAATTAATTAAGACAGTTTAAAGAGACAACTGGACATACACACTAGTTCTATGTACTTTACCTATTTCCTGAAGCATAGCAACTGTATTGTTTCTTTCACGTATGTTCAGAGCACCACACATACACTATAGCTCAGTGCTATTTGGAAAAATAAAAAGCTATCTACTAACTACAGCTAGAAATAGTCTTCTGGAGCAGCAGTGGATTTCAGTGGTTTCTCCATTTCATCTTTTAGAATGACCAATTGAGAGATGTGAGGGATAAACAGAGCCATTACTACTACATTATATGTATCAAGAATTTTAGCAATATCATTAAAATACAGCTTATTTTCATGTCTAGTGCTTCTGATACTGATACTCAGAAGTATTGCTGCCTTAGAACTGGACTGGTCGCAGTATTCATGACGACACAGTAGCAAAAGTGAACAAGAGCAGCAAAATAAGTGCCTTTTTACTGTCCTCATTTAAGTGAGGCAACATACATCACAGCCCCTGAAGGAGACTAAACGGATTGATTCTTATTCCATTCGAAGCTGCTCTTTCAAACTACAGAATCATCTCGTGTCTTTAAAAAGCAGTATTCTCACAGGGAGCGATTCCTCTTGGGGCCTTTGGTGTTCACAGAGGACAGATCAGCAAGAACAAACCGCTTGTAATCAGATACAGCAAAGATACTGCTAAATGCTTACTGGCAATACCACCACTCGTAAAACCCAGATTATATGAATGCCTTGTTTTTTAAAAAAGGGACTAGACATAACAAGTTTGATCATTCTGCAATTTTATTATGTATCAGTACAGAGATGACAATACAAGTAATTTTCATTGCTTGGTTCTGAAAGGAGCCGAGTTGCAAGTTATTGTTTAAACACATGTCAGTATTCAACTGTGTACGGAACGCACTGAGAATTTGTTACCCTACAAAGAAGAGGCAAAAAAGCAACGTTAAAGCTTGGGAAACGCTCTCTGTGCACTGGGTAGCTTTTATACCCGGATGCAACTACTACCCTCGAGTCAGAGAGCTGATGTTTGCGGGTGAGGCCCCTATCCGTGCCTTTTATCGCGAGGCGAAAGAAACGTCTAGAAAAGGAAGGGGCTCCTCTCGCCGTGCGCCATTTCTCCAGACACCCCCCGCCGCAGCGGCCATCCCACCCGACCGGCACCCCCAGAAGGGGAGGGGCGCACCCCAAGGTCAAACCCGTTATCCCCACCGGGGGGGGGGGGGCGGGGGGGGCGGTGCGCGGGGAAGGGCCCCATCTTGAGCAGGAGCCGGAGAAAGGCCCCGCTGCGTTCCCGCCGCCACCGGGCGAGGCGGGCAGCATTCAAACCGCTGGCCTGCGCGCCGGATTGGCGGGGCGGGGGAGCGAGGCGAGAGGAGGGCTGGGGACAGCCACACCCCCGGGGCTGGGACAACCGCGGGAGGGCGGCGAGGGAGTCGTTGCGAGGGAATGAAGGGCGTGAGGAAAAAAAAAAAATAAATAAATTTTAACGAGAAAAAGGGGGCTCCGGGTCCAGCGCGGAGCGGCTGCGCCTCGCCTCTCCCCGAGGCAGGTAGCAGCGGCCACCGCCCCGCGCGGCGGCGAGGTGTCCCGGCGGGACGCTCTGGCGCTTGCTCCCGCCCTCCTTTCTTCACCGCCACGGGCGGGACCCGGCGGCTCGCATCCTCCCCGGGCCCCAACTCCGCCTCGGGCCGGCCCAGCCGTCCGTTGCCTCCCTCCCCCGCCACTACCCACCCTACACACTCCTCCCCGGGTACGACCCACGGCCGCCACGCTACCAGCCCCACTCACCGACTTCATGGCCGAGGCCATGTCGTCGTATCGCTCCGCCTGCTCGGCCAGGCGGGCTCGCTGCAGCAGCTGCTCTCGGTCCCCCATAGCCGCTTCCGTGGTGGCCGCCGGGTTGGGCACTCTGCGCCCCTCAGAGACAGCGAGCAAAGGGGGG
>JAVJGI010000001.1:89987272-90000103 GCA_035590275.1 Ibycter americanus
ATGGGCCTAAGCCTGCAGCCCCCCGCGGCCCGCCACGGCCCCACAGCAGCCCCGGGCCGCGCGGCGTTAAACACAGCAGCTGCGACAAGGCAAAGGGCCTTGCAAGTGACAGCCAGCGCAGTGAACTTGCCGCACAGGTGCGCCCAGGGCAGCCAGCGCTCCGTGTTCATACGTAACACAACGCCGCCTGCGGATTACCGCTTTGCACCCTTACCGTGAAAAACGAACCCTGGAGAAACAGTCATAACCTTTATTTGCCAACTTTATTACAAAAGGCACTGGGGGCACCTACGTCTTTAGGCAAAGATTACCCCTTTTGCAATGCAGATTTACAAAACCGGCAGCAGTGCTTGGGGAAGATACCTACAGGAGTGCCCAGTGACCTGCAGCGTGAGTATTAAGCCTCCACCGAGGGTCTGCTTTGCGCCTGCATGCCCCAACACTCGTGCACAATTCGCTTTGTAGTCTCCAAGAGCAAGGAAGGAATCGGGGCTCCTGATCCGTGAGCAGCGGGAGATGGAGCGTAACAGGCGGCTTTGAGGCCAGGTTAAGTAAGGAAAAGCACCAGGCAAAAGGAACAGAGCTGTGCACACTCCCCAGGAGAGCTGCAGTGGAACAGCTTACCCCCACGGAGTAAGCGGCCTTCAGCCAAACGCAGTATTAGTCCCACCGTTGCTACAGTGTGTAGGAAACTTGAGTCTGCGCAACTCGCGCTGCGTTGCAGGGCACTCATGTGAATAGGATGCGCTCACCTGCCGCTGCCTGGTGTCAGACTGCCGCAGACCGCCCGCAGGGTGACACGATTGCCTTGGCAGCTTCAGGCCATCCAGACCTGGGGACTGAAAATGGATCAAGAGGGTTCAGCAGCTCCCACCTCCTCCATTCATCCTTCTTTCCTAGGCAATCTGAGATACAGGTGGTATTAAGTACCCACAACACAGGTATGCCCTCCCCCAGTCCTGCAAGAACATTGACTCCAGCACTGAAAATTCTGCCGTGCTCCAGTTTGTGTCATCTGCGGCACTACAGAGCATGGAACACTCCAGGAGTTATACCCAGCAGCATGACAGAAATGCAGGGATGAGACACAGCAGTATTTTACCAGTGCTTATCTGAGACCATAATTTCCAGGTCTGAGAAAGTTATCCAATATCCACTGCTAGGCAGTGTAACTAAATTTTAATCTTTTTGAGTACAGGAGTTACATTTACCTTCATGATGTAACGAAGGACTCAGATCTGACCAGTGCTATGGGTAGAAATATGTAACTGCCACAGAACCAGTAACGTGATATTTTTAGTGTCTACAGTGCAGCTTCAGGCTGCTCCAGCAAAAACCTACAGTCCACAATGCACCTTTGGTTTCTTCTATCCTTTGCAAAATTCTTAATAAAATTGTAACCCAAACAAACTTTGTAACCATTAGAAAAGGCCTTCATCCTTCCACCTCACACCCTCTATTCACTTCCACGTCAAACCCTCTATTCACTTCCACGTCAAACCCTTCATTAAAAAAAAATAAAAAAAAATTCCTGGGGAAGCGCAGACCACGCTGAGCATCTCTGTAGGCTGGTCACATTCGTCTGCCAGCTGAGAATTCAAAGAGCAGCCATGCTGCCCAGAATGTGTCACCGGCTAACGGGTCACCAACTGGATCCTCCACGACCTGAAAGACACAGGAAGGAATCAAAGCTTCACCACACACGATTTTTAGTGATGCAGTTGCTCACAAAGGAAGAGCTCCTTTGGGCAGACATACAGTAGCACAAGACACTGCAAAGGGAGGGAATGTCAGCGGTGAGGGCTGTGTGCATGAAGTGACAGAGTCCTCGTTACCCTCTAAGTTGAGGTACAGTAATCCATCTGTACAGGACGTGGGTGTAAAAACATCAAGCACAATCAGTGCACACTTCAACTCTTAGTAATTCAGAGCAGAGCACTTGCCTTTGCTTTGCCCAAGGCATCGGCTCCTGCAAAAGCAAGTAAATATCAGAAGATAAGGCCAGGATGAAATAGTTAAGGGACTGATCACCTGAACAAGGGAGCTCTGTTCAGGCAAGGAAAGAAATGTCTCCAAAATGAATTAACTTTTTGTTTGTTTGTTTGCTTGTTTTGTTTTACTCTCATTTTGGCTCTGATGGGATGCATGACCTACACAAAACAAATTGAAAGTCATGTGTGGACAAAAGGAAGTGTACATCTGCACCCCTGTGGTTCAGACATAGGAACCAAACAACTGCATATTTCTGCAACAAGCCCAGGGCAAGTTGATTTAGCAAGAAACAGAGTGCCCAGGAAGTCTGTAGAATTCTGTAAAATCATACCCATTCGAGCTCTTCCTTTTTCTACAGCGCGTTTAAAAATATGCAAAAATTGCTTTTCTGAATTCCTGAACTGATTAGTTATTACAAAGATTTGAAAATGTCCCCTTCTGACATCTGCAGGCATCACATGGGATCTTGCTCCCCAGCCCACATTGCACTGAGTGTCATGTTTCTATACCATTGCAAAATCGGTGCAAGAATGCAAAATAGCAAGATGAAAACTAGCTACAGAGACTGCACGCTCTGGAAAGCTTAGAAAAGGCTCATTCATTATTAATGCCCATAGCTTTCCTACTCATCTGGCTCACATTATGGCTGGTAAAAAGGCCACTTTCCAAGATACAGATCTTTATATTGATGCTTTCAAAGGCTCAAAAGAGGTTCTGTTACTGCCCTCAGAGCTGCAGCCACTTCCTATAATGAGGCCAGCCGATATGGTCTCCTGCTTTTCAAAATCTCTTTTAAAAAGGTCTTCTCCAGCAGCTTATACTGCAAGAGAAACAGAAATGGATGCTGACTGATTGGTAGACCAACACGTGTGAAGCCAAAAAATAGCTCAAGGTACAGTTCAGATAGGGCTTTCTTGGGTCCTGTTCTTAGGTAACATCTAATGCAGAGATGATGTGCTACCATCCCTTTGAAAGCACCAGATTTCTAAATTCTGTTCCCTACTGCCTTAAAATCACCATAAGAAAACATGCAGACTGCATCCAGATTATGGAAATAAACTTCCTTTATCATGTCCTATAATACCGCTCTGTACACCACTGTCAGCCATCTCCGAACAGTGCAAAATCTCTGTTCCTCATCAATAACACAGACTTGGAAATGAAAATTACATGAAAGATTTTAAGTGGTCTGAAAGAGCAGAGTCAAATTCTGCAGAACCCCTCAGAGGGGAGGACCCTCAAGCAGCCATCTTCCTGTAGTTACCGTTTTACCTGAGCTCCCAAAATGCAGTTTGAACTCTGCTGGTATCACTGTCATCTTCTTTCCACAGTGCTAGGTGAGCTCTCCATTGCTCAAAATTTAAATGACACTTTGAATCTGCACAGGTTGCTTTGGCCATCATTTCAATGACACATTTAGTAAAATCAGGGTCTGATAAGCAATCCAAATGGGAAAACAACAAAACCACCTCTTCTAGCATCTGCTGGATGCTACTCAGGGAATGCCCACTTTGTTCTGAAATGGATGCCAAAAGGTATGCTTAGATCAAACACATTTCATAATATGATGTGAGGTTTTGCATCTCCTGTGTGAGAGCTACAGCTGGATAGTGTGTATAGGGCTAAGCTCCTTGCTCTGAACATTAGGTGTGTTCTCTTACCTGGCTTTGTCCCAAGGCTTGGCTTTCTTCCATGAAGGGTGCAGAAACAAGTGGGCACTGAGGCTTGCCAAACACAGTCTGACAGGAACTGGAAGAAAATATGATATACAAATGCGTTTGTATTTATGCTCTACTCACCACTTACTGTAATGTTTTGCAGCAGGACGAGAGGGGCTGCTGGCAAGACTATCCATTCAACAGAGTTCTGTTAAGTTGCATACAAACCTGCCCCACTTCTCCACTTTGTTATGGCCTGAAAATACAGATTCTGCGCTCAGAGGACTAGCCTGACCAGGAGCACTACACAGGAATGACATCTCGACTTGCAACTTTCCTTATGCCCCCAGAACATTCTCCATAAACAAAGAGATGTCTACCAAAATGTCTGGCTCCTGGAACGTATTTTAAAAACATAGATCTTAAGAGTCAAAACAGATAAACATGTGCCTTTATACATAGCCACAACATTGGCTACGATTCTACTATAGCTTTTCAAGGCTGCCAGTTGAGTGTCTGGGGCCACAGCTTCCCCATCCACACCTCCCTTGGGGGCTCTGCCAACCTCTCAAAAGAGGTCACAGTCTGCAGGCACTGAGTCAAGTAGGAGACACTGGGTACTTGATGGTGGGATCCTTGTCACCCTTGTCACCAGCTCAAAAGTATCTATACTCCAACAACACTGCCCGTACCACTGCCAGGGATAACCCAGGGTATCAATGCCATACAGGGCCAGACCAAAGGTGCCAAGTAACAGAGCATAGGAAAAAAAGCAGAAGAAACAGGGCAAGTGCCAAGTTGCCCTTCCTTGGAATGCTCCCAGAGTTCCAGAAATCAGTCTTGGGACTCCTCTGCTGGAGGCTTCGTTCAGGCAATCACATTTACAAATGGACTCAGACCCCCCCACACCCCCTAAGACCTTGTCTCATCCTTTCTCACAGCCCACTTACACTGACATGCACAATGCCCTTAGCAACAAATTCTGCAATTTATTTATGCAACATGCAAAAAAGTAGCCTCCTTTCGTGCGTTTTGAACTCGCTGCCTGCCAGTGTCGGTGCTGGGTTATCCAGAGGGGAGAGCCTAACAGCAGGAGGACTCCCAGCACTCTGAGCTGGAATCCCAAAAATGCAGGCAGAAGCGGTAAGCTGCAATGAACATCTCAGCACTGATGTTTTCTAAATCAATGTGCTGGCTCATAAATGCAGTCTCTTCTGCTCCATAAAGTTCAGTGTGCTTTTCTGTTTGAAATGGGAGACATGAGAGAGTTATATTCTGCATGAACCATTAGCTGGGCTACATTCCACCTGTCTCAACTCAAGGAGCGAAGAGGATACAACAACACTATCTGTAAAGGCGAGCATCTGTTTGGTGTCCCACAGGGACTTCCAGTTCGCTAGCTGGATCAAACTCTCCTGTCAGGCAGCAGGAGCAGATGGAGACAGTCAGCTTCCAGCCTGGTTCCCCCTCACACTCCCACCTCACAGCCCTGTAGATCATAAGAGGTTTGGATACAGCCCAAGTGCGTAGGACCAACTGTAAAAAAGCCCATGAAAGAAATGAACAGGAATTGTTCTAATAAGCTTTCAGGCCAAGTCCTTTCCAGGTGAGCACCTTTAAAAATAAGACAAGCAGATTAAGGGTCCTTTGGCTGACTTTTAGCTCTGCCCCTGCACTTACAAAGCAGGGAGCCAGAGGTGCTGGCAAGGCAGCAAGAGCGTAAGACATTAAGTCCACTCCAGATGGGTGACCTTGGCTAAGTAATTTCCTCCTCTGTGCTTTACTCTTATCTACCCTGTCTTTCCAGGATAGCAACGCTCATTTGCCTTACAGTTTAAGCTGTTGACTCCTTCATCGGTCCCCAGATGAGTGATGCTCATTGCAACATTATTGCTAAGCAGGATTCCGATGACACAATACTTCTCTCTAATCCAGTGACTCTGTTAGAGGGCTCTGTCTGATAACAAAGGTGATCCTCATTTACTGCCATTCACTGAGTCATGATCTTAGCTAAGCCTACCCATGTAAAGTCTCCTGGCTCTCTAGAAAGAAACTGAAAAAGGCCCTAGATGAAACTGCAGCCTGAGCATCACTCATTTCTAAAGAAATCAATGTTCCATGGCATTTGTGGTATTTTGGGGAGTTCAAGGTTTTGGGGGTAGCTGAACCAGGCCACTCCACAGGACTTACGAATGGAGTTCACATAACTATATCCTCACCAGAAGGTGTCAACAAAGCAGCAAGTCCTGCCCCTGACAGCAATATGATAAAGGGTGTGTGGATTCCTGGCAGAACTGACATGCCCAACAAGGAGACATTCACCATAGATTTCTCTACTGACGGAACATATTTTAAAAATAAACATGAGCTCACTCTAGAGTCAGAACATGCAATTTTAAGTCCAGCCAAAATATTGCCACCAAGCCTTACTGATCTTTCATGATCTTTAGCCACACAGACTGAGGCGGGTTTACAATGCTGAGACCTGGGTTCTCTCCAGCAATTCTGAGCAAGGAGTCTGACATGAGTGTGAACAACTGTAGGCACCAGGCCAACTGGGAAACAGGGGTAAAAGGCAGAAATGTTTTTAGCAAGGAACTGGGAGGCAAAACCCCACCAATCTTTATGTGCAGTGAATCACTGCCCTCCCTTGTTGCTTGACAAGCCACAAAGCCTCTCCGTGCTCCTGCTTCCTCATCTATCAAGCGGGAATAAAACTGCTTCTGCCTACCTCTTTGACATATTATTGACAGTGTTGTGCTAGCACAAATGCTGGACAGTGTCAAGCAGAAGGGTTATGAAATGGGGCTACTGCTCCTGTTGTGCCTTGCAGATCAGTAAGTTAAAGGAACCTCGTAATGTCTGTTTGGCAGTGTTTATTTTTATGTAACATTATGGAAGTTGTATAACATACGGAAGACAGCACAGATTTTTTTGTTTTGCATTCTGTGAATTTAGCTCAAGTCCCAGAGAAAACGTGCAGTCTGAAACATTTGTTACAGGTGGAAAACAGAAAGACAGAACAGTGCCTGTTTTTCTGTCTTCCAATTTGGAAAGCTTGCACTATGGAATAATCTTGTCATGAGGTTATGAAGCTACAAAAACTATTTTAGGATTAAGTACAGGCCCTACCAACCCAGCCCACAGAATCAGCTCTCACTGGATCACTATAGGTTACGATTTTCTCCCAAAATGAAAAACAGACAAATAGCTTAGAAGCTAAACCTGCTTTAAAGAGAGGAGTTCATATTTTTTCTGATGAGGCTGGTCCCAAATCTCCTTTGTGCCACCACCATAAAACACATATACACTTACACAGCATTTCCCATTTCCAGTGCACAGATATAAATATCTGCAAAATATGATGGACATAAGGAGAGTCAGGCCCCTGGAATGAGATGTATCATTACAGTCTTCCTGCAAGCCTCTTCAGCAGCGGGATCAGGACAAGGCTAGATCTACAGCATCATTGTTACCCCTGCCTTTAAGAAGCCCTGTGCTTTCCACTCCCTTTACCTGTGGGGAAGAATAGTTTCCAGGGTCCCTAGCTGTCCTTCTCTAAGGATGAAGCTTTCAACCTCTAAATCTGACTGCTGAATGATTCCTCCTGAACTGGCCTCAGTACAGCCACCTTGAGGGACTCTGCTCAAGGGAGCTGTGATACCTGCTGAAATAAATGCTTGTATTAAAGACAGAAAACATGACCCTACTCTCTGGCCCAGCTATTCCTCCCCTCCTTGCTCCACATTGCCATTCATCCAGCCTCTGGTGAGTCACAGCACTTTTTGTTCTGTAGACCTACAGCAAAGGCAGGTGGATGTCACTTACATATCCTATCAAGGCTATTCTGAAGAACAGGGAGAAGAAAAGAGATGGTGGGAATGCTGAACAAGACTGGACAGAAAGGGGGAGGGGGGGGCGCAGGGGTAGTGGGGAGAGAGAGAGAGAGTAGCAGGAAGGAGAAAGGAAAGTGAGAATGCGTTCCTGAAGACAAGCACCATGTCACAGTCAAGAAGTTCCCAGCCTCTGCTCAGGCAATCTCTTAAGAATGACCCAGAAGCTTGTGAACTGACAAGGTGAGCAGGCAACACCTGAAGGGACTCTTCCAATGGAAATGCTCCCACCTCGCTGGAAAAGCGCTATCTTATGGAAGCAGTTACAGTTTAAGCAAAAGAGTAGGTAAGAATGTCTGCTTCAGTACCTTAAATCAATGGATTTTCTCATTGAGAAATGGAAGCAGAACCCCATAGCAAATCCACAATAAGCCCTGCTCCCATTTGTCATGACATTGGAAAGCCATCTAAGTGAGCAAGAATATTTACAACAGAGAGGAGAGAAGCTTGTATTAAGGTCAAGGATTTGGGTGCAGTTTTACTAACCTTCTATACTTGGGGTCCACACGGAGCCAGGGTCTCCTCTGCTGCTGCAAGGGGCCTGCCACATGGCCAGCTGTTCATCTGGGAAGGTAAGGGACCCGCAAGAGCAGAGGACAAAGTTATCCAGATGGGGGCTGGCATCAGTACTGCTTGCTATCTCTCTGGGCTGCAGGACAGCAGAGTTAAAGCAGGTTCCTGGTTCCAGCACAGCCTCAGTGCAAAAAGCTACAGGTTGTTCAGCGTTGTGAGTAGTCAGAGCAGCCTTGCTTGTCCTCGCTTCATACATCTCACTGCTCTGCATAAAGCTGTAACGACAGAGACAATAAATCAGACAGACATATTGCTTTGCAAAGAGGAGGGACAGCCCAGCTAAACCTTTGAATCCTACCCTTGACAGCTGGGAGATTAACTGCTAGATGCTCTGACTGCCTGATGCTGGGCATGGACCACTCCCATCTATCAGGTCAAGTCTCCTAAGTGATGTCCCCCTGGGAACTGACATGAAAGTCAGTTCCATGAACAAGTTTAAAGGTTGCTTCATCTCTGAACTGTCACTGTAAAGACTTTTTCATACATCACCTGGATTCCAGCACGTTTAAATATGTTCCTTCAGGAGGCTTATCCAGATCTGCAGCTGACTGCTCCCACCCTGGGTCACAAGGCACGAGGGTTATCTCCATTTGCTCAGAGCTGATGCCTGCACAAGATCCATCTGAAAGGTGCAGGCCGGGCAGATGAAGGAACACTAATAGTTACTCCAAAAAGCAATGAAACAAGTCTAATATGCCAAATGCAGCAAGACCCTCCTATTCCCCGTGACTGAAGTTTGGTCAAGATTCTGTTAAGGGGCATGGGAACACTGCATTTTACTGGAGTACTGCCCTGATCTCAGAATCTGAGAGCTAAAACCTGTTGCCTCCCATGTATTTGCATTTATTTGGTGCCCCTTCTGAGACGGGCTTCTCTTTTCACCTGTCCTTGCACAGACCTTACCAATGTTTGCTCCTTCTGTGGAGTGAGAGCCTCTAGCCAAACAATGAGGCACTCCACTGAAGCAGAGTCCTCCAGTGTCCACTCAATCCATCAGCATATTGATGCTGTTCTGGAGAAGGAATATCCTTCCCTTTCTGAGGGAATTTAAAATTGGTTTCAGCTTTCTGGACCACATCCTAAGCCCATTAGAAAGAGACAAACCTGCAGTTTGTGGAGTGTAGGATTCTTCATCCTGCCGCTCCTTTGTCTGGTAAGTCAAAGCCCTCTCAGGACATGAGTTGTTGAGCTTTTCCGTATGAAGAAGGCAGGATTTTTGACGTCGTCGATAATTTGCAAACCAGTTATAGACCTGAGTTGGCTGCAAGTTCATGTCCCGAGCCAATCCCTCCTGCAAACCCAGGTGTAGGGGGAGATCAAGAGAAAAATAATAAACTGCATCCAAACAATCAGGCTTTTCCCTTCAGATCCAAAAGCAGCCCAGCAAAAGAGCATTCAAATCCAGAGACACTTGTTCACTAGGTCTCCGATAAGTCTGTGTGGATCCCATTGCAGAGACTGATTTATAAACTCAAAAGAGTTGCTGGAAAACACACATTCCACCCTGCTCCCCAAGTCAATTTGTTTGCTAAAGGAAACCATGTACTGCTATTTTATATTGCTATATTTACATGTAAAACCTCACCAAAGCATGCTCTTCCCACAGAATGACAGCTTCACATCGCTAACATGACACTAGTAGGATAACCACTAATGCATTTACCACAACTGTGAGCAGTATAAACACCTCTATCACATTCACAGAAAAATTTCTGCAGTATTAAACTATTAAATAATGAGATCATATAAGTGAAAAACTGATTGGGAAATTAATGCATAAGTGCTCACAGTATCCTGACCTTTTAGGACTTTAATTACGCAGCTTCATTATTCTCCCAATTCAGACTGGTTTTTTGAAATGAAAAAATGGAAGTTGTTGCTCCTTTGTGAAAAGGGTAAGAAATAAACCAACTTCACATTGCAGAACTATTCACCGGGCCATCCCGCCTCCTGTGAGAAGGGTGTTGGAAAAATGGAGCACCACAGAGGCAGACTTTAAAGTCTAAAGCCTTCATCTTGCAAGGTAGTAATCAACCAGGATTACTGGACTAATTCACATGTCACTTTCATTACAAATTTGTCCCTGTCCAAATGAGGTAGATACATGCATACATCAACACAGCCCGCTGTGTTTTGAAATTCTTGAATTTAATGTGGTAAGTCAGTGCAAAATATATTCTGGTAAGCAAAGTGCAATTTTATACAGGCTATAACTCAGTCAAGTCAGAATTATTTATCACTGTAATATAGCTCTTCTGAGCGACGATTGCTTTGCTGCCTATGCTCAATCACTACAAAATTAGGATGGTTAAAAGCCCAGTGAGGAATTTATTTCCCCTGATCTTTTTGTTCAAAGCAAGTGAAATGACTTCACATGAACCTGGTGATTTTTTTTAAGGATACCTTTAGGGAAAGATCAAATATTGGGAATCCCAGCCCCACTGGGGCTTCTGAAAACAAGGATTTAGAATGAAACTGGTTATAGACCCCTGATCGCAGAGTTCTGCTTTTCTGTGACAAGGAGACTTGGCTGGAAGTAGCACAACCCTACCCGCTGTTTCTTGTTTGGGTTTGTTGTCACCTCTGCAGCAAACCTGTGCAGCTGCTGGCGTACTTCATCTGAATAGTTTCGATTCTTCAAACCTTCAGGACAAAGGGAAATAGGTGGTGGATTCCTGTACACAGAAGAATAGGATTAAACAGGACTCAGAGAGAGTCATTCACATTCATGGGAATTTTCTCACATTGCCACAAGTGGTCAAAACACCAAGAAAAACCAAACTCCAAGAAGCAGCCATCCTGAGATGCAAAACCAGCCCTCTGCATCTCTACCCCCTGCATCTGCTAACTACCACAGAGGGGTAAGGGGGTGGAAATCAGTTTCCCCACACCACGGTACCTCTTCCTGCAACGGAATTTCTGCAGTGGTGTCAGAAAATCCGTGTGGTGTTTCTCCATAGCCCTCTGGTAGTGAATCTCATGCCAAAGTTGCACCAGCTCCTCCTTCTCTTCTGCCTTGCAATACTAAAACAAAACAGTAGTAAGCAAACCCTTTCCAGGTAGTCAGTCAGGCTTTCTACAAAGCAGAAAACCCTCAACAACTAGAAACTTAGTTCAAAAATTCCTACTGGTTTTACAAAGCTGGTAGCATTATGCAAGGATATGGCTTGCTGTACACCTTCCTTCTCTAATGAATGCAGGGAGTTACCTGTCTGATGCCTTCTTTTCCCCAGTGAAAAGGGCTACGTTACCAGATCTAGAGGCAAAAATCCCCCGCCCTGAGAGGTGCCATCCAACCTTCCTCATATCCTCCCATCCTGGCAAGCCCTCTAAACTTGGCTGCCCCAAGGCTTTTATGTCCTGAGCTCTAAGTTAGTGAAAAACTCCAAGAACCACCACAATAGAGAACAAAAATCCTGCTTTCACAAACTACAACCAACCCCGTAATCACCCAATTACCTTCTCTCCCTTGGCTGATTAATAGTACTTGCCTGTAGCAAAGGCTTTATCCTGTGTTTCAGGTCAACCAAAGCACATACACCATCTTTCACTGCCATACACCAGCTAGAAACATTCCATGTGCTGCAGCTGGAGTACATCTGCACCAACAGCTCTAACTGTTATTTTTCTAATACTGTTTTTTGCCTCCACGAAGAACAGATCCCTACCTCCAGGAGTCTGCAGGCTGTGTCATGCTGCCCGTTACGGATATGAACGAACACACAAGCTCGGACAATGTGGATGTTTGTGAGAAAAGACATCTTGTGTTTGCATCCCAACATGGCCCCAACCAACTTCTCCAGATTAGCAGATGAGCTCTGGAGGTCCTGGCAAAGCTGTCCTGCTAGATCCAGCAGCTTGGCAGGTGGGGGATCTTTGTTTTTATTCCTGTTTAACATGGCCATGAACCGCTTCATCCTTACGTCCTGTTGGAAGCCTTTTCTATGCAATGCACAAAGTTGTGGTTAGATAAAAACTCTTATCTCTTATTTTTAGCTTCTATGGTATGCTTTTTTTTTTTGCCTTTTTTTTTTTTTAAGGAAAGAAATTCACTGTGCTATTAAAAGCAGCCTGAGGACCTCAAAGCAGTTCTAATAGAACTAGGCCTAAAGCAGAAGCCACACCAGGTTTGTGGTTGAGAAAACCAAGCTCAGGAAGACACACTGAACTCGCCCCGAAGCTCGGAGGCTGGAGGAGGAGGCCAGAGCAGGAGGGCTGTGGGGGGCACGGCACCCGAGGGGGGATGCCCAGGCATTCCCCTTGGGTCTGTGTGGGGCTGGGGACACTGGGGCACTACCGGCCGCTGCCATGTGCCTCCAGACCCTCCGCTCCTGGTACCAGCACCCACATGCCCAATGCACAACATGAAGTTTCACATCCACTGCTCACGGGTTAAAACTACCAGAACGTTTACACCAGAGACATCCAGGTGAAATTAATGAGGGGGGGTTCCTCCAAAATGGCCCAGGACAGGCCAAGGGCAGGTGGGGGTTACAGCCGAATGTAACTCCAACGACCGTCGGGAGTGGGTTTCACCCGTTTTCCCGGGGGAGGGGGGCCGGCGCGATGCCCGGTGGGTCCCCTCGGGGACACCCCACCCCCGGCCCAGCCCCACCACCCCCCGGCCAAAAAGGGGGAGAAACTGCTAAATACCTGCGCAGCGCTGCGGAGCGGGGACCCCCGGGAGCCCCGTCCCCTCCCGGGCCGGCGGCAGC
>JAVJGI010000001.1:90000179-90048672 GCA_035590275.1 Ibycter americanus
CCTGCCCGCCCCCCCCGAAGCTGCTGCGGGCACGGCCGCTGCCATAGCGAGCCGGTGCGGAGAGACCGCAGCCAGGCGCTCCCGCAGCGGGGAGCGCGTTGTGGCGGTGTTAGCGGGGCTCGGGCGTGCACCGGGAATTCTGGCACGCTCCCGTGAACCGACTGGAGAGCCACGCTGCTCAAACCCTCCTTCCCAGGTGGCTGCTGGCTCCTAACACGAGTCAGAGTCTGTTTTAGGGGATAAAACTGAAGCAGCTGGGATTTTCCCTGAACCAGGTCTGCACAGCACCGTGACTGTGTCAGCTCTCTGCCGACTCCGGCTCAGCGAGGGCTGGTAACAGCAGGAACCAACAGCCCCCATCCAGCACAGTGCTGCATCCCACCCTGCATCCACGCTTTACAGCCCCCATCCAGCACAGTGCTGCATCCCACCCTGCATCCACGCTTTACAGCCCCCATCCTGCACAGTGCTACATCCCACCCTGCATCCACACTTTACAGCCCCCATCCCCGCACAGTGCTGCATCCCACCCTGCATCCACACTTAAATAACCGGCTCACGCCAAGTCCATGTGCCATATGTAGCTTTCTCTGCAAAGCCAAAGACCACCTACTTGAGCACGGGCTTCTTCGTTTTGATGCATGCAGGCACATCCTAAAAATCTGCTCAGAATCCTCCCTTGTTCCTCCAACCAGCAGCACCTTGTGTTCAGCTGCCCTTGCTTCTCCTTAGGCTCGAATGCTGGCCTTGCAGGACAGTAACTGGCCTCTTGCTCCTGCTGCATGTCACGGTCCTAAATGCAGAGCTAGAGACGGAAAGTCCTGGATGCTTAAAGGACAAAGCCCCACCATTGAACTCTGAGCATTTCATTATCACGCTGGACATAAGCAGCAGCATTTCCTTTCGGCAATTACTCTCCTTTACTCCCCGATTCCATGCTGCTGCCTGGAGTTACAACAAAACATCAGGTCACTTGACTTTTTGCATTTTTACTTATTTACATGTATGAAATTTAACAAGTGACTCTCGCATTTTATCTTACATATTCACACAGTCAGGTACACCTCAAAAGCGGAAGAGGCAGGCTGCTGTCAGGCACATCAGACACAAATGGCACCAACCATTTCCAGTGATGGAAAGCTGCTGCCGTCACCCTCTGTGCTGAATCTAACTGCCCTTGAAAACCATTTGCACTCTCCCTCCTTTACCTCTGCTCTATCTGAAGGTTTGGCAATCAAGGACTGCAGCTACTTGAAACCAAGCTGAGGTCAGGTGATAGATATTGGCAAGCCAGGAGCTCAGATTCTTTTTCCAAGGACTTAATCAAATTCTGTTGAATATCAACAGCAATATTGATCAGGTCCTCTTGGAGCCTCAAGATGAATCCACCAGAGAGGCTCTTTTTCAGTCATCCTTCACCTCTACATCCTTGCCACAAGGTAAAGCTTCTAACTGTCTCCCTAAGAGATACAACCCTGTTTCATGGAGCACTAGCGTGCATCTTATCTAGACAATCTGTCCAGAACAAAACAAGCCGGCTATCTTTGTTCCAGCAAAAGTCTGTGAAGTCTTTCAGCAACCGATCGGCAAACTTCTCATCGCCAGTGGCACTGGACCGCCACGTCTTCGTCAGCATGGTGTTGTAGGCCCAATTGTAGCCAATGCGCTCTTCACAAAACATGTTCTGGTTTGTGGAGCTGGTGGAGTTGCGCCGGCGTCGCTGCTGCCCACAAGAAAATTTCCGCTTGGAATACGGTAGCTGCAAAAACACTGTCCCTGGAGAAAACAGACAGGGCTTTAGTCTTAGGCAGGCCTAAGTCCCTACAACTGGCAGCTGACTCATTAAATTCTGAAAAGGAAACTGGACTGGGTTTCATTTAATTGCCTTGTAGCGAGATAAAATGGGATACGCTTTTCCTCCTTTGCTTTTACACGCTACCTCTTTCTGCAAGTCACACCACTGGAAGAGAGCACACTTTGCCTTGCCTTTCTCTTGGTAGAAGGGAATGAAGCAAAGATGTAGGCTCTGACCCATCTTCCTAATTTCACATCAATTTCCATTCTCTTCTGCAGTTTTCCAAAAGCTCTCTTCCTGTCATTATCTTCATGTCTCAGCAACCCTTCTACACATACTAAGTTATTTTACCGTAATATGCTATACATGGAGCTCAGTTAGCACTGCTAATAGATCACCAATATTTATGAAGAATAATAATGAGAGCAAGTGGATCCTAAATGCTTTATCTCTCTCCCACACTGCGTGTATGGGTAAAGATGCATCTATAACTGACCTTAAGCATGAGAACAGAGAACCGACTTGCCCCAACACCTTCCCTCCTTCTAGCTTCTAGATACACATTTATTTACATTGCACTTGGAATAAGCTCTGCCTTGTTGGTTTTTTTTTATTTCTCCATCTCCTGGAAAGAAAAGTTTCAGAGACACTATAAAGCAAGATTTCAAACCAATGCCACCGATTAGCAGCCACACTTTGTGCTTTTCATACTGCCTCTCCAGTTTTCTGGTTTGTGTTGGCCAATACACCTACTTGTCATCTGACAGGGACATCATGAGGACCAACATCACTGACACAAAAGATAAACTGCATGTAAAATGGTTCTTTTGTTTAGAATAGCCTCCTCCTTACCCCAATGCCTGCCAAATATTGCTCACCTGTGACATGGATATACTGGGGCTTGTTCTCAGCTGGGAAGTTGAATGCAGAGGCTGAGTATTTATCTTGCACAAATCCAAATCTGGAGAAACAAATACCAGGGGAATTAAAAAAGAAAAGAAAAGACAAGATAAAAAGTGCCACTCCACCTAGGACTCCTTCAGCCCAAGGCAAAGGCACCAGGGAAAACCTTCCACTATCACAAATGCTCCCTTTTCTTATGGCCTGAATGCAAGGGGAAAAGGGATGAAGAGAGTTGAGCTTCTCCAAATATTGTCTGGCTCCTGCTAAGCACAGTGTGGAAGCTTGTAACCCCACACTGATTTCTGTCCTAACTTGTGCTGGAAACAAGGGGAGAGCACTGAGCAGTCTCTGACAAAATGGGGCAGCTGCACATGAATGAGGGAAGAGCAATAGTCAAGACAGACATTCCTCGGGTATGTTTCAAGCTGTAACTTTTTTTTTTTTATGCTGGACAATATTCCACACAGAACTTCGAGCAGCTCACCTGAGAGTTCTTTGCTATTTGTAGAATACTTGTTCCTCTCCTGCTTTCTAAGCTAATGGAAGATTATTCCCAGGCTAGAGGCCCTTACAAAAGGCAGTCTCTCTGTCATGAAAAGAGACCTTGGCAGCAACACCATGAAACAAACTGGCAGCTCAAGCACACAAAGGGGTAAGACTAGGTTGTATTCAAAGTTTCCAACAATTCCTTCTTAAACTGGGCCCAACCTCTAACACACAGCTAACACCCCGGTCTCCTGCCTATTGTCAGTCATTGGTTGTCATCCAGCTCAAGACTGTGTTAAGTACACGTGAAGGAAATAACTGTCCCTTCTCAGAAAGAAATCTATTTACAGTCTAACTGCTTCTGAATTAGAATAACAGGGCACCTTCCAACGGCAATGCTGTCCCTAGGAAGAGAGTATAGTTTGCTAACAAGTGACAGGCTGAAACACTATCTACCTGCCCCTTGCACCCACAAAACCAGCTGCAGGCATTCTTGTTATATTTTAGTCTAATAATCTGCAAGCAGACTTCAGAGAGGCAGATGGCACAGAACCCATGCAATTCAGGAGTTCAGCACAGGTGTTCATCCTACACTATCCAGGGAGATATGAACCTTTCAGTCATTCTGCTCTGTACATACCTGTGTGCTATTGCTTCCTGGAGGAGATGCATACGGTCCCAGTATGTTTCTGGTTCAAAGCCTGAAACAAACAAAAAGGTAACTGTTACCTAGTCAAGCCACTTTATTTCCACTTTTCAAGAGTTCAGCTTTCCTCAGAAGACCTCTGTGCACTTTTGGGGTTTTTTTTAGCCATTTCTTTCAGTCACATTTTTTTTCTGTCAACTGTCCCTTGAATACCACCTTATTAGAGATGTGCCTTGTACACCCCAGTAGCAGATTCATCTGAGAATTTAGCTTTTGTGTCTCTTG
Organism: Ibycter americanus; assembly: GCA_035590275.1. Taxonomy (NCBI): domain Eukaryota; kingdom Metazoa; phylum Chordata; class Aves; order Falconiformes; family Falconidae; genus Ibycter; species Ibycter americanus. The sequence goes on from JAVJGI010000001.1 coordinate 90,004,295, forward strand.
AGATGAAGGAGAGGAACATAGTGGAGTGTGTGGGAGGGGGCAAGGAAGGAAAGTGGGCTGCTGTGTATCACCACAGAGTGCTCTGAAAATACTTAGTTCAAAGTCAGTGTGGCTATGGTGACCTCATATGGATTTGTCACTAACTTTTACATTTACACCTGCACACTGGGTCAAGGGTTAATGAAAATAAAGAAAGCCATCATCTTTGCTATTATAAAACAGAGCCTTTTGCTATCTGTCCCTTCTCACGATGCAATTTTGCCTCTGCAGGGGGACAGAGTTCCCTGATCTTTGAGCTTCCATCTGAGACTTACCACAACAGCATCAGTCAAAAGGGTGAGATCACATTGCAGAAAAGGAGATTGCAGTTTCTAGCTCTTAATCTCATGTGCAAACACTCTTACTGTGAATGTAACCATGGCAACAACAAAAAAAAGAGGATGGCAGTCATGAAAGCCTAATCTCACTGAGGGAGAGAATAAACAAATGCAGGATACAAATGCAGAGCAGCTGTGGGCAGGGTCTACCAGCAAAACAGATTCTTACCGTCTAACATCATGTCAAACAGAATAACTACTTGATATAGGCTCTATAAGGGTATGCAGCATTATGGCAACAAAGGTCACTGGGGAGACCACCTTTCCTGTGCCTTGGTACTTCTAGCTGCCAGCTTCATACACTGTTGCATGCTGATTAGCCTGGTGTGGCTGCTGAAATGTAAAAACAGGCCCTTCATCCAGCTCATGCATGCCTGGTAAATGAGGTTCTTCATGTCAGCTACGTGCCAGAAGGGACCTGCTTGCAGAAAAGTACATCAAGGGGTAAAACAAAGAACATTTCTTACCATCAAACAAATGCTCGCTACCCTCCTTCAACAAGCAGCTAACATTGAGTGGGATGAACAACTGAGCTCGAAGTGGGTCTCCGTATAAGTAACTGGGCAAGGCAAATGGCCCTTCCAAGACTGGAACTAGCAAGAAACCACAGGACGTGGCTTTCCGATGCCAACCCTGAACCTGAGAAAAGATTCAAACAATGAATCATACAACATATGTCAAACTAAAGAAGGGCACTTACGTGCACAGGAGCAACCCATTCCCCGACAATAGATCAGACATGCTCAATTCTCCACAGGCTCAGCTTGCTTTGCATGGCAAGCACACAAGCGTCCTTGTAAGCAAAGCAGTACAAGCACAAGACATCAGGCTTTCCTTTTTGAAGTGCCTCATCAATCAGAAAGCACTTTCAAACAGGACATTTTTCAGGAACTGATTCAGCCTACTTATCATCAGTGGTTAAGCACTGCTGCTTTACTGGAACAGTGCAATAGATTTTTAAATAAAAGCAAAAATAATCACTGAGTGCTATCTGGCTGGGTGGGGTAAAACCTGGTGTTAAATTATTTGAGTTTTACAGAAGCTACAAAAGGGAAAACATCTACAAATTAAAAAGTGACACAAACCACTCGCATTTTCAATTCAAAATGTTTTCAGTAAATTAAAAATAGCTAAAAAGCATTGCTGAACAGGAAGGACACATTGCCTGGAAGAGCCCTGTCATGAAAGCAATTCCACTGAGATTTAAACTTTTCAAGTTTGAAGACAGAAGGAATGCAATATGAAACAGGTTCTTTTCCAAAGACCAGCTTGGGGCTTAAGATTTGCCTAAGGGAGACTTAAATTTATCACCTTGACCTGTACTGATCTGTGCATACTGTGCATGAAACCCACTAAAATCAGAACACTACCCTGCAGACAGAATGACTATAGATAGCATGATAAATGATGACCAGATGCAGCAATGCTAACAACCAGCAGTAAAATTACTTATGGAAATGAGGGCGGATCTAACCCACTGTTTCTCTCTTAATACTTCCCACGACAATGTCCCCAGTAGTCTAAGGGATACAGAGGCCAGACGGGCATAGTTGCGGCCACCCAGAACACAAGGACTCTTACCATCTCAAAAAGAACAGCTGCAGTCACTGCCATCCAGTGTAACTTGATTTCAAAGGCAGCATTCAGGGAGAAATTGCCATGGTAATAACAACTGCACCACTCCAAACGGTCAGTGCGGTTATTCACATCCACATCAAGCGTCACTGTCCGTTGCTCAGGCACTGTGGCAGCTATGCAGCCAAGGAATAGTGGTATATTTAAAAGATGCATTGAAGAGAGGGTAGGAGACAGAATGAAGAGAATAGAACAAACAAGACAAGCTATTTGAAATTAATTTGTCCTCCCACTCCTCCCCAAATATTTTTTGGGCTAGCAGAATAGTCCCAGAATGCTGCTCATCCAGATCACAAAAGACAAAAAACCTGAAGCATTATTCATATCAGGGGTCTGTGCCACAGAATTACCCCCCCAAGCAGTCAAAAAACATTTCAGCTGCAATAAAGAGACAGAACCAAGAGTCAAGGAGCTAATCAATAAGCGACTGGTGCCATAATTAAACACGGCTAGACATCATCAGCTCCTTCATGCCCAAGACATTCCAAATTGGTTTTAATATTTTTATATGCCCCCACCAGAAATCACAACAGGGTGTTGTTACACAGGGCAGGAGCATTCTGGGACCTTCCACAGCTAGAAATTAGAAGTTAAACTTCTTGTTTCTTTGACCACATATCAATATCCCACATTACTGCATTGCTAAAACTGCACATCCAACACTTTTTGTAAAAGCATGGAAAGGCAGCCAAGACTCATGCAGCAGCGTTACAATCACTGCAATACCTTCTATTGCTTTGCAATAAGTGCAGGGATAGTGCCCGAGATCCAGCTCCCTTTGTGCCCCACACCCCAGCACCCCAGTGAAAGAAAATCTCAGCCATCAGGCAAAAGAGGAAGAGAAGCACAGAAAGTGGAAGTGACCTGGCTGGTGTCACACAGCAGACTGCAAAGCCAGGTATAGAACCCAGATCTCCTGACTCTGAGACCAAAGTAGTGCTATGAACCACGCTGTCACTTTCAACTTTTCTTTAGGCAAATACATAATGCAACATTTCCATGACGTTAAAAACTGACACAAAAAAAAAGGCTGTAATACTACTACTGAAAAGCTTTTGCCCTTTTTTTTAATTGCATGCATGAGGGACACATGTTGTTATATCTCGCTTAAGTAGAGGAAGATGTGCATCCTTCTTTATGGTCACCTTTTAAATGACCTTATAATTTAATGGCATTTAAACAAAATGGTTGAAGTTCTTCCTCAAGGTAGATGGACAGTTCCCACCTTCACATCTATTGCAAGTTAGCTGGAGGCAGTTTTCAAGGTTATAAGAAAATCCTTTATATTGCTATTACTGCAGCTTAGGACAGGGGGAAGAAAGAAAAAGAAGATGAAACCCAATAAAAATGGAAGAACATCACACAGTTTTGTTTTGCAAATAAGATCCATTTCTGTCTTTGGGAAATGTCTCATCTGCAATTTCTGAATTGGTCTGGTATTGTCAGACAGACCAACATCTTGGGATTTTCTTTTTCTTGATCCTTTTCAGTGGAATATCACTGTGAATGCAATGGCTGTAGTTAGAAGATTATGGTGGCAGTTTTGTAACAAAGTATGTTGGAAAACAAGATCCCAAAAGCTGTAAAGTGAAAGCAGCTCAATCAGGTAGATACTGGTCATTAGCTAAGAGGTCAGCAATAACACCACAGTCCAGTGTGCCCAAACCAGCACACTGTGAAGAATGAGCTCCCTGCTCCCTTAGACTGTTCCTTTTTCCAGATAATGCAGACACCCCATTAGGGCTGGAGCTTCTCTCTCTCCACCTTGTCTGCAGCTGTAAGGCACACAGGTAAAGCAACAGGAACACAGTCCAACCAGGTGAGCTACTCAAAAGGACCTTAAAAACTGATGAGAAATAGCCATGTGTCTGAATTCAGAAGTTTCAGATTAAAACCAACTTAATTTTAATAGAATTAAACTTTGGCTTCCATAGATCTGATTTTAAGAAGACTCACCTGCTTCCCAATTGTCTTGTACCATTGAGCATTTAACTAATGATTTGTTGAGTAAATCGGAGAGGAGCAGGCAGGTTATTCTCCAGTCACGGACTACACTACATACATGACTACAATTGCTAGTGCATGCATTGCTATAAATCAAAAGGGACAAGATTAGGTATATCACAGGTCAGACTTCCACTGGGAAGGGAAAGGGGACTATCACTGGGCAAGCGATAGGGGAATTGGGAGGGATAAAGATTTTAGAGATACACGGAGCTTGTTCCAGAGCTCCCAATGCTTGCATGCAATTTCATGTCACAGCTTGACATTCAGGGAAGGTGGGGAGGGGAAGAAATAAAACCCACAACCAAATCAAAGCCAAGAGAGGAACAAATGAAGTCACGTGGACCAGAGGTCATCTGGGTTTAGTAAAGCTCCTTGCCTCAGATGAACTGGTGAAGTTTGGGGTTTTTTTAATACTGTTTAGAAGAGGGACAGCACAGAAACATCAATTAAACCAGTTCCTTTGTAAGAAAAAAGTTCCACACTGGATTTTTCTCCAAGAAACTGTTATTCCTGGAATAACCAGACTGCATGAGAGCAATCTGGTGGCATTTTTCATTCATCCAAGGACTGCAAATCAGTTAAATAGCAGAATGGACATAATTCCAACTGAAATGAAAAAGGAAGGCTACACCAGTGTGTAACTACATCACATGCTGAGAGAATACACTCTTTCCTGGCTGGCATCAAAGAAAAGGTGAGAGGGCCACTATAGCCCCCTTCTTTCCTTGTCTGTTTCCCCAGGTGCAAGCTTACTGAGTCTTAGTCTTCTCATCTCACAAAAGAGGACAGACATAGAAAAGTGAAGTGTCTTTCTTGGGCTAAATAGTAAGAGATCAAAGCAGGAACAGGAGCTGGCCCAAGCACCTCCAGTTCTCACAATACTTCAATGCCAGCGTATGTTCAGGCTTCAGCTCTGGCCAATCACCGAGCTAATGAGGTTGGCTACTAGCCAAGGCAACAGATTTATCGTGTGACAGGGAAACATATCCTGCATATGTTGGCTTCAGGGAATTAACCATTGGTTCAGACTTCCTATCCTTAATGCTTTCCCACTTCTGATGCTGTTCCTCTTCAAACAAGGCTTTCAGAAATACATAAGGGTTACTGTAACTTCAGGTCTAAGAGATACTACACCAGCAGTAAGTCACTTCTCTTCAAAAGGTCAAATATACAAAACAGGAGAAGAGCAGAATTTTCTTTTTCTCCTTAATTGATAGGCCTTTAAAAAAATGCATCTAAATAAACCTGAAGTTGCAGTTCCATAGCGATGATTTTTCTCACAATTTTAAACAGGGCAAGAGGAACAAAAGCAAGTGACTCAGGCTGGCCTGGAAATGCAACAAAAAGCTGACAAAGCAACAGTCATGCAGCCCGTATGTTTCACAGGCTGTAGTGGTAGTCAGCATTATACTTCACACATTACAGAACTTTAGATAATTACTAGATATATTCTATATAATTTAGATAACAGTATCTTGCCCAGCAGCAAGATCTTCCAAACGCAAACCCTACTGCTTACACACTGCAGGGATTGTTTGTAGCTGGGCTTCCCAGACTTTAATATAAGGAGTCTGGCTATACATGGTTCTAATTAGCCAAGAAGCTTCTGGCACATCACAAAACTTCTAACACATCTGAATCTCACTGTGGATTTTGCCATTAAGAAGCAATTAGATGTGTCATTTTAAGGGCAGTTTGGTTGCTCTGCTGTTCCCACAATTTATCCCTCCATGCTCACCACAGGGTCTGTCTGGATCCACAAGGAGACAAAGTCAGTATTTTCCTCTCTGAATTCTAGAGGATGGCATGGGGGGAGATTCAGGAACATGGAATATTTAAAGAATACTTCTTACTGGATTTCAGTACTGAGAAGCAAAAATTGCCTGCTCAGCCAGTGAAACACACCTCCAGCATATGAGAACAAGTCCACGTGCAAGACACATGTAAGGCCAGCATGAAATTTGCAGCTTTGTTGCTGGTCCACGTGAGATCATACCCTTGGCTGGCTGCTCTTCCCCTTTCAAACTATCCCCTTGAACTTTCCCAGCTGTCACCTGTGCTGTGCATCTACCTAATAATGCAGCTGCCTGGCTCCGTCCTCCGAAACTGCGGCTAAAGGAACTGTGCCTACTTGCATAGGAGGCTGGGCGGCTGGGCAGCCAGGGCAGGAAAAACGCTGGGATGTCTGAGTGCAGGAGCTCTTCTGCCACAAATGCCACCTCAAACCATTTCCTCTGGAAGGCGGAGAAGTCATCCATGGCAGCCGTGTGCCACATGGCAGGCTGCTGCATGCCCACTGAACAAAAAGCAAGGGGAAGGACAGATCACAGTTAGAAACAAGTGCTCAAGATCAAGAAAGAGATATAGTTCTTTCTGAAAAAGAGGAAGGGAAAAAAGTTATGTTGTCTGTCATTCCTTTTTTTTTTTTTTTTAACCAAGAAGGCTGAATTTCTTTGACTCTCTTTAAAGCAGTATTTTCTGCTGCAGCACCCATAAGAATCAAGTACAGCTAGTGATTATGCAAAGGGATAATGAGGAAAGTCTTGTAATAACACCATGCTGACCTCGGTCTGGTTCTTTGTCCACAACAATCTTGTAAAAATAAAAGCCATAAATAAAGGTTCGTAAAGCTTCTCCAGATGCATGGACAATAAGCTGCTCTTCTAGCATTTTCTAAACGAAAAAAGAGAACAGAGCAAACACGATAAAAAAGGAGAAGTCACTCTTCCAGTTACATAAAAAGGTTGCTAGAGAACATTAGGAAATTTTTTTTTTTCTTGACATCTTTTTGTCCAGATATGTGCCTAATGAAAATACCAGCAATGTTATCTCTTGATATTCAGTAAATGTAGCCAGTCCTTATCTCCCCGAGAAATTGCATTTCATCTTTCTGCAAATGTCTGCCTTCCTCCCTTACCCTGATCTGGTTTTATAGATGAATTTATAGGAAGGTAAAAGGTCAGAAACATTCTACATTTCTGCTAATTGATATGGGATCTCAGCTAAGGAATGAACTCCAAAACATTTCCAACCTTCTGCCCCTGACACAGTTTGATAGGGAAGAAAAAAAATGTCATGAACACAAGCAGCATATCTTGCATAAAGTGTGTATACTTCAGCATCCATAAAAGAGAGGTCATATGCTGTTTTTATTACAATTTCATTAACTAATTATAAGAAGGAAAAACAAAACTAAACCCAAAACCAAATCACACTCCAGTGCCTCATAATTCTAACACAATGGAGAGCTCTTCCTAACTATAGCTAATTGGAGGTTATACAGAGAACTCTCACCATATATAAGCGGAAAAAATAATATATATTACTACTGAAGAGTATGTTGCTGCTTTGTGACAGGGAATCCAAAAAATGTCATCATTACCTCATATTCTGTTTAACACTGTTTTCAATACCTATCAATAAGAGGATTTTCAAACGAAACAGAAATGATTGCTATGCTTTCCTCTACAATTCTACTTTCTTCACAAAGTGAGGTATTTCTGGCCCTCCTTGATAGTTCTCTTACCTGCATTATGTCAATCGCCATGGCTTGGGTTTGCACACCTTCAACATTATTCACCAGCCAGTGTACAACTTCTGCACTGATGAAACAGTACGGAGAGAGGCCCTTCTGTTCAGAGAGCAGCTGGATCCCTGTGCTGAAATCACAGCATGTCACACACAAACATGGACTGATTGATAGTTCTTTTAAGTTACAAAGACAAAAGTCACCGCTGGGAAGAAAAAGGGGATAAAGACACAGGACAAGAAACTCACAATGCCCCAGAGTGACATATCATTAGCTTCTGATAACAAGATGAAGAGCTGACATTGACAGCACTTTAGTGTCTTACGGAGAATTCTTGCTTTAGATAAGATTCTGGGATTCTAATAACTGAAGTCTGCAGTGATACTTGTATCTCAATTTCTACAAAACTCCTTGTTGGAGAGATTAAAACTGAATAACAAAAGGATGATTAAAACTATTCCACAGCTGACATGTGGCTCTCCTTTGAGTAACTCCATACCTCATGTCCTCTTACAAAACATGTAGATAGATGTTAAGCATATTTATATTAAAAACTTACGTGGGGTGTTTCATGGCTTCGAGAATCTCTATCAAGGTGGAGGAAGAAGTCAGAGTGCTTGCCGAACACTGCTGAGAGCTGGGAAGTAAACAGAAGCATGTTCAAAAATCAAGGAAGCTGCCAGATACGTTCAAAAATGTACATTTAAGAAAAATGCTCTCTCTTCTCTTCCCAACAGTGACTTTGCCACATTTATTTCTTTTTTCATCTCAGGAAGGACAACTAAAAGCATAAGACCTGTATTTTCGCCCTGAGGTCATTGCTATATTGACCCAATACACACTACACTACATACAGCCATCCTCAGGAGCAATTGAGAGCAAACATTTTGAGGTTGGCTTTTTTTTTTACTGTATTGTACAACTGCAGGAAACAGGTGCTAATACAGTTTATTTTTAATGTTGCTTCCTCCCCAGTGTCTCGCCTCCAGGTTAGAACCTCTTGGGTTTCATCAACCTACTCAATCCAGTTAGACCTGCAGGGCCCCCTTTGCTATAACAGACAGAAGACAGATGTCAATTCAAAGCCTGGTTTTCTGCTAACAGACTTCAGAAATGGAATTTCATCGTTCTTCATTTCTTGAAGAATGAAGCTCTTTTTGTGGGTGGGGAAATCAGCCCTTGTGTTCATTTAATTCTGGAAAACTGGGTTGCAAGGCTTATTTTACTACCACTCTTCCTGCATGTGGAAATGCTGCAGTAAAGTCTTGTGACAAGTGCTTTTTAGTGCTGACAGACACAGCACATCTCGTTCTCAGGTTCCTGTTTTAAGTGCCCATTCCTTGACACCAGAAAGGGGAATGTAACCGAGCAGAACTGCAGCATAGCACTGCTGTGCTTTTCTTACCCGCCCTCTGCAGCACCAGCTGTGGTATATCCTTGGTCTGCAACATTCTGGGAACTTCCCAAGGTCTGCATATTGCCCCGATCAGGTAACTGCCCCGTGTTTATCAATGTGTTGCTGTCTGAGGTTGCAGGAACTGACTGATCTATAGAGACCTGCAAGAAGTAAACACAGCAGCATCTTTATAAAATTTGTGATGTAATCTGTTTCCCATTTTCTCCCCTCCCTGCATCATCTGTATTTCAGCTCAAGTTAGTTCATAAGCAATACTATAAGCAAGCAGAAGCATATGCAGAAAGGATAAATACAGTTTTACTTTTGCCATCACTACAGAGCTACTGACAAACACGAAATTCAGACCCCAGTAAAAGATGAGGATCATCAACCCAGCAAAAACGGCGTTGAGAGAACTATGGGCAAACCAGCAACACCAGTCCCAACCTGACATTTTCAACCTGAGTGAATAACCGTGGTTACAAATGTGCAATGGACAGAACAGGACATTTAATCACTATGGGAAAGTAGTAAGCAGTTAGAAAAAAACCAGTTTTAACTAACTCTCAGACAAAAATATGTAAACATATCACATGGAATTCAAGTTTCATAATGCACAAAATCAGCTCATCTTCCTTCCTTTCTTAGGGTAGTACCAGGAGGCTGGTTGGCACCCACCCACACCTATGTCACCAAGACAACAAGAACACTTTCCTCCCGCAGGAACACTTGCACTATTCCAACGGTAGACTGAATAGTTCACAAAAATTAACATAAAATCATTTCAGAAAGAACATTAATGCTGAAGGATTCAGCAAAGTACAGGCTGCAATTGCCATCTGTCATTAACACGTATGGTTTAGGAAAGGCATATTATATAAAAGCTAGAGAGGTGGGGGAGAGGAACACGTACAGCAGAGTAGCTCTGGTTAAAAGCTAGTGTAAATACGAGGACTGATCTGCCATGATGAACCCACATCACACACAGACCTAAAAATCAAAAAGCTGGTAGTTTGACTTAGGTCTGACAGCCAGACCAGGGTCCTTTATTTATGCCATTTCTCACATCCCAGAGATCTCTCACTCCGCAATGGCAGATGTCCCTTTTTGGGCAGCCAAGAACGGCAGATGCTCCAACATGGAATCTACAGTCCCCACAGCCAGCTAAATCCACTCTCCCTCCTCTGAGCTCACTTCAACTAGCAGTATTTTCTATGGACACACTGTGTTACTACTAACTCCTAACTGGTGTTAAGTGTACAAACAACTTCTGTCTCGATGACTCTTTTAAACCAAGATGACAACAATATTTTCAGCCCTTAGTTGTTTAAGAACCCAAGGACACAATTTGACTTGGATCTCCCCAGAACCACCTGTCAGTCAAATACCACAGAAGAAATTTAGCCAAGAATGAGATGAGTAAGCTGTTGCCATTTTGTTTAGCAAGGGAAGATGGAAAACGACTACTTACTGAAACACAAAAAGAGAAGCTTCAGTAGCTGACAAGACAGTACTGCAAGGACAGTCAGGCTAATGAACATGGACATCCAAAGCACATCACAAACATTGAGTGGTGGAAGAAAATAGTTTCATCCACGACCGGCAGCCACTTGGTCCTGTTAATGCTGTGCACCTCCTTCTCAACAAGCAGATCTGGAAACTAACACTGGTTACCCACATGGCAAGCTCACGAGAACAAACGATCTCTATCACCTCAGACCAAAAGCCAGAGATGACAAGACCCCACTCAAAACTAACCTGTGAGTAGAAGGTTGAAGCTGTACGTGGGCTGCGAACAAAATCCATAAAGAAGGACCCATCCTGAAGGCATCAGAGGAAGTAGGCCCATTAATGGCAACAGCAACAGGAACAAGGAGTTGAAGAAAAGCAAATACAAAGTTGTGCAAGTATGAAATTACCACAGAGAGAAAGTAGGAGGAGAATGCAAATCCCAAACAGACCCAGAATGTCAGATGCTGCAGAATGCTGCAGAATGCACATTGGGAGTTACTTGCACACATACCCTTACTTTCTCTCCCTGTAACAAGACATTGCTCTTCCTTAGCACAGATGCTTTTCCAAAGTTTTGAAAACCACACTGATCAGAAGCCAAATGAAACTACAGCCTTCCCTCCACACTCCACAGGAGAAAGACTTGAGCTCTAAAGTGTGTGGGTTTCCATCCCAAATGCAAAGCTGAACAGTGATACAGAAACCTGTAGAACTGCATGTGTAATGGCAAATATCCAAAGGAGCACAGCTTTTTTTTCTAGTCTGTCAGTCATTCAAATGATAAAGAGGGAGAGGCAAAGAAGCTCTTTTCAGGAAGCACACTCTTCCTCTCAAATGCAGGTCTGGTATGGTGCAAAGGAAAGGGAAGAAAAAATCATCACAAAGATCTTTCCAACATTGTGTTTAATACTTCATGCATAATTAAACAGATACTGCCTGTGCTATGTTCCCCACCTACTTGCAAACCCTGGATGAATTTATCCCCAGCTGCTGTTCAAAGCTGTGTCAAGATTCTCTTATCACATGAGACAATGCAGTGGAACTCAATTAGATTTTCATTCCCTATTTGCAATTCTTTATCCTGTTCCCTAGGCAAAATATTTTGTCTAGCCTGCAGTTAAGATCATGCTTACCCTGGTATGTACATATAAAACACTTTCTGGAAAGAATCAACACCAGGGTTATATGGCTGGCAATTTATGCCGTGCAGAAGCAGAGCCAAGCATGTTGTATCCATACGGGCAGACTTTCCAAATAGATATGCATCAAGCTAACTCACTGTGTTAAAATCACACTATTGCCCCATAACTGGCTGAAGTGACTTGTCAGTTCTACTCTGAAACAGAGTAAAGGTGGAGCCAGTGGCTCATTTATGTTTTGGAATAACTCCAGCACTGAATAGCATCCTAGAAAAGCACTTGCTCCTTTGGCTGCTGACAACACACACAGCTGTGACAATTTGTCAGTACTTTGGCTGCAAGTCTCTGGACAGCCAACAGACATACCCATGCTGCTGAGCCCTAAACGGGTTGTGTTGTCATGGAAACGTGAGGCACACACTTGCTGATGTTTTCAAGTGAGCACAAAGTTGCCCAATAAGGCTACCTGTCCACCAGCACCTTTCCAACAAGCATGAGCCATCAATTTGGAGATCCCAATCGCTTCTCTTCCAGTCCCTATGTGCAAATATTTATAAGAGTGTTTACTACTATAGTGTGAAAGGCTTTGAACTGATAACACATTCTACCACATTCTCCAGTTAGTCCTCCAGAAAGTCTTTTGAATATGGTTACTTTTAGAATTACACAAGATTGCATCTGCTTATTATCATTTGCTGGTAGCATGACATCTGCTACTTTGTTTCCAACACACTAGTGTGCCACTGCAAAGGCAGCATTTTGCCTTTTTCCCTCTGCTGTGCAGAACAACCGGACACAACATTCTTCTATCCTGTGTCCTATGTGGAATTTTCACCAGTTTTACTGGTAGAAAGAGATATTGACAATTTCTGTATTTAAAGAGGGAAGTTTGATGAAGTTGATTTTAGTAGAGGAGAACGCAAAGCTTGAAGTTTGCAAACATGCCTCAAGTCAATTTCTGCACCTACTCTTTCCAAGCCTAGCATGACCTGCTCCAGAATCTCATCTGCATTTTGGAAACACTCTCATTCTACAAATAAGTATCTATTAAGATGACTTCAGTTACTCTATCACTGCAACTAGCAATACCCAGGTTTCCAGAGTAACACAACACTTCTCCCTGGTGGTGGCAGAAAAGGGTGGATGTCAGAACACTAGATGCTAAGAAAAAAATACTGAAAGAGATGGTTAAACTGATAGTGGGGAATCTGAGAACTTTTTCTTTGCAATACTTCGACTGTTGAACCCAAAGAGAGGTCACACATAAGTGCTAATACCTTCGTTCAGTTCCTTGTTATTTCTACTGAAAGACCTTCATGCCAGAACACAGAAAAATAATCAAATATTTCTGGTTGGACTTGGAGGTAAAGTTTCTGCTCTCCTGGCACTCACAGAACAGTTAACGGGAAGGCTGAGGGATAGCAGTCTTTAAGTGCCTGAAGGGAGCTCCAGGAAGACAGTTTTCTCCAGCCTGGAGTCCAGCCAGTGAAGGAATGACATCTAAATCACTACTCAGGAACACATCCTCTTCTCTAAGCAGATGCAAGTGATTGGAGTTCCTGCTGTTAAAATTCCACTGAAGCTTCACACAGTCACTGTCTAGAGCTGGATTTTGCTCTTACAGACAGTCTTCGTATAGGTGCAGATAGCACTGTACTACTAAATCTAAAAATCAAACCTTGACTGAAACAAAATGTGCTACTGGAAAAGGAAATGGACTAATTAACAAATACCACTTAAATGAGCAAAACACACCACAACAGCATCCCAGGGATTCCATCTCATTGTCACAGTGTTAAAGAATTAAAGGATGGTTGTGCCCCAACCTCTTCTTATGCCCTTGCTCACAAAGGCTTAAGAACATCCCTAGTACAGACCTAGTCCTTGCTGGATCAAAATAAAATGTGGTATGATGTAGCCATGTGCTTAGAGAAATAATCTATTATTTGAGAAATTCTTGTGTAAAAATAGTAGCTAAAGACCAGAAAGTCTTTACCTTACGAGGGCTGTCCATATAGGTGGGTGTGATAGCAATGCTCCCACTCTCCGAAGGCTGCCCAGAGCTCTTCCCAGAAAGCATTGCTGCTTGCTGCTCCCCCAGCGTCCTAAAACAAAAGGAAGCTTCCACCTGAAGGCAACTGTTGCAGAGGGGTACTCCTGTAATTCCAGACACTTGTTTTCCCACACTGTGAAGCACAGAGTCAATCCAACATTCTGCAAGTACTTTTTACCCCACATAAGCAACATGGACCCTTGAACTTATTCAGTTTTATTATGTGTGTGTAATACTACTTTATAATTAAAAAAATATTAAAATTTCTTGTGTATTTAACAGCAAAAATGTTTTAAATTGTGTTTACAGCCTATCTGGTATTAGTACTCTGAGTTTCTTTGAACCACTCTAGATCAATACCGAAAAAAACCCTCAGAAGTTTCACAGGTATTTTAATAAGATGTTATCAGTGAAAACAAGCTATTTTCTTTAGGTTATATCTGTTACCCAATGTTCGTATTGAGGCCACTCAACTAGTATGGTATACTCGTGTACACTTACGTCCCAGTGAAGCTCCTACGTGAATGCAGTAATACTGGCAAATCACAAATAGATGACAAATCTGATGTGTAGCAGACTGAGATGATACTTAAAAAGATGCTCCTTCTAAATTACTGGACATTCACTTCCCTAGTTTCCATGTTCCTTTCTAGTCTTTGGTAATCATTCTATTAATGGAAACATAACACAGGGAAGTCACCGGAAAAGCCCAGTATTTCCCCAGCCTGGCCACAAGGGCACTAAGGACACAGGATCCCACATCTCTTTTTTTTTGAGGCAAAGTTCCTCAAATCTGCTTTAGCCAGGCCAGGCAGAATAGGTAGGAAGGATGTTCTAGCGTTCTTCATGCAGCCTAGTTGTAGAGACTCACTTCTGACTGGCTTCCATCTGCAGCAGAGCTGAGAGTGCTGAGGTTCCTTTCTTCCCAATGGGAGGCCCAGACTGCTCCAGAGAGTGGGTGGGAATTGGACCAGCAATCTGCAAGCCTTTCATGGCAGACCCTTTCTAACAAAGAAAAAATGAAAGCACAGCTTAGTCAAGCTAGGCTTAACTAGTAAGCAAGAACACAACACCTCATGTCAGCAGGGCTTTATTAGGGGCACTTTAAAAAGGGAGTTAAAGCATAGGTACATAAGAAATGGAGCAGCCTAGCGTCTTGTGTGGATGCTATTCTCAAAATAAAATGGATGTTTTTCTGGAAAAGGTGGATTTGCTCTGAAATAAATTATCCCATTGTGTGAATTGGAAGAGCATTTGATACACACTAACCAGGTGCTCATCACCCTCTTGAAACTACCATTCACCAGGAATTCACTTATATGGTTCTCTTTTCACAATCCTTTTCCTTAGGTCCGCAGCTAGAAGTTACCCAGCTTAACTACCTCAGAGATCCCTTTTTATCAATTATCTGCATCACAAGGTGCAATAACAAATCCAGGCTAACCGTATCTACAGCACAAAGCAATGCACATTTGCAAAGAGGTAACATCAGGCTTATGGTAAGAGAAGACCTGCTGAGGAAAAAATAGAGCACCAACAGGCTAAGGCATGGCTACACTATGCAGAAGAGCTTGGCTTCTCACTGACTTCCCTAACTGTTCTGATTCTCGTTCCAGCCACAGCAGCATGGGATACCCATTCCAGGTAAATGTGACTAGCTCAAGAATAGCAAGGTGTTAATACAGCCATGCTATTTGAAATCTGAAATAGTACATTGGTCAGCACTGTGCTTTTTGTATGGATTACCCACACATACACACACATCTATCCTCCCAGCTTGCTTGGGATTGTCTCAGGGTCTCTCTGCTAATGCTTCATTAGACAGTTCAGATAAAACTCAAACTCAGCTTCTCACCCAACTAAAAGCTGACTCACTCGAATCATTCGATCAGATCTATGACGTCGACGGATGCGGTTCAAACCCTCCACAAAGCGAATGAAACCATCTAGAAGCTGCCACTCCTCCTCATCAGAACGGGGCTTGTCACCATACACATCGCAGTGCACTTCTCCTTCCATAATGCGCTTTGTGGCACTGATGCAGGCAGGCAGAAGTAGAAAGCGGGTCCTCCAAAATTTCAGTGACTCAATAAGGCTGAAGGAACATGGAAAACAAGACAGAGTTCAGCAGTTCCCTATGAAGGATTTTACAGTAAGTAAAAGACCTATCTATCTGCTGTAAATTTCACCAAGTACAGTGAAAATCTCATTCTGCTGTCCTTGAGTAAGAAAGAACAGATATGCAAAGGAATGGTCAGCTATATGAGTATCACTGGGAAGTAGTAAATCATTGACATATAGAAGAGAAAACAAGGCTATCTTCAGAGTAATTGTATCATAGAGATTTATTTTCTTTTCTGTAAAAGACAGGCTACAAAAGCTTTTTCTCTAAAAATAAGCACAGAAATAAGGAATTTTAAAGGTACACATTAGAGAAGGAGGCATTTTGATTGAGACCTCAAAAGAAACAAAGATAGACTGGTTTTGTTGAGAGAAGATATGAAAGAGGCTATTGATAGTAGTGTCTAATTTGCTAATAAGTCACATTGCTAATAAGAAGCCCTGCTCTACAAAGCTTAGGACTAGGACTACAGTCAAACTAAGCCTAGGACTCAAGCAAGCCTCCAACAGATTCAAACTAAATGGAAGCTGAGTCAGATCCAGAAATGAGTAAGCCGCCAAGAAAACCATCTGTGTGGTACAAAACGCCATCATATTCCTTCACATTTGTAGCAGCAGAAAAAAAAAAGCTGAATTTTGTGATCAAGACTTTGTATCAAAGACCAGATAATGCAATAGCAACACACAGTAAGATTCCTACAAGGCAACAGCTGCTAGCACCATGTAAGTGAAAGCAGGGCAGTTACTCTCCCTGGAGTACTGAGTATTTGTGGGTTGAACTTGTTGCAAAAATTTTAGGTCAAAAAGGAAAAGAGGTAATTAGGACACAGAACAGTCTGGATGGAAAAGGAGATCTCACCTAAAATCCTCAGAGCCAGCAGAGCAGATATACTGATCCAAGTAATTCCACTTGTACTCTTCTAATCTCTCATGGGAGAACTCTACCCAGCAAGAGACAAATTCAGAGTCAGAGTGGGAGGGGCACAAGCTGTAAGTGTAGTTTATCTGAGCAGATTCATATGGGTACCTAAAAGAGAAAACACAAACTTTAATCTCAGCATCATCAGTAGCAGTGCTTCTCTTTCTTAAAGAGAAAGGAGGTTCTACAGTATGCTCTTTCAAGCATGTACAGGCAGCTGGAAAAGCATGTTCATCTGAACATGGATAGCAAACTGCTCAGCCAGAGAGATACTCACTTTGGCAAATAGCGAGTCACAGTAATTATTTTGTCTTTTAATGTTACTTTGTGGAAAGTACGGCCCATACTCAGCCAGTACTGATCTTCCTCCTCAGGTCGATTTCTTGATACAAGACCTAATTGTAAAAAGAAAAACACACCCCCTTTCAGTTACTGCAATAGTCAGAACTTTGTCAACAAACTAGCTATAGAACGAGACTCCAAAACTGGACTTCTGAACTCAAGACAAACTAAAAGCCATATTTCAGACCACCTTTTTTAAGGAACATATGCAGAGTGAGCCTTTTGTTCTTACAGTTAGGATTTGCTAGTATCACAACTGAAGAAGGCGGGCATTCACAATTCATACACCACCAACACAGACCTTCTCGAGTCAGGACAACTAGAGAACAGACAATTTGAAGCATTGAGAAACAGGCAGATATGATGGTGAAGCTCGGCTCCACTTCCTCTCCATGTCTCATTCCTGGAACTAACCACTTAAGCTTGGCACTCTACCAAAGGAGCCTTGCTGCTAATTCCCAAGCCAGTGAGTAACAACCATACCCTGCTCATGTGTATTCCTTGCTCTATGAACACTCCATCATGCTGACTTGTCTAGAGAAAATCCAGGAAAAAAAGTCAGAAGTCAAACAGTAAGTCAGATTCTCTCAAAGGAATACTATACTCTCTTAACCCACTCCAGTCCTCTGGGGCTGAACTAGGTTTAGCTGACTCAAGGTTTCAGGACAATGAAGCTTTATCTGTCTACCTGAGACTACCACAGCTATTTTAGAGTTAGGAAACTGCTTCTAGATACATACATTTGGGAGCTTAGGGTCTGTCTTCTTCTAGAGATGTGCCTGCCCTGCAGTTACCATGTGAATTGTGTTTAACCTGCATTCACCCAAATGGCACTCAAGCCATATTTCATTTGGGTTCACCATCATGAATATGAGGCCAGTTTCTTATTGCAGTTTAAAAATCCTGCACCCATCCCTTCATGGTGCAGCTGAGTTGTTTCTGCTGTCCCAGATCAGGATCCCCCCCCAGCAAAGATTTTCATATAACAACAAAACAACCAGAAGCCTTCAATGAGCATCTGTGCCCAATTCATAGAGTTTATGGGATTGGCAGAAGGAGGAAAAGACAAAAGACTGAATTGTCAATACAAAGTCACTCACCTCGACTGTAAAGGGGACTGCTGCTGAGCGGGGGTGGCACGGTTGTAGCTGGTTTCTGTGGTTTGGATTGCACAATAATTTGATAGCCTTGCATGAGACGCTGACAAATAAACTCCTCAAACACCTGTTGGGCTGTCATCTGCACTCCTTCCTCATCTCTCCTGAACACAAAGGTTAAGGAGACTAGAATAAGGAAGCTGACCACACACCTATTCTTAGCTCTGCATTTCCTAACTGAGGATTTTTGCTTGCACTGGGCTCTGTGCAAGTGGAGCCCTCTGCCTGTGAAAACAACCTGCAGAACCAGGAGTGAAAAATAGGTACCTTTCTATTTTAAACAGGTGAGATTAGCTGGCTGGCAATACTTACTAATGCCTTTGAAAGCAGTTTTGCAACTAGTAACACATTTGCTTACAACAGTTATTAAATTTCCAATAAATTCACCAACGATTACTTTTACAGCATTTTGCAGAGATTCTCGGTGTAGTTTGTAAATGTTCAGCTCAGAACTGCAAGTGTGCAGGCAGTGCTCCACCCTCTCCCACAGTGGGAAGTCTAGAGCAGAGAGAGATTAGAAGACACATCACTATAGCATCTTATTACAACTACCACTGCTCTGAACTTCGCCTTCCTGCTATAAAGGGACATTTGACATTTTTTAGGTGTTTCTTCATGAATCCTGCTGTTTCCTATGAATTTTAATCACCTTGACTAATATTTGGGTTTGCTCCCATAAGGCAGCAACACGAACAGGTCTTTCTGATGTCTTACAAGTTGTGAAAAGTTTGAAAAATGTTTATGAGACAGCTTCTGAAAAAAACCCAAACCAACCCTATTGAAGAATAGTTACCAGAGACCTCCAGGACAAGCCAAGAAGTTCTATTTATCCCACTAACACTATTTTCCACCAAGATTCTTTAAACTAAATATCCCTGAAAGTGAGGATAAGCATCTTAAACACTGCACATACATGTGCATTTGCTCATTTAGTGTTTCCAAAATACTTCCTGGAAAACAGATTAACAAAGATGATAGCTTGAGGTTGATTTTTTTGACTGAAACACAACAGAATAAGAAAAAAGAGGTAACATTTTGAAAGCAAACGATTTCTAACATAAAATCTACAGAACACAATACTGTCAGTTGGTAACATCAGAAAAGGTGCAAAGTTACCACTGAAAAGAGAAAACTCTAAGTATTCTGTTGCTAACTATGTTAGCAATTCATCTTTCTCTTGTACAGTCTCCAAAGTGTTCCTCTTCCATCAACTGCACCTTAAGCACTTTGATTCAATGCAAGTTACTTTACAGAGAAGGTGCTGGCCAAACCTGTCAATGTCAGCTTCTGGGAGGAGATCATAGCAACCCTCAGTGTAATCATTCTGCAGACTCTGACGGTCGGGGAAGTAGTCCGTTGTAAGAGGGAGACATGCCGGAGTAGTGAGAGATTTCCAGTCCACTCCAACTGTACAACAGAAGCCTGGCACTACGGGGGGAGCAGACAGCGTCAGAACTGCCTCGTTGTATCATTGGGGGAGCAGACAATGGGGGCATATATGGTCACCCATGAAAAAACAGGGTGCAGAGGAAGATGAAAGAAATGTGTGAAGAGGAAAGTTAGAAAGAATGAGGGACAAAAATAGAGTTGGCATAAAGTCAACAGGGACAAAAGGGGGGTGGAATGGGAAGGGAAAAGGAAAGTAGGACGGGAAGAAGGGAGGGAGAGAAAGAGACAGAGTTTGTTAAACAATGCAGTGCACATGCTAATTCAATCCCATCATGCAAATGGCATTCAAAGTTAATACATTGAATTTTGTCTTGATTGAAAGCTAGAGCTGACATAGCCACCGCTCTTCCAAAATTACAGCATGTTAGGTGCCATTACTCATTATTAATAAAACAGATCAACATTCCAATTCTGCACAAGAAAACCAGACCAGCTTTGCGTCCTAGACAACTGCAGGAGGAGCTGGGGATGAGGAGAGAAAGAATGACAGACCAGCCTCTTTCTGGAATAGTACAACAGCAGAGAAGGGAGTATTTCTACAGTTATAAAAACAGAAGACAGATCCAGAGGGGTGGGAAGACCAGAAAAATAGTAACTTGGAAAGCAATCCTTCCCCACACCCTTTCCTAGAGCTATGTTGCAGTTCTGAGATTACAGAGATCTAAAACTAGACATTAAAAAGCAAAAGCTAACTAAATTATATTAAATCATCAGTTCACTACTGCACTACATTCTAACCTGCCTCAAACTATCTATATCAAGGCACTTGGTCAACTACTAATTCTTAACTTCTTGTCATAGAGATCTTAGACAGAAGGTTAATGGCAGGAACACTGCACAAGAAAGTAATACAGGACAGACCGCTATAGAGAAAATGGTTTTTTAAGCAGTGACACGCTTGTCTCTCTATTAGATAAAGACATATTTCTCAGCAAACAGTACCAAATTCAGAAACTGACTGTACTACTTCAGCTTCAATTAGCTGGTGCGAAGCAAACTTTTCATATAGAGAGGCAGGTAAGAGTTCAGCAGCTTTAGCTTTTTGCATAATAGTGTCTGGTAGGGACTGAATTTCAGGTGTAATACAACAACCAGTTTTCACATATTCTTAAGAGACATAGAACTGCAATCACAGTGAGACACACAGTACAGGGAGATCCTGCAAATTACTGCAAGGCAAAATAAACCCCTGCCAAAAGCCAAGTAGGCACCTCAGTTTCTTGCCTACCACGTCCCGATGCTCTCTATATGAAGATGCCCTTTCCCTTCCTATCTTCCCACCTATCCAAACTCTTTTCCAAACCTTTCTCCTGCTTACTTGGATCTGGAGAGTTAGAGACAGCATCTTCCAAGGAGTCCTTGTTCTGAGTTTTGAGGTTCACCCCTACAAGGAAGAAATAAGTATTTTATTAAGGAATTATATACTTCACTTTCATTGCAAATAAAAATAAACCAAATGCATGCAAATGTATTAAAAATATGGCATTCCTCTCCTTGGACAGAACTCAGGGTTCTGCACAGCTGAAAAATACACAAAGCCAACTAATGAAAGAAAAAAAAAAGACACCTTGGATGAAATTTGAACATCTCATCAGAAGTGTTCACTAGCTAAAACACAAGCAAAACCAACCTCCCCAAAACAGTGAAACACATCTTGAAAAGTAGATGCCATAAAGAAAGCAAATAACAAAAAAAGAAGCATCACTTGTAATCATTCAGCTTGTTAATCTCAAGGTCTCAGCAGTGAAGTACTTTTAAATACATTCAGTATCCAAAACCAGAATATTTTTTTGTTGTTTTTTTCATTTTATGAACAAGGTATAAGTTAAGAGGAAAAATTTCATAAAACACAGGAGCATCAAGAAAGGAAATTACAACAGACTTTCACCTGGTAGGGCAAGAGAACCCACATATAAGATTCTAATGATCTAAGACTCTAAAGAATAAGTAATTTATGAAAATAATAACACAGATCTACTCCAATGCCAACATTCTTAGGCATAAACTACCAGTACACATTTCACTTCTCCGCCACGGGGCAGAGAGGA
Organism: Ibycter americanus; assembly: GCA_035590275.1. NCBI lineage: Eukaryota > Metazoa > Chordata > Aves > Falconiformes > Falconidae > Ibycter > Ibycter americanus. Next base: position 90,025,979 of record JAVJGI010000001.1, read on the forward strand.
AACAAAACAGTTGATCTTTTTGATTCAACAAATACAAACTATGTTGTTATTCCTTGTCAGGCTAAAAATTGGAAAAGTATTAATTAAGCCTTCAGTGCCCCTAAATAGGTCCAATGTATAATTACAAACTGTTTAAAACTACCATGTTCTGAAAAGGTAGCAACTTACATTACGTTTCAACCTGTATGATATACCTTGGTCCATACTTCACTAAGAAAGAATATTAAGGACGTTTTTATTCTTTGTGAAAAGAGATAAAATGACAGCTATTGAGGACATACTCAGCTTTTGAGCAAAATTCAGTTTATTCAGTTTATACTAACCTAAGTCTAATAAGGGAGTTAAGACCAACGAAAATTTATGTTTAAGTTTTGATTAGGACTTAAGACACTGATTTGTCTCACTGTCAAATGGACTTGTTCCAAGCAGCCTATTAACCTGGAAAACAGATACTAAAACTACAGCTCAGTGAACACTAAGCCAACATGATGCCATGGTACCCCTTGACCAGTTCTTCCTAGTCCCCATTTCGTATCTGTCTGCTGTATTTGCATCAATATTTGTGTAGTTACAGCGAAACAATTCATACAGGAAAGAAAAACCTCAGTTACTCTTCATTTGGATCAGCTCCCTGAGCTGGTTCACCATGTCATGTAGCTGTATAAACAGCTGCTGTGGCACAGGGGAGGAAAAGAGCAGCTAGGGAGACAAGAAAAATTGCTGGCTTAAAAGACATTTATCAAACTACAAATTTCAGGAAGCCTCCAAACATTTAAAAGGAGCCATATTTACAGAACTACCTTACGTAGATTTATCCAGGAAACTGATATCAACACCATAGCTGTTACTCTACATAGCATTTACTAACAGAAAGGATAGTTATCTGCTTCTATGATGATGCCAGTAAAACAGTAGAGGAGCTGGCTCAGATTGGCATTCCTCTTTCACCAACTCTGCTGATGCCATCTGCCATCTTGTTAGGGAATTGCAACAAGATTTATTTGCTCTGAACTATCATCTACCATCTGCTGGACAATACAGACAACATACTAAATGTCAATGTAAATAGATGGGGTAATTTTTCACTGTGAAGCCCATGTTGCAGCAAAACATGCTGTGGGCAGCAGAGGAGAACCTGACTCACTGAGAAATCATATTTTTAGAAATTAAGAAAAAAACCACCAACAAACTGTTTCATTTCATAGGTGACTCAAACCATAAGGGAGAAGCATAAGTCAAATCAGTGAGTGGCAGCTACAGATGGCTGAGGGCGTTTAGTCAGGGAAGGTGCTCATAACGACTTTCACAAAGACAGACACAGATTAACTTCCACCACATACATGATTTATATCCAATCTGCAGACACAAAAGACTTCTATAAAATGCAAGCATGTTTATTGCCAGGATATGCTCTGCATCTACGTTGTGCAAATTGCATCCAGCAGTTGAAATGCAGTTTAGCAATTGCAAGAACAAACAAAGTCTATCTGGAAGGCAGAAAAAAAAAAGGGTAAAGCAAGGAAATGAAATGTATTCAGATGAAATTCACAGAAGGAAACAACAGAACAAAATCACTTTTAATGCAACTACGTGAATACAAGACAAGAGAGACACAAGAAAATTAAGTCTGCTAACTTCTTTATGGCTCTTCAAAGTATGAGCATAAGGGAAAACGTAATTGGTTTTATCCAATTTAATTCAGAGGGACCAATTTTTTTAAAAAATCTTTAAACTGGTTTTGAAAAAAGAATGTAAGTCTTGAATGCTATAGTCCAAAAGATCAAATTTGTTTTCCATGTGCCTATCTAAAAAGCACACCCATAAAATCAGAAGGTAGGCTGCAAAAAAACAGACAACACAGCAGAATGTTTAGCGTGGCACATTGTTCCACTTACAGGACTCAAAAGAAATGTTGAGAATTTCCACTAATTCAGGTGTCTGGGTAAGGTAAGAAAGACAGTGCTAATCTTCAACTGAAAGTACAGACATGTGTCTTCTCTCAAAAATGTGATGAAGTATTTTGGGCTGTGTGAATAACATTTAGTATAAACAGTGCCATGTTCAAAATGCTTAAAATCCGGAGAAAGTGCATTTTTAGATAATGACAAGAAATGCTAGAAAACACTGAATCCCAGAATTTGCCATGCAAAATGAACCTGCTTTTTTACAGCTTCTCTCAAAACCTAGATACAACCAAACTTTTTCTTTCCATCAGCTTGTATATGTAAAATACATATATTCAAACAAGGTCCTTAATCCAAAGAATGACACCTTAAGGCAACTCCACCCAGAAAAAAAAGACTTCTGAACAATACCAGTGCATATGTAGTTACTTTTTGTGTCTGGACATCAGTGCTTTGTTGTTATAGAACCAAGCAACTGCCTGAAAGCTTATCATATGTGAAAAATGAGCATCTTACTACAGTAAAGTTTATAAGATGTACCTAGAGAAGTAGACACACAATAAAAACCCGCACAAAAATAAAACCCCGCACCCTAAAAAACAAGCCAACCCAAAAAACTACCACACACCAAGAAGTCCAAGTAAAAGCATTAACAGATCACTAAGTTGAAAACTGTTTTTCCATTACTGATTCTTTCTACTTTGTAATGCCTGGTCCACCCACCTTCCATGACTTCTGGCTCTACTACTTTGTCACTGCTAATAAGAAAGGGCCTTCTCTCCCAACTCCACACTCTATCATTGCTTTGTTACCTGCACCATTGCTGCCAGCCAGACCATTAGAGTACTCTTCTGTTCCACTGAAGCTCAGGAAAGAGGCACTGTCACCTGGATGCCGAGAGCTGGTATGTCTGGAGAAAAATAACATAGCCTGTATTATACAAGCTTTCCTCACTCATGCCATTCCTTGCTTTTAACAAGCTGATATAAGGAATAAGTAATCAGCCTGCCGTCTCAGCTGAGCCAGTGGTGAAACCTTGCTCTCTATGATGTTTGCAGAGATGGTAACAGACACAAAAGCAGCACAGAGAAGGCTGGAACAATATTTCGTATCTGTCCATGTTCTTTGCCTCTAGCAATAACCAATGCATTACCTTTGCAGGACAGTGGAGAACCAGCTACTCATATACCTCCCAGGAGAGAAATAAAACTTAGCTAGTTATTTACAGATCTCATTTCATGGTCTACAAAAGCAATATTCCAGACTGAGAAAATTGCTTTGGATGAGTACATCATCTAAAGAGACAACAAAGAGATTCAGAAAAAGAATTATCAAGAATATGACACAAGATGGGCATTAATGACAAGATACTTCAGTGCACTAGGATGTACTCATGAAGTAATAAAAAGGAAATTTTTTTTTTAATATATGTATTTTTTTAAGTAGAACTAAGGAACAAAGTTGGTGAGGATGATGTAATATTAAAATTATGCAACACAGAAAGAGATTAGAGTATTCTAAAGGACAATACAAAGTATAAGATAGGATAACAATTTCCCTATAAAAGGGAAGAAAAAAACCAGAAGCATGAAAGAATAATTAGGCAGTGCAATTTCCTGAAGGACTGCTTGAACACAGCAGGAAAAAAACCCCTGAAAATTAGAAAGGCAGAGGATACAGCAGTGTCCCCACTCAACCTGGACATCCAGAAACAATATATAACATTAATTTCTATAAGCATGCAAGAGGAAAGAGACACATAGCAGGAAAGATACTAAAGTCAATGATTAAAAGCTACCAAATGATTTTGGTAAACAACATGTAATGATGAGTGAAAAACATGGACAAAATGTTGTTAATAAAAGAATAATCAGATAAACAGGTAAGAGAATATCTGGAAATTGGAGAACAACTGTGTAGCTTGCAAAATGGCCTAGGTGAAGTGAAAAATCTCATTTCTCTCACTGTAAAAACTGCCTCCCTACAGCCATGCCACACCCAGTAACACTGGCATCTTTTTCGCTTCTCAGAGCCAACAATCAATATAGGCTCCCAACACTGACCAAAGCTTGTTTTTTAAAAGAAAACTAGATGAACACAGGTACTTTCATTTGCAATCCATCCTCAATGTTTATCATGGCTGTATTTCTCACCAGCATGGGGAAAATAGGACTGAATGGATAGCACTGAAATTGCTCAGCAGTTTTTGCAAGGCAAAGCTGTGCCCTGTGCTAAAAAATGTTCTATTCTGGGATGAAGGGCACAGCTATTGGGATAATAAGAATTAAAGGCACAGACTTCTATAAGGCAATTTTGAACAGTTCCATGAATGATGCATTGTATTGCTTGTGCACTGCAAACTCTGTGATAAACTACCACCTTCCCCAAATTAGGGGAGGTAAAAAACCATCACCAGCCTTGCCAGAAGAGCTTCATATCTCAAAATAAAGGTATACACTGCATATGTGGCACTGGCACAACGTATTATTAAGTTTAAAGATCACAACCTATAACTGCCTTACTGTAACATAGATAAAATTTTAGGGAAAAGGGATGTTCACATAAAGTCTACACAGATTCATCCTAAGGACCTCACCTGCCAGTTGCCTCATGGTAAGCCAGCTCCAGCAGCTCAGCAGAGGAATGTGTCAAATCCTGCTGCCCATTGCCCTGCATTTCTGCCATATTCTGACGGGTTTGATGATGGATCTGGATAGCTTCTCCCGACGGACCTACACAGTTACAGTTTGATCATTAATCACCACATCTGCATTGATTCCTCAGTTGCCTGTGCCCTCCTTTTGTCAACAACACATTCAATGCTAACTAATGGAAATTAAGAAAGCACATTTACAAAATTTTCAAAGACTTGAACCTCTGGCATCTTCTCTGAAGCCAGTGAAGCAGAATATTCTTTCAAATGTTTTGGAGGGCCTGCTTACAAGGCACTAAAAACCTGTGAGAACAGTTCAAGCATCTGAAAGTCAACTCAAATTATAGTTATGATTCACTTCAACAACTTCCATCTGCTACAAGATTGTTCCACAATACCTGATGCTGCAAGTTTGCCAATAGATGGTAACATTTTCAAAAAAAGGATCTCTGATTTATCAAGCCTATGCACTTAGTTCAGCCTCTTTAACAGTGCAGAGTACTTCAAGATGCCAGAGTTGACATTGACTCTCTTGTTGTGTTAATGCTTGGACAAGGAAAAAGTACAGCAATCTAATATGCTATGAAACAGACTTACCCACAGGAAAAGTGTGCATCCATCGCCTCCTGTTAGATGTAAGTTTCATGGGCATGCGGGATGGGGCAAATGGGTTTATCAGTGCTCGCTGGGGTGTGTATCCCCCAGGCCGAACATGCAGCATGGATTCTGCACTGCCAACATGGAACCTCCCAGGAGCACTGGAGTCACGTTGCTGAGACTCCAGCATGTTCTCAAGGACATCTAGAAAACACAACTTAAAGTCAGCATGAGAGCACACAGAAGCCAAGCAAAAGAGAATGAATTGCTTAGGGATATAAAGATTCCCCAGGGTAAGTGGGAATAAGGAGAGCTGAGGAGTAGGCAGGGAGAGAAGCTGAAAGCAATTTCAATCCTGTCTGCAAGTTACAACGTAAACCAGAATCCAGACAAGAAAGAATATTATTTCATCTGCCATTACAGTGTTGCTGCATACTGTGTCACTTAATACTAAATGAAGCCATAAAGAAACCACTTGCTAAGTCAACTATGAAGAATTACTCAGAGCTTTGAGAATTCCTGAGAAATCAAGACTGACACACCAGAAACTTCAGGATGAGTACAAAGACACAGCAGAAGCTACAACTGAGCAACACAGGCCTCTTTTGTAACATTCAGATTTGACCACTAAAGTAAGGGATTACTCCCAGAAGTTATGGGACACGATCTCAGCAAGCTAGTAGTTAGGCGTTACTATTCAATGCAGAACAGAAGTGCAGTTATTTAGAAACAGGAGAAATATACCAGATAACTAAGTAGCAGTTACTCTGTTCAACAAATGGAAATCCCAAAGAGAAGGAAGGGTCTCATGTACCACTCTATACTCCCAACTAGAACATGTGAAAAACCTCAGTTACTCTGACTCTTCCTTCCTCACCACTCCTATTCCACACACATCCCCATCCAGTTGCACACCTTCAGCTGGGTCACAAGTCTATCCTTCAAACTAAAGGAGTAATAGAAACAATAATAAAAAAATAATAAATGTGTGTATTAACTGACAGCAGGGGAAAACATGAAAGCTAAAAGTAACGTGAAGTATACTGTGTGACAGCAGTTCCACACCAGTAAATCCAATTCCTGTAACAGGATAAACATGGTATCAGGTGTCATACAGCATGACATGAAAAAAAAACATTAAGAGCCTTCAGGGACAGAATTTTGCAGATCAAGCAGTTGCAGGAGAAATACAATTTACTTAGAAATTAGTTGGGTTTGTGGAAGATACCACATATTGTCTTAAGAACAAAATTAAATTGGAAGGAAAAAAAGGAGACTGCCAGCACTGCTAACATCAAGCTAGTTCAGTAGTACGTTGTCAAAAGGAAGGGTCCAGAAAGTGACTCTTAGTGACAACAAATCCCCATAGAGAGCAGTTATAAGCAGGGTTCCCCAGGGCTCACTACTAAGGCCAACTCTCATTTGACAGATTATAGGTGACCTGGATAATAAAAAGTTACTCATGTATGTCCACATTTGCAGGTAGGCACAGGAGAACAGTCAAATATTAAAGAAGGCAATAGACAAGGGAAAAGAGCAAATCAGTGTCAGGACACTTGTATTTAGGACAAGCCAATAATAAAAAAAAAAGCAATGGAATTGGACAAGGATAAAGGGAGAACACACACAGAGCCATAGCTGGAGCTGTGGAAAAGATGCACCATGAATGCTAACATGAGCACCATCTTCCCTGTTCTGGCCAGCAGCGGCCAACACAAACTTCCATCTTCTCTCTCCCCTCTCACCACCTAAGGTACTTTCCCATCTGCCTTAGGCTGACCTCTGGTGCTGGTATAGCCCAAAGAGCTGCTGACTTCACACTGGTGCAGATGAGGCCGTGGGATCATCAGGATGTTGGAGATCTTGCCCAGTGAGCTGTCATCAGAAGCCTGGCTCCTCACCTCCTCTGGGGGCAGCGTGCGGCTCTGCAGGGAAGGGCTGCATGAGACGTCATAGGAACTAGAGCTCTTTCTGGTACGACTTTCTCTCTCTCTCACAGACCTGCTGAAAACAAACAGATATGTCCAGTGATACGAAAAAGAGATTAATTCCTGGGTTATCAAGGGGCTTGAACAGATCCAAGCCATGTAAGAAACTCAATACCCAACAGGTGAGGTGAACTCAAGAAGAGGACTACAAGGAAGCTATTGCTATTTTTTTTACTATGTCGGTGCTACATACTTTTGTGCATCATACAATAGAAGAATAGAACATTAAAATGCTTTCAGCATTAAGGGCTGTGAAAAGAGCATGCTTGACTCTTTACACAATTCTACAGACACCACACCAAGCTGGTAATACAGACTTGGTGCAGAAGATACTAGACCTGAGCCTACAGTGCTAGAAACACAGCTATAGGGAAACTACTTGGAATTATTAACTACATTAAATTGTACTGCCATTTTCCAGCATGGATTCCTATAGGCTGCTCATATTAACAAGTTAAGTCCACAGGCACAGCTTCCTCAGATTTAGCCAATACTGCTGAAAGAAGGGAAGCAAAAAAATACTTCAAAACGAGCTCATCAATCCCATATTCCTGAAAAATCACTGAAATTTGTAGGTTGTTCAATGAATCTGGCCAAGACCTGAGAATAATTAGCCTTTCTTCTCAGATGAAAGGCCATGGAATATTTGAGAACCTGCACTCAGCTCATCTGTTTCTTCTTTCATTCAGAAAGGCATCATTTTCAGGGAAGATTCCTCACCATACCACCCTACATTCAGCACCAGTTACTAAGCAGTGCATCAAACTAATGCTATTTCTACAACTTTGTGCAAGTACTTTCTTACTTAGCTTGCAAAATCTGCTAGGAACTTAGAAAAGAAGACTAGCTTCATTCTACTCCAGACAAAACCAAAGATGTAAGGAAAAAGTACACTTATGCTTTTTCCTAGATCCCACATGCTATCTTAGAAGTGAAATACCAGACAATCAGCCATACATACAGATAAAACTTTTTGTTCAATTTTAAGCACATAGTTCTTAATTCTCCTCACATTTCTCAAAGCACTTTATGCATCAAGAAATGCACCATAACATGGCTACTCTAGAACTAGCACACTCATAAGCCTCTTACCTGAAAGTGGTACAGCGCTGGGCTCTGGATGGACCTGGCAGTCTGAACACCTGGGCATCATAGCCATCATAATCTACCTGGATAGGCAGGGCATTCTCAGCATCTTTTGGAGCCCCTAACGCTGAAATAAAAATCATATAGCACTGGAACCTCTTTCAAGAATGTTCAAGATCTGCAGGCTGGAAGTATCCAACCCTCACCACCAAGAAAAGTATCTATTCCAAAAGAAATCACATACAAAAGCCTCATGAGCAGAACAGCTGGAGCAGCTGAATTATCAAAGTTGGTGCCTCTGAATCAGGGTTGCTGAGACCTTAATATCTTTCCCCCATATATCCAAGACATGAAATTAATAATCACCAAATTAATCCTTGGATGAACAGATGCCTCAAGTTCCCTCATGAGAACTGCACATTTTAAAGCATCTTTGAAAGAATGGACTGCCTCACTTGCAGATTGTACACCCTTCCTGAAATGAGGTAGTATTAGAAGAATGCAGGCTTCTCTCACTGTAATTCTATGGCCATATCACTGACAACATCCCAAGCCAGCGAATGCCCTCCTGTCCCACTCCCATGAACAGCACCACTAGCACACCAGCCTGATGCCATCTACTCCTCTGGCCAGGTGACAAGCAGCCAGGACAGAAACTCACCCCTCCATATTAGTTATTTGCCAAGAAGACAATTGACACAGGCACATTAACGTCCTGGATAACAACTATGTGGTTTTGATGGTTTTCTGCAGTTGTCCTTTTCTGCATCTCATCAACAGTGTTTTTGCTGAAACGTCATGGTCTTATTACAGCTTTTTAGTTCACAGGTGTTTAGTTTGGGAGTCAGTGGGACAGATCATTCCAGAACAGAATTACTCACAGGCATCTCTGTTATTTTTTGCTTTCTCAGTCAGCGGCTGGAGGGTCCAACAAAGGAAGCACGAAGTGACCAAAAAAACAAAAAAAGAAAAAAAAGAGAGCAAGAGAAAAGACAGAGAGGAGGGAGACAGTCAGTATGTCCTATGGAAATATCCCCCAGTATGATCAAGCATCAGACTTAAAGCTTATCCTGCTGACTCAGCAATGCAGCCAGACCACTTCAGAAGTATTAAATACTGATACTTGGTCACAAACCTGTGTACAAAAACACAGGTTTGTCAACACCTTTCTTCCTCTCCATGGAGTTCTTCATTACAGAACAAAACCCCTAATTTTTATAGTGGTTAAAACATTTCTCACCTAGTTTCATCCTAGATGGAAAGACCTACAAACTAATCCCTCATTCATAATCCCCAAAATAATAATTACAGCTTTGATTGCACTGTCTTTTAATGCGGAATCTTAGTTACATCTTGAATACTTGCTAGAAAGATTATGATGCTTGGCTGAGAAAAGGTATCTGACAAGCAGGTAAGAAGAAAAGCTAAATCAGAAAGATACCTACTTTCCTTCCTGCCAGCTTGATCCGTGGAGTGAAGCTGTTACACAGGAGCTGGCTTTTGGATGTGTAGAAACTGAAAGAAAAACCAGAGTGGCTCAGCTGTCTTCTAAGAACTGAACATAGCTGATTAGCTACACAACAAACAGCCTGTGAATTTGAGCTAGCTTTTAGACAGAGAAAAGGGGATACCTTTCTCTGCGTAAGCCAGCATACAGAAAACACTGACTGATGGTTAACTTGAAAGAAGTTACTCTTCCCTTGAAAACGAGCCTCTGACTCCCATACAGGCTCAGTCTAGACCTCTTCTTAATGTGCTTGCACCTGCATTCCTCAGTTCACTTCCTCCTTCTACAGACAGGTATTCACTCTCACTGTCCATACAGTATTGCGCAGTTTACACAACTCTCTCCCTAACTTACATGACAGTAATGACTCACAACAGCTGCCTGAAAACTATAGACCTCCTCCCACTTGAAATAATTTATTCATTAAGATCTGTTTCTTATCATCTGAATCTTTCAAATCCTGCCTTCAAACACCTTTTCATTGATGGCAAAGATCAGATGCCTTCCAGCCACTTGGAAATAGTGGGTACAAGCAACCCCTGAATGGTAATTGGTCAGGACAGTCAATTAATGTGTGCAAATAGAATAAGGTATTAAAAGAGAGAAAAAGAGAGAGGGGAAAAAAGAGAGAAAAAACAAAATCCTACAGCAGAACAAGGACTGAGGAGGTAATTTTCATCCTGAGCCCTGATCTCTATGTGTAGGGAAAGAAGAGACAGCATTATAGCACAGAATGTTTAAAAGAAAGCAGAAAGGAAACAAACCTACCATGTCTTGGAGTGAAGCAGTGTTAACACCGAGCCTCAGTGTTTCCTGCCAACTGTTCCAACATTTATCCATGTTATCCACATTTTCTCTACCCATAACCGTTCACTTGGGTTGTTTTCACTAATAACCAATCTAGTTGAAGTGACTGGATTTTTGATTTAGCTTCCTGACTTCCTCCGAGCAGAGCTAAAGGCTAGAACTAAGTTAGCGGGAAAGAGAGCTTAAGATCAAGACTTTTTCTTCTGAAAACTGCCTGTCATCTCTAATATGTTGCATTAATGCCCAGAGTTCTGCAAGAACATTCCCAGTTCTGCAAGACTATTGTGATGTATGTCTTTGCTTCACAAGGAGAGCAGAGGAAATAAACAATGGAAGAAAGAGAATTCAATAGATTGTAACGAGGAAAGCAAAGCAGAAGTGTTTAGCAAAGGCTGATAGAGTTCACCTACCTATGGTTTATCCAGTGTGGAATATTATAGTCATCACCCAATCTGGAGTCACCAGGTCCACAGCGATTATGGAGCTGCAAAAGTAATTCAGAATCGTATAGTTGTGTCTAGCTAGTCACAAAATGAGTAACATTTCTAGTAGGAGAGACAGAAGGGAAACAAAGCATGCATTACCTTAAAGAGTGGTACAGCATGCAATGGTTGTTCTCCCATGCACACCAAGTCCACACCTATCCCTGTAAACAAAGAGCAGCACGGTTCAGCTATCTACCAAGCAGGACTGATACGCTAAGCCAAAACAGATCATCAATTTGAGCTGAAGGCCCATTCTGTATTCATATCAGATTTTAAGATGTAATTACACTGAAAACAGTAGCTAACAGTCCTGTGGTGTGGTTACAAACCAACAGTGCCAGTGGGGATATAAGAAATGTGTCTTCTAAACTAATGCAAGTCATGCAAGATTATCCTATAAGGGAAAGGTCTGCATGGACAGATTAAGTTCTCTATCACAAACAGAAGAAATTAAATGCCTATAAGTTCCCTGAAAATCTGCCCATTTCAATATGAAGTGCAGACACAAGTCTTCCAGCTGTAATCCCTCTTCCCAGAGTACTCAAGTTACAATAGATGTATTTTCATAGCAATAAAAGGCTAGAGTTTTTCCAAATATATGTTTGCCTTCATAAAGATTGCACAGTATTGCTAGTTATTTACCATTGTCTATCATCCGCTGTTTGGTTAGAATCATCAGTAGTCGATCAACTTCAAATACACCCACACCAGGTGTGATAACCACAGACATCTGGCCAGTCCGATCGAAGTTCCGATTTATGTAATGCTTGTCAAACACTAAGAGAAAAAATTAGGGAATACTTTAAAAGAAAAAAGATGCCAGATGGGGTTTTTTCAGAGCAAGGGAGGTCACTAGTAGCAGTGATATTAAACAAGTTTCCACAAAGCACATGCAAGTATGAGAGGGCTTGTATATAGCCTTGTCCAATCAATAGATGTTAATAAAGCTACAGGAGAGAGAGGAGTTAGGGCAGAAGAGAAGATGGGAACCAGACACAGAAATAGGAGTATTTTTCTTATATGCTTAGTGTTTCCTTTATAACATCTTAAAAAAAACCCCAAAACCAACAAACAACCCCCCCCAAAACCCAATAAGGTAAAGTCCATTACTAATCATTTAAAATAACATCCCGTGCTCCCTCCCATAGGAGCAACAAGACAGCCATTATGGTGAAAGAACATCTGATGTACAGAATCACAAAAAGTAGATCTTTGGAGAGCCCTTCCAGCCTGTTAAATCCATCTCCCTGCTAAAAAAGATGGATCAGCTTCAACTAAATCACATTTGATCTAACCTGATTTTGAAATGCTTCCGTAATTTAACATTTCAACTTCTATTCAAAGAGGTTCTTATACACAGCTAAAGAAGTTTCATCCTAACAAGGCCCTGTAAATGGTTTCTGAAGCCTGAAATACCCAATACTCAGTTATTTGAGAGCCACTGGTTTTCCAGAGACACAAAAGACAAATTTTTCTAAGACTGAAAACAGTAACTTAACCACCTAACATTACCCTCCTCTTCACAGCTTTAAGGAACAGGCAACGCAAGTCCACACCCATTTATTGGCAGCTGCTTTAATGGTTCTTCCCTTGTATATTTTTATCCGTTGTTCATAACGTACCATTGAATGAAAGATTTATGGCCTCCAGGTAGTTCCCTTGTGCTGAAGTAGAATTGTAACCTGGAGGAAAGCCCTCTGGACAAGCGTTCAGAAGGAAAAAAAGAAAAAAATCATAATCTCTGTATAAACTAGCTTTTAAAACAAACAAACATACACAACACAAAATAAAACTCTATTTGTAGTAAATCCTATAACTTCAACAAATTATAGACAAAATTGGTACTGGTATATCTCACAGAGAGACCTAAGCAAAATAGCCTAGCCAAGAGAGCACTATGTAGTACAATACCAGACTCCAACTGAAATTAGGGAGTTTAAACACAAGAGGGAGAGGGAAAGGCAAAAGCATGATAAAGAAGGAGTCATTTACCTGCTTGCTCTAGTCGTACCAACACAGGATACTGGATGAAAAGCTTTTTAATGGTCACAAGCAATGAGGTCCACTCTTCTCGTCTCTCATTCTGAACTACAACTCTAGAAAGAACACAATTTAATGAGGATCATGAAAGGAAGTGAGAAGGGATGAACCAACTATAGAAAAAGGAATGCACAAAAAGGCAAGTATTTCTTGCTTCTGCAAGGAAGCACATTAGAACTACTGCATACTTGTAGCAATCACCAAGGTGTAGATGCACACGCAAAGCTGGGCACATCCCCAGCCAAAATCAATCTCTCACTTCTAAACGGGTGGTCAACATTGTATGTCAAATAGCATCACTGTGCTTCAAAGGAGTGAGATCGGTAACAAGTTCAAGTTCAGAATCAATTGACAGTTTTGACAGCTTCATCTGTTGTGATCATCAGCCAAAACTTCTCCAGTACCTAACTGGAAACACCTGTGGTTTCCGCAATGGCACCGTCTGTTCTTTGACCACTTAAGAATGTAAAGATCTGAAAAATAGCCAAGCTGTATGCAAAAACTACTCCCAACACTACAGAACTTATAAGTTTATTGGCATTTCCAGTAGACCACAGGCAACACAATACTCATATGCACGTGGAAGACTGACTTAGCAAATATGGGTGCGCACTCACAGATGGAATGGGGACTACTCATCAATTTGCTGTCAGAAACAGATGTTTTTCACTATCTTAATTCCTTGCAAGGTCCTACAGTTAATAACACATTCTCCACACAGGCTGCACATACACCATGGGACAAGAGGTGAAAGAACTGGGAGGAAAACATACTTGTAAAAATCTTCATAAAATCTTCCCTCATGATCCTGCCGAATTGATGCACGATGCGTTTCAGGAAACTCATCTGAAACAGAAGTAAAAGCATGTATTCTCCTATGCTCTTGTGTAGAAATGACTCATCTTTTCTAATAAGGAGCTGTTATTTCCATTAAAAAAACAGCCACTGAGAAATATTAGGTCTCCTGCACAATATTAAAATTGCTTTTAAACCAATATGACAGTGTGAGTATGATGAGGAAAATCTATCATATATTCTTCTATGTAACATTTTCACTGCAGTACTTTCATAAGAATGGCTGTGTATCCACTGTGCTTGGCAGGAAATACTTTGGACATGAACATTAAAAAAAAAGGGGGGAAAAAGTCACTGGCAAACTGTGACCAACTTTCAGAACAGGAGACAGGTTTAAAAATAGAAATATGTGCATACAGAATTTACATACCTATAGATTTTGCTTCGTAAAATGTTCTAGAAAATAGAACCACTGTCACTTCATGGCTGCAATTCTTCTCCTGTCCAGGAAGAACAGATGAAAAAAGAAAATCTTAAGGGTCATATTCAGTCGAAAACTGTGTATATACACATATAGTAGCACTCTCATTCCTCTCACACCTAGGAACAAAAGTAACTAGAAAAAGGTAGACTGCTGTATTAACATATCTGCGTGAGTGCTGCATATGCCTTTATGCAATAACATAATGGTCTGTCCTGTAGGTTCTGTGCTGCTAGGCTGTATCACATTGAACAGGAGCACTCTCCACTAGTCTCCAAATAAACTCCTCTCTGTAGTTGCCAAGATACAAGGCTTCTGTTTAAAAAATAAAGACAGTTTACTCAATTTGTTTATACATACCCATGGCAATTTGATATTCGTTACTGTTTAGAGATGCCCCTAACAATTCCAGAGAAACAAAAAATTAAAACTTCACTTTAAACAGTTACAGTGCTAATGCATACAATGGAGTTCAGCTGTAAAGAGCACACTGGTCATCCCCTTGAAAGGAAAAGTCTGAAAAGCCCTGTGAGCCCCAGCATCGCTCAGGCCCATCTCCAACACGGTATAGCAGTACTAAAAGAAAAGCAGGCATTTTACAGACATGTCATGCAGGGCTCCTAATAACTCTCCAGCAGACAAAAAGCACAATGAAAATGACACAAATCTGTTGGGCACGCTCCTGCTCTCCTTAACATTCGGGACCATCATGAGCTGTACTACGCATAGATGTTATACATTTAGGATTTCAGGTTCTTTTCCCTTGACTAGCTATTCTTTCAATTTAGGTTGCAGATTTTATACGTGCCTTTTTTTGAGTACCGATACAGTTCTCTCAAGTCAGTGAGTCTGCTGCAGGACTGCAAACAGCAGCTGTACCAGGCTGTGAGCCAGATCATGCACTGAGGCAAGAGACAGCTCTGGGTTGTTCAGCCGTAAGAGGTAGTGAGGCTTTGTTTGGGTTTGAAGCAATTAACTTTCAAGAACCCTGCACATCACCAGCCCACATACTACAACCTGGAACCCCTTCCTGCTAAAAGATAGCAGCACTAAACCGATTACACACTGTACCAGGAAAACACTTGGAACCAAGTCCTGGAACAAATAGAATTGTTTAAAACAGACTTGTGCGTTGCTGCATAAACACAACCATACAGCACACTTAAGTGATCTTAGTCCAGTCAGAGCCTGCACAGAAGAAAAATGTACAATACAAACAGAGCAGATACAACAGATGAGTATTGGGGTCACTCAGCACATGTATGATTTAATGCAGACCTGCAATAACCACTCTTTTGATACCCAGAAGCCACCCCTCACAGTCCTGTAAATCTTAGCACTGCCTGAACAACCTGGGTCTTTCTCAAACTGGCCCACTAATGGGCTCATTAAGATGGCATTGACTTGTTCTTTCAGAACAGGATGAACTCAATCAGCTATTTACCTTCCATTTTGTGAAGAGGTCAGCAAGGAAACCGTTCACAGCTTTCTCAAAGTATAGGTCTCCTGCAAAGTAAACATCTCCAAAGCATCAAATAACAGCAGTTACTTCAACTATGGGGTATATTTAACCCTGGGATTCTAGGACAATTATTTCTACTAGAATCAGAGCACCTGCGTGCATAATGAATGCCAATATCACTAAAGCTAAGATGATAAAAAAAATTTAAAAGTATGACTATGTTTCAGAGGATGTAAACACAACTCTTGCTGTCAAAAGGATCTGACCTTTAAATTCATTTTTTCAACACATTCGCAGCATGCTGGGAAAGCACCTGCACTATCTTTTAGGCACAGCATGCACAACAGATCCCCTGCTCCGTTTTGAATAGGATCCCCTGCTCAGTTTTGAATAGTTGCCCAGTTACATATGCCTAAACACATGGTCAAAGGAAGTGGTAAGAGTTAAGCCAGAAAAAAGAAATAGGACAATGACACAGATAAGTGACTCACTCTTAATGCCTAAAGTTCTAATGCTTCTAGCTGACTCTACCTGGGCTAAGGCAGGGTTTTTGCTTTCTTGCTAAGCTGAAGAGAAATCTAAAATATCAAGTTCCTCTTTGCACAGAACTTCCATACGTTTCTGGTTTCACGATACACACAGGCTTGCCACCTGCCCTCACCACCAAACGTGTTCATATCCACAGAAAACCTTTCCAATGTTCATACTCAGTTGGCCCCCTTGATTTCATCACCGAGATAATGGTACCCAGGCCCTACAGTAGGGACAGGAAAATTACGGAATACCCAGGAGACAGAAAAGCGTGGCACCACAAGTAAGGAACTAAGAAGGCACCACCGCGCACCTCAGAGCATGGCCTAGGCCAAAGGCAGGATATTTTAGTTTTCTAGTAGTGGCAGCTTTCTAGTAGCAGTAGAAAGGATAGCTGCTGCCATCCACATTCACAATCAGGCAGGTCAGTTACCTACATACCATAAATATCAAAATCCCACATTTCACAGCTCATCTGGATAAAAATATAAACCATGGCAGAAGTGGAGCGGAAGACAACCTGCAGAGGAATGAAAGATGTTCTTTAAAACAAGGTACATTCACTAAAAAGGCCAAATAGAGAAGTTAACTACAAAGCAACTTCTATGACTGTGCCCACTGCATCATAGGGAATTTCCCCTCTAACAAGTTGGCATTTCAACAGCCTGAGTAATTCCTAGTGCCACCAGCGCAGAAGAGTTGAAGTTTACTAATCATTCTCCTGAATTTATTGCCATTCTTCACCTTACACCACAGACAATTCAAATGATCCATACAAGTCTGCAAGCAAGATAAAATGACACGAAGGCTGGCAAGGAAAGGAAGGGAACAACTTCCTTTCCCCTGCTCCCTGAAATCTTACCCGGGTGTCCTCACTGATGTATCCACAAGTGACTTTCTCACTCTTTACCCACAGTTCACCTGCCTGCGCCCTGGAAGAAAAGAAGTGCAGAATATTTGCTAACCAGAGTGAACATGAAGATTAGAGAATCAACATTTGGGCAAACAAGAGATGTATCAAAATCTGCATTCAAGGACAACTTGAAGACAGAGTAGTTTATTTGGTTAAAACCTGATCTCTGATTCAAACGATGACAAACAGTCGTTTCCCTCTGCATCTGCACATTTCCTTGTCCCTTTGTCATCTCAACAGCAACTGCTGTAACCCTCATCTGAACTACTTATACATTTTGGGAAGGAGAGGAAATATTACAAGAGGTAAAAGAAAAATTATTTGGCATTTATCAGAGGCAACAAGTGTGGCTGGCTGTCCTACTATTAGTTTCTTCCACCCCAAATCAAACAGAAACCTTCCCCCACCTCACGGTGCAGACAGACATCTGTAGAAGAATAAGAGAACAATAAAACATGAAGGATTTTTCAGAGAAGATTCTGCAATTGGATAATTGGGACTCATTAATCTGAAGTCATAAGTAACAGTAAGCCTGCACAGGAGACACTGACCTGATACCCGCAAATTCAACTTTTTGGGTGACATATGCACATGTGCTGACCTAAGAAAGAACAGTTACAGATGTTTAAAAAAACAGTAGGCTCAGAGTGAGCAGATCAGTTTACAAAAATACCCATTCACGCTCAAACACCTGACTTCTGCCATAAAATCATGAAAATCACTAAGCGTATTTACTGCTCTTATCTCAGCCTACAGAACCTCTGCAACAGACAACTGAAAAGAGTTAACACATGAGAACTTACACTGGTTTTGTCTAATTCACTGTGCTTAGAAGAGACAAAGACCCTCAAAGAGCACTTCAGAGATGCAGAAACCAAAATATTCTAATAGTTATTTATTAAGTGGTACTGTTGCAGAAGGGATACTTTAGCATACTTCTACTTGAAAAACACTTGGATTAAATTCTTTCCAAATGCAGTAAGTCACTAGAATCCAGAAATAAGAAAAAACTCAACAGCATTTTCAGGGCCCAAAGCAGTAATTAACATCACAGCAATGGAGTAGGAAACGATGGGATTAATTTTTTCTGCAACATATTTACATCCATTTCTCCAACTCTGATGTACCACTTAGCATAAGTTTCTCAGGAGCTGCTGATACTGCTCTCATCCTTAGTTTATTTTGTAAAACACTTATTTTCTTCTACAGCAAGGAAAGAAAAAGGTATGTAATCTCCTCCACCCTACACATGAGGACAGTAGAGGCCTTACCAAACTTTTCTTCAGTCGCCACATATCCCCACGCCCAATATACTGATCTTTAAAGGTCAGCTCCACCAAGTCCAAGGTCACCTCCTGGTTAACGGAAGCAAAACAGTCCTTAGATTAGACTGGTTGTTTCTCAGCAGTACCCTTCAATCCGTCTTGGTAGGAACCAAATGTTACAGGGAGGACGGTTCTAAAGCAAGTCAACAGTCCTAACAGATGCAAGATGAAAGGGAAGCCCCATCAGAATAACTGCCAAAGTTGTGTGTGTACCTGCAACTACTGTGAGCTGCAAGACAGTGCACAATGTGACCAGAAGAAGCCCAAGGACTAAATCTGTGCTACAAGTCTCAGTGCAAACTGGAAGCACAAGTAAAACAAATTACTTCCATTGTTCATGACACTGAGGAAGGCTCATTTCCTGCAGATTTTTGTCTTGTGCTGAATGTAAGTTTTGACTGAAGCTCTTTCGATTGTTGGGACATTTACAAGAGATGCCTCTCTTACAAGGGTCTCTGGTGTCAGATAATGTAAATCCACGCCACAGCTCTTCTTTTGACTAGGCCACTTATTGTTTCTCTTTACTCTGCCTGGTTATCCTGAATTTCTGGAATTTAAAGATCTGTGAAATCTCTGTAAATTTCTATTAAGCTGTGTTGGAGCTGGTCCATAGACTCCAGAAAGAGAGCAGGGATGGTAGGGAGAGAAAAAAGAGACAAGTAACAAATAGCTTAATTGCCCAAGCCTCATTTTCTTTTGAAAGGCTAAATGCCTTTCAAAAAAAATTAAATGCCTTTTTTTCCAATACTACTGTAGACAGAAATTCACAGGGCTCTGATCCGAGCTAAGTGAAGGGACAGATGGAAAAAAGTTGCAAAGCCACACACCTTTGGGTCAACAACATTCACATGGACATCCTGGTATGGCCGCAGTCGGAACACTTGTGCAACTGTCTGATCCACACTTATAGTTTCTGCCACAAAAATGAGAAAAGACAAGAGAGAAGTGAACGTCCCCAAAAGGTTTCAAGTGGTTTACAAGTACAAAAGCAATACAGTATGACTGTCATGAAACACTTAAGGTATCAGCAAAAGACAACAGCTTCTTTCAGCTTTGGCCCAATTTAAGTCATTAAATTCAAAGCAGGCATGATAAACCTAAAGTTTAGGCTGAATTAATTCCCGCAAGAAGAAAAGATATAAAGCTAGTCAGAGGATGCAGAAACAAACATTCAAGGCTGAAGAGCCAATTTTGTTTAAACCATACCCACATTACTCAACCAAAAGGAGATTTAAAATTGACTGTTCATTTTCTGATAAAATTAAAATCCTTCCATTCCTAAATAGACAAAGCATTGATTATTTTTTTACAGAGTTAAAATATATACATTAGTCAATCACAGGTACAGCCCAATCGCATAATCTTTGCCTATGATTTTACTAGGCATACTATGAGTCTAGAGTTATACCTTTCTGCAGATCTTCCTTAAGTGATTTCACTTGCAGAAGCAGGGGACTAGCATGCAAAAAAGAAAAAAGGTAGACAAGTTGAGACACGCACCGTCTACTCTGGCAAATGACTCTCTCAAAACTATTTAGTAACACAGAGCATGGGATAAACTAAAGAGAAACATTAGTATTTTCTAGAAAGCTTCACACATCATCCCTCTATGCCTCTCACCCTGTCTTGTTCTTTGCACCTATTATAAAGTACTCTTCAGGTAAAGATGATACTCTGAATGGGAAAGTCAGTCACACAGAAACTTCTCAGAACCTCCTACAAGTATACTGCTACTTTTCAAATATGGGCTACAGGATGAACAGCTTCATAGAAGAAGGTTTATGTTTTTATAGCTTACCAGAAAGTTTTGATTTTGCCTAGGGGATACTACAGGATGGAAGAATAATCATTAGGTAACAGCAGTTCTATGAAGAGTATAGACATTGTAGAGTCTATATTGTGGTGCCACCTGCCCTATGAAAGGTCAGCAAAGTAACACCAAACACAAAGAATTCCATAACTTTTAAGGGAAGAGCTCCTGCTACAGTTATCCTCTTTACTTTTCTTCAGGCAGAAAAAAAACATGGCAGCATCCTGAAGCAAAGTTGTATCGGCTCTAAGAGCCTCTCAATCTAGAAGCCACTGCACATGAACATGTCCTTTCAATACTCTAACCACACCTCACTGGCATCAGCAAAAAGAGAATTTACCTGTATTCATCATTGGGATGTGCAATTTCCACAACATCTCCCAGCTTGATGTGAAGAAATACTTTAGGATTCACAACTAGTTCATCATCTGCAAAACATAAACAAATGAGGAAAACTGCAATGAACAGATATATACCTAACACAGATGCTTGGATGTTCATATGCAATAGCTTACTCTACATAAAAAGAGAGAGTCCTGGATTAACATGCCAGCAATGCATTGTATTCACTACACAACAGTGCCCCTACCCAGCCACTTCAGTCTGGCCACTCTTGTGGGCAAAACCTTTTCTTTCAAATCACAGAACTTTCACAAAAGATTTGTTCAGCAAAAGAACGTGCCTTAATGAGGCGTGCAGATTCATCTTTTCTATTTTTCATATAACAAACACCAGCAGGAAAGTACATAGCTATAGAAACTTAACAAGATTTATTAACATGCCCTAAGTCTAGAAGTAGGGAGCAATCAAATGAATGACGTTGTTCTTAGTACACAGAAACACAGCTACACAGTCATAAGTCATTGACACGTCTGTCACTTATCAGGGTGACTGAAATACAAGGCTAAAAGAAAAGCGATGCAACAGAAGGGGAAGAGGTAGAACAAAGCAATTTTATTTTATAGGTGCAATCTCATTCTGCTCCAACAAATGCAATTTTATTCTGCTGTATCTTGCTATTAAAAGAGCTTTCCAAACTCTGGCTGGTACTACTGCTTGCTACATCAAAACCCCATCTTCACTGTTTTGTTAAAAAGACCAATAGATCAGCTAATGGCTTTCAATTAAGTAAGAGAGTGCTGGTCTCACTATTATGAACCAGGAGATACTGACCACTGCCTCCAAAACCCTTCTTATGTATGACGAGCTTGTACACTTTGTTGGTTCTCATCTTGAATTCCAGTTCTTCTCAGCTGCTCTGAGTAAAAACAGTTGAAGACATCTTGTGTATCTAATATGGAAATGAAAAGTAAACACAGATCTCCTGTCATTACAAAACCACTCTTGACACTCTGTGCATGAACACAGAATGTTGTACCACCACATAGCCAAGAATGCCACACCTGAAAGGCATGCACCTTACAAACTTTATTAATAAACATTAGACTCAAAGTTTAGTAACGACCTCTTCTACCAGCACTCCTGTCAGAGAGCTCATACCGCTCCCTAAAATCACCTCTTTCATACTTTAAGGATAAATTCTGACCCTTTTATTAAATGCATAAAGATGAATACCCAGACTTATGCCTGTGGCCTATTATATCTTCTGGTTTTGTCACTCCATCTCTTTCACGTGTCTTTTTCCACTTTTCCCAAAGATGCTGGAATCCACGACCGGATGATTTCACACCAAGGCAGCAGAGTTGTACCCAGCGCAGGGCAGCGCTACAGACTTACACGGTTAAGCAAACATTTATGTTTGAGGCACTGCTTTGCATGACTTTAATTGTGTCAGCCACTGCATTTTTTTTCCTTTCTGCCACTTTCATTTAAAACAAAGCATATTTCAAAGGAGGACATTTTCTTTTACAATTTACTCTTTTAGACGTGGAATTTAAAGTGGAAATTAAAGTGGGAAAAAAATTATAGGCATAAGTTTTTCTTCATAAGACTACAGCCACGTTATTAGATTAAAACATAAGCTCTTCTAGTTATAACCGGAGTCTTACACCGAATCAAAACACAGAGAAACTTAAAAGTACGCCTTTCAAATGGGCTGAAGTATGGCGCTTGCGGATGTGCTTTTCAGAAAGTCGAGTCAATCTCGAAGCGACAAAGGCACAGCGGGAAGAAACCGTACGGCCCCGGTTTGTCACAATGAACCCTACAAAGCCTTCGAACTTGGAACCGCTGCGGGCCGGGACGAAACCGGCAGGGGGCCGCGGCGCGTGCCCCAGGCGCCCCCAGCCGCCTCACGCCGGTCCCCCGCCGCGCCACGGCACATCAAGGGAGCCGGCGGAGGGAGCGCGG